>VZRW01002565.1:56588-124785 GCA_013398125.1 Aegotheles bennettii
GGGGTGGGCGGGGAGCAGTTGTTTCTGGAATATTAGCATATATGGAGTTTGACTGGAGCAGGTTTCAGGGCAAGTCTGTCAGGGCAGTTTATCTTTCTGACTGCCTGGCAGGCTGCCTAGGACCCCAACAGACAACTTAACAGGAATTGTGCAGGTTGCTATCAAAATATTCAATGACAGCTTTGTTAAAAAATCATTCCTGGAGACCTTCTCACCAATTGCAGTGATCTTTTCTGTTACAGGATCTTCACTGTAGTTTATAAATAGTTAAATATCTGTAATGATGTGGGAAATTTTTACGTTTGCCACCTATAAATTGCTCAGCATTGACAACTCAGTATATGTAACAGCCAGATTAAAAATCAAGAATCCCCACATTTCCAGTATTCACTCTCTTTGTGGCTTTTTAATTACATTTAGAGTGCAGTTCCAAGGGCTGGTGAGAAATCATAAACAACGATATTCATTAAACCTTGACAATCTTACATTTAAATGGAAGCAACCCCTGGGGAAACAAAATACGTCAACACCACCAAATCACATCAAAGAAAAGTGTCTGCTAGTTATAAGACTACAAGGTAGGAAGGTGAATCCCTTGACAAAAGATATAGAAGGCTACACAGCACAGAGGTAATTTGCCAAAATGGAGTTAAAGGCAAAAACA
This sequence comes from Aegotheles bennettii, assembly GCA_013398125.1. Classification (NCBI taxonomy): domain Eukaryota; kingdom Metazoa; phylum Chordata; class Aves; order Caprimulgiformes; family Aegothelidae; genus Aegotheles; species Aegotheles bennettii. The sequence continues at coordinate 57,253 of VZRW01002565.1, forward strand.
ATCAGCTTTTTATAGGAGTGAGAGGAAGAGTTAGACATACAAAAAAGAAACTATGTGCAGTGATACAAAGATCCTGCACTCCGTAACTCAGTGTGACAGGATTTCAAAGACCTCGTGGTGAGGAGAAGAAACTAGCACATCTTGCCCACATTTTCGAATGTCTAGTGTAAGATGTCCATTGTCTTTTATAACATCAATCTACAGACTAGGATATTTGGATTAGGAACCATTCATAGGCTCTATATTTGTTTAAGCTTCAATTTTATTTATTCCTGGAGGCTTAAATAGTACAGAAGAAAGATCCAACCCCTTAGCTCTCAAAAAAATAAAAAAATAAAAAAATCAGGACCTCAATGCATGGGACCAAGACAAAAAATATCATTGTTCAGTAGAAGAAGAGAACTGACGTGATCTAGGACATCATCCAGTAGGAAAAGAATGGCTATATGTTTCAATATGCTATTATCCCTATCTTACTTCCCCACCAAAACTCAACTTATATTTCATAAAATGAAAATAGAAGCCATATTCTAAACAATAAAAGCAGGATGTCCTTCCCACAGGAAAAAATCCCACAGGTCATAAAGCTGAGGAACACATTGCGAAGGGATGCTTTGAAGGCTAAAAGTTTGCATGACCATGAAGGGAGGCCAGAAAACCACATTCAAAACAAAACAAAACAACAAACAAACAACAACAACAAACAACTCAAGCTTACTGAATACCCAGAAGCAAATTGAAACAGTGGGAGCCTTGTTCTTGAGGCATTCACCAATGGCTACTGCTGTAGACAAAATAATTCACTAGCTGGTTTTACCTGAGCTCACTGTAGGTATGCCCTTACATCCCCTTCCTCATGGAGATAAGTGCTACCACTGAAGTGACCACTATCTGCCTGACCAGCGGATGGCCTTCAGCAGAACTTGTGGATAGTACTAAAAATTTCTGCTTCATCATCATCCTGCCTTCTCCTTCCTGCAGTGTTCCCTGTTGTAGTCTTAGACAACAAAGCAGACAAATAAGCTCCAGCGGTTGGTGTGGCTCTGCGCTGGGACTTGGCAGCAATGGGTAGCTGTACTGGAGTCAGCACAGTCTCACACAAGTGATCTGTAAGTGAGCAGCAGCAGGTCACAGTGAAGAGGTCTGAAAGTTCAGCTGCCCGTGTAAACCCAATTTCCAGCACAGTTCTGTGCAGCTTTTGCTGTTCACAACACCTGAGCTCATACTGATACTGAGGAGCTTTTATCTTACTGTTAATAGGCCCTTTTCAGCTTCTCCATGACTCAATTACCCATCGGCAGAGGCAACTAGAAAGAAAGAGCTAAGACTGGGTTTTACCTCGAGGGTACTGTGCAGATAACCATGTTGAAGACGTCGGTGTGTATGCTCAGACACTGGAGCTACAGACATCAAGCTAACATCTCTTCATTTGCTTTCCATTTCTTCTTACACTATCTTCTTATCTTGATGAAGCTCTGTGCTACAGATCTATTCTTTTATATACTTTCATTACTGGATTTGTTTTGGTATGGGAATATATTACACAAATTAAACTGTCAGTACTGAAAAGTAGAAGTCAAGCTTCCACAAGCCTCACTGTCCCCACCTCCTACCAAGACAACTACCCTCTGTCTTTGGAATCAAATTAAGATCTTAAAAAAGGAGTCAGGAAACAGTCTCTCCCTTTTCCTTTCTTTTATTGCCTACTAAGTCCAAATCCACTTGTGAAGATTAGTACGAGTACAAAAAGTTCAATTACCAGTGCAAACATGCTCAGATTTTTGCTCCAAATCTCAATACTCATGCATGACTGAGGATGACAAATGAACAATATAAGGAGCTTTTCAATTATACATAAGAGATAACCAAACATTGTTTATGGAAAATGTGCTTAGTTGGAATAATAGGCAAGTAGATACAAACTAGATTGAGAACAAGATGCAAGTCTTTGTTGATTTTCTGTCACTAAACTAATGAAACATTCAATAAAAGCACGCTATAGACTAAGAGAGTGTTAGTCAAAAGAAAAAATTACAAATGTCTCAAGTGTTCTTTTCCTTCAGTTTATATCATGAGACTAAAACAAAAGCTGAATATAAATGTCTTGAAAGAAAAAGCAGCAGACAAGGCTGTTATCATTTATCTCGGTTCTTTGCATGTCAAAAATTATAAGTATGTTATGATAGTAATGATTCCACATGTATCCACATGTGAATGAATCCACATGATTGGTGAAGGAAGCTGGAGTACAGATTATTTTTTCCTCTCTCAGCTGCAGGCAGTGACATTGGAAGAAATAGATGGACCCAGCAGAAGCCAACAGGGAAACACAGATGAAATACCCCAAAGGGATTCCAGTCAGTAAGTCTGCTTCACAGGGGTCCAACTTAAACTCTGTGCAAATGCATGTAGCATGGGGAGTAAACAAGAAGAGTTAGAGATGTGCACATGCCTGCAGGGCTACAATCTTATTGGCATCATGGAGACGTGGTGAGATGGCTTCTATGACTGGAATGTTGGAATGGAAGGATGGCTGTTGGAGTGAGTCCAGAGGAGGACCATGAGGGTGATCAGAGGGCTGGAGCGCTTCTATGAAGACAGGCTGAGAGAGTTGGGGTTGTTCAGCCTGGAGAACAAAAGGCTCCAGGGACACCTCATAGTAGCCTTCCAGTACCTGAAGGGGGCCTACAGGAAAGCTGGAGAGGGACTTTTTACAAAGGCATGTAGTGATAGGACAAGGAGAAATGGTTTGAAACTAGAAGTGGCTAGGTTTAGATTGGATATTAGGAAGAAATCCTTTACTGTGAGGGTGGTGAGACACTGGCACAGGTTGCCCAGAGAAGCTGTGGCTACCCCCTTCCTGGAAGCGTTCAAGGCCAGGTTGGGTGGGGCTTTGAGCAACCTGGTCTAGTGGGAGATATCCCTGTCCATGGCAGAGGAGTTTGAACTAGATGATCTTTAAGGTCTTTTCCAACACAAACCATTCCACGATTAGGATATAAATCTGCTTTCAGGCATTGATATGTAACTGTTATTTAATAAATCCAAATGTGAAGTCTTTCCCTAAGGAAATTAACACATGCTATTCCCCTCTATTTGTTTCAGTAATAGGAACTGCCACTTTTTCATGAATATTCTTAAAGCTCAGCACATTTTTTACCTTCATGACCAGAATAACTCTTCTCTGCAATTATCACTTATATTTATCCAGATGGGTATAGTTGGACCTTGGTGCTGCTGAGTTCTCTCTGACTCATTAACTTTGTAGTTCAGCTATAAGTTGTCTTTAGCAGAGGTCCTAGATTGGAAAACAAACACAATGACAATCGTCTTGATGGGCAGTGAACATTTTACGACATCTCAACCACCTACATGTGTGTTTAAACACTGTTGATGATGGTCTTTTTATGAACAGACTCCTTGATTTATAATCTGGCAAATGTTAGGAGGAGAGGTTATAAAGATCAGGAGTAGCTGAAAGGGTAACCCTGCTGAAACAGAATATTTTCCCTTTGAGCATCTCTTCTTTTCTTTCCCCCCCCCCCGCTTATAAACGTTTTCAGAGGCAGTGGATGATTTGTTTTAAAGTGGCCCAAATTCAAGGTTATGCCAATGAGGCAACTGTCTCTCTCTTTGATTTAGATGTTCCAATCATTGCTTTACGCAAAGACCATGTTGGCTTCATTTCCTTTATAAGTAATCTTGCTCCAAGAGTTGCCAGCACACTGACTCACAAGTTGTTTCACTAGAGGTAAGTGGGGGTTTACTAAATCTATCTAAAACTCGGAAAGCCTGCTTGGAGAAAGTAGTGAAAGTTGCAATGTCATTTGTGGAATGAAATGTCATATTTCTAATGTTCACTAAAATATTTCATCTTGCAATCATTCTTCTGTAAAGCAAAATTTTGGCAGGGGTTTTATGCCTCTTTTTTGAAGTTTGAGTAAGATTTTCCTCTTTAGCACCTGAAGAAGTTAAGTTATACAGTAGGAAAGCTTCCACTGAAATGTTTCTTATCTATTGGATACTGTTTTGATTGCCTTATCTCAGTTTTTTCACTGCATCAGCCAGAGGTCACACATCTCTCAGACTCTCTAACCGGTCATCAATGAGTCTACTTCTGGTTCTGGACTGGGAATTATGCAAGGAGGGCTACTCCTGCCAGGTACAGCTTTGTAGCATTCCCTCTACCTATTGATCTACCTGGTATTATTATAGATTTTCAGGAGTAGAACTGACAGAAGACTGCATGGTTTAATGCACTCTAACTGTCAATAATCTTAGATGCTTAACCCTGTGTCAGTTTACAGTACACAGAAAAGGAAGGCAGAGGACAGCAGCAGTCTCTGTCCTTGAAGATGACCAAAAGGAAAATTGGGACAGAGTAAATGCCTATATTTAACATATGTTTTTCTAGATACCTGAACTGTTTATCCTCCAACTGTCCTTGTTACATTTTCTAGACCAGAAGCAGAATCCAAATGACACCACGCACACACACACGTATATGCATGTAGTTCTGTAATACCTGTGCAGAAATGAAAATACCTCCTCTACCACAGCACCATTGCCATGGGACTCCACATCTTAATGCATGAAAAATGCAAGCTAGAATGACCTAATTTGGGATATCTTCATAAAACTCCCACATCATTCCAGAGGTGGGTTTGCACAACAGCACACCTTTTTCAATAGACTTTGGCTACTTCTACCTATAGCAGAAGCTGTGCCAGCACTGGATGCTGACATGCAACCAGACTAAAGCTTTATGTGGCCACTACTCTAAATGCAAACAGGTTTTTATGGGCTTGCAGAATTTAGATTTGATTCTTCCCACATTTGTTTTCCTATTCATTATTTCTCCCTCCCAGACAGATGAGCATCAAGATGACTCTGAAGAGACGCATCTCAAAGAGCTGTTTTCCTCACCCTGCCCTCATCCTGTAGGTTTCCCAGAGAAAATAGCCATCTGTTAAATTAATTTTTAATCATTGTCTTTTCAGTATTTTTACTTTTTAGCATAAAGAGATGTAGATATATTAGCTCAGTGGCAAGATAAAAACACAATAGTGTTTTTAAGTAGCTCTCAAGAAAGAAGATCCTGTATCTTTCACACATTATTTTTTTCAATAGTAATACCTGGGTTTGCAAGGCAGTGCACTTAAACAGCAGTGAATCCATACCCTCATTTTCTGTCATTTAAAAATATAAAATATTATTCTATTAGTTCCATCTACTTTAAATATTGCTTCGTTTGCAACTACTGGAGGAATCAAGGCCAGAGAAAAAGATGGGTGGCTCCTAAAAAAACACCTAGGAGGGCTGTTTTCTTTAGAGCAGAAACACAGAACTTCTATTTCAAGAAATGATTAATGTTTTTTTATACAGGAGATTTCCTTGATGCTTGTTGATAACAACTTTTCTGTGATGGCACTATTACTGGCAAACTTAATGATTTACTGGAAAGAATAAGAACAGAGCAGTGGCCTCAGAAATGTCACTTGAAGGACTTCTGATTGATTTTTACAACGATCCCAGAGAACTCTTTGTCCTGTATTCAAATTCACTATTATTTTGAATTCTTTGTAGAAAATTACAGCTATACATAAGCTTAAAATTAATTTATTCTGGAAGCAAATAAGAAAGAATAGTATAATAAAAGCAGACTGTGAGGTCTGGAGCACAGTAACTGATGTTTTAAAAAAACATTAATCATCCTACTACAATCTTAATAAAGAAACAGACATTGATCATTGTAGCTTTTCACCAAGTCACTCGAATAGATTAAGTATCTACTAGAATCAAGGATGTGACTGAAGGATGTAAGTACATCACTTCCAAAGCAATTAACTGCAACAGGAGCAGCAAGGTTTGTGTGGTGGGGTTTTCCTACACTAATAATTATATTTCTTAATGTATCACAACTTCAGAAAGCAACAGCAGCTTTATGGAGAAAGAGACTCCATGGGTTTAAAATTAAAAAACACAATCAACTCCCACAATCATACTGTCTAGCTGAAAAGACAGGGGAAGCCTTCACTTACTTTCATTCCCTTCTATGCTAGCTGTGTTGTAAATTACTTGTAAAAGTTCCCCTTCCCCAGGGCACAGCGTGCTGTTGGCACTGGTGGGAAAGGCCCTCCAAAGTGCAAGTAGTGGCGAGGGAAGCAAAACAACAGTCACTAGTGCATATACAGCCCTTGATTTTCTGCAAGTTCTAGTTTTTCTTTCTATAGATTGCTCATTTTCAATAAATTGTCTACACATTTGATAAGAAGAGGGTTATTTCACTAAGACTTTGTGGGCATCCTCTGTTTACACCTTGTGATAAGAGAAGTATTTTTACATAACCTCCAACATTTCATGCAATTTTTTGTAGTTCCAGATACTTGAGATAACAACATAGCTTACAGTCTTAGAAATTGTATATGAAAAATTATACTACTGCAAGGAGTTAATCAATAAGAAAACATTCCCTGACTTTTCAGCTTTATTTTTCTCACTGTCATTTTAATGGTGTTTGTAATTTCCTTCATAAACATCCTAAATAATTCCTTCTCCTTCCTGCTACCTCAAAGGGATTTTTTAAGTATATTGAGAACTCAGTTCATCTTTTGCAAATAATTTTTACTTCCCTTGTTTTCAGTATCTTTGCTGAAATTCCAGTGCTGTGCATGTTTTGAATGTAGCTACACTAGCATCATATGGAGAGAAGCAGTCCTGGACAATAAGTTTCTGCATAGTTTAGATACTTTATTGCATTTTTTGTTCTTGGCAAAAAAATCGTAGCATATTGAATAAATCTAAGCTTAGATACAAATGAGGAAATCTTTCCTGAAAGTCATGTTTTCCCTTATTCATAAAACAAACACATAATTGTACTAGTTCAAAACTGATCTTAAAGGGATTGTCTATAAGAAATAAACCTGTCTTTCAGATTTTCTTCACCTGTATTGTCTGCAATACCTTCAGTCTGCCTGTTTTCTGATCCAGTCAGAAAGTACTTTTTAGAGTTCCAATATCAGGAAAAAACTTAGTATATAGAATTCTCTTCAATATATACATACATATCTGGCACTTAAAATATCAGCAAGTGTGATTTGAAGCCTAATTTCACTCTAGAAATGCTGCTTGTGGGGAAGCCGCAGCTATAATCTTTTAACATTTTGCTAGTAATTACTCCAGTTGGTAGATATGTGGCTTTAGATACAATGGTACTTTCTGTATTTAGCTTGTATACATGCACACTTCCCTTTTCTTGTCTCTTTGCTGTTTTTCAAAAGGTACTGTCTCGATGTCTATCAGTGTGAAGTTAGTTCTAAGTACTAGACACTGGAATAGTATGGGAGATATATTTATTGTTCTGATGCAGTAAATCTGCAAGACAAACAGCAGCAGATGCTCATACAACAAATATTTATCTAGGTCTGATGCCTATTTGACAAATTGAAATTAGGCTACATAAGGTTACATAGTATCTTGAAAACATGTGAGCAGCCAGAATAGCTGTAATCAGTCATTAATACCTGGCTAACCCTATTTTGTTGAACACTAGAGGGAGATCAAAGCAAAAGAATAAATGATTTAATAGATTTTGGATCCTAATTGGTGGTGGTCATAAAATTTTAACTGATTATAAGATGAAACACCAGGTCACATTGTATCTTAATTTTTCATCATAGTTTTCATGTAGCCTTATTTGGTATTGTTTTACCTAGAATGTAATTTTGAATAATAATAATAATAATAATTAAAAAAATAGAAGGAAAAGGACTGTGCTTGTATCAGTATGCCAATTAATGTATTCTATATTAAATTAATTTTTATATGACATATTTTTCATTCAATGAGAAGATTGAGATTTTAGCAACTGAATAATGAAACAGCACACAGTCCACCTATCTCACTGTTCTCTGAACTCATGGTGCTTTGTTCTAGTATGTACTTACAGTTGTAAGCAGGGAAAGCTTGTGTTTCTACAACACCTCTAGAAAGATATCTTTCTGTTGGACCTAAAGGCAAGCTGAAATTGTCCTCATTCAGAACAAAATGGAGACTGATGCTGCCACTTTTGCCATCACAACTGCCATTTTGTTCAGTGCTTACTGAACAAAGTTTATAACAAAAGATGTGTGTCTTAAAATACAGGCAATTTTGAGTTTTGATAACCCAAAAGAGTGCATTTAATAACTTTTGAAAGTTACAAATGTACACTTTTTTGCCCACTCAGTTACTGCTGGGAAACGCCAAGACTTTATCTGGGATTCCCAAAAGAAGGGCCCCTTGGGCCTTGGACAGTTTCCTAAAAGGAAGGACCTGGTTGATTAGTCATAGCAGAGGAATAACCCTGGCACCTGAGTTTCAAAACCAAGAAACTACTCATGCTGAAGTTTGTACAAAGACTGTTACGCTGGTAGGGATGCCTCAGCCTCATGGAAACAGCCTGGAGTTGGCACTGATAGAAATGTAGTCATTACAACAAAGAACCCACAAAGGGTTAGTTTACCCTGAGTAAATTACCACTGAGAACCACACTCTACTGATCCTGTGGCTATACATAGTAATATGCTTGCAGCTACCTCACATGTCTGTACAGTTCCTGCACCAGTCAGCACTGTCAGCATATCCCATTTTCAGTGCACACCATGGTGTAAAGAGAAAATGTGATATATACACACTAATAATTGCTATTGTTACTCCACCACCTCCCTGGGCAAACTATTCCAATACTCAATCACCCTTACAGTGAAGAAGTTTTTCCTACTGTCCAATCTGAATCTCCCCTGCTGCAATTTAAAGCCTTTTCCTTTCATCCTTTCACTATGGGCGAGGCTGAAGAGACCGACCTCTGCCTCACTACAACCTCCTTTCAGGCAGTTGTAGAGAACGATGAGAACCCCTGAGCCTCCTCTTCTCCAGACTGAACAACCCCAGCTCCCTCAGTCGTTCCCCATAAGACATTTTTTCTAGTCCCTTTACCAGCTTTGTTGCCCTTCTCTGGACACGCTCCAGCACCTCAATGTCTTTTTTGAAGTGATGTCATGTCAGTGAATGATAAAGTTACCAGTCAGCTTTCCTTCACACAGAAAAGAAGAATGTTCCAAGTTTCAATTCACAGCTTGGCTCAAAAAAGTAGAATACTTATGTGTTTCTCACAAGTGTGCTGCCATTAAAGTTAAGTAGCAACTTCTTGGATGCTTCCTGCACTATTTGGGTCTGTTTAATAAACGGTAAGGGATTTAAAATCCAGGCCATCTGAGAAAACTATTTCCTTCAAGAGTTTAACAATAATAAAAATTGTAGCCACGGACATTTCACATATATCTGCTACTGTTCATCAAGCAGATAGATTTCTATTTATTTATTTATCTTTATACAGGCCATATTGAGTTACCTTAATCACATTTAACTTAGCAGTCAGTAAGATATTTCAAATACTCTGAGACAGACAGTGGGCTTCACTTTAGCTATGGCCAGAAAAGCTAGGGGAGGTAGAGCAGGCAAGTTTCAAGCTGACAGAGCCCTTAGGAATCTGTAGATATTGTAAAGTATGTGAGGTAGCTGCAAGCATATTACTATGTATAGCCACAGGATCAGTAGAGTGTGGTTCTCAGTGGTAATTTACTCAGGGTAAACTGACAGCTACTTTTAACACCTGTGAAGAACTATACAATGTGCAGGGTAAGACAGAATCAGGCTCTGTGCGCCCTTTTTCACTTCCTTGCTTGTTCAGGGTCAAGCCCAGCTGGTAGACAAAAGTAAATGCCTGTCAGAAAATGTAGGGAACAGTTTGTCCTCATGGCTTACCTTCCTCTAACAGGTCTAGTCCCCTTTGTCTCCATGAAAGCTATTACTTACCTGCTGAAGGAAGAAAGTATAAAAGAAGGAAAAGTTTGTCCTTTCACTTGTTTTACAGCTTTAAAAACTAAGCCTCCACATCTGTGTTTTTCAATGGCTTATTTATTTCTTAAATGCCTTGTATACGTGTAAAAGCTGGAAATAAGATAAAAACATAATTGTCAAAAGGTTTTTTGTCAAATATATTTTGATACAAGTTTGTAACTGCTTTAATAGAAATGGTGGGAAATATATATAGCTCCCATCCACTCAACATGGAACTCACACTGTCATTTTCTCAAAAAGGCTGCCCTAAGCAGCACCAGACAGCATAACCAGTCACACATAGTTTTTCCAACCACTTCCACAAGGGATTAGTGTTCCATTAAGACCAAATTTTAGAAGGACAACCAAGCTGAACAGATCACCAGGTGCCCTGCTGCCCAAGGTACTTTTATTTAAGCCGATGAGTGTTTTTACACTTTGGGGATGAAACACAAGAGATAATGACATCAGAAGGCATTTGTTAATGCATTGGAGACTTTTTTGGATTGAGAAAAAGCCATGGTCTTTTAAGTGACAAATAAGTGATTACCTCTGAATATAGTGAATGGATTGTGAAATATACTATATATACTGTGTCTGAAACACAAAACCTGTTCTTCCTCATTCTTAATAAATTACTTTTTAAAAATATATATATACATAGAAGAACAGGGAATTAATATATTTCATGGTTCTAGGAACAAATCATTGCATTCACATAATTGGACAGTTATTGCAGCTGGTTTGTGCAATCCAAAAACAGAAGACACTACTCAATACCATTTTTTATTTAATGCCAGCTGTTTAGACAGCAAATACAGCCTGGAGTCTCTCCAATAAAGGGAGTTATGGTTTTTTAGTAAGAATTGATAAATGCAGAAAGTCTTGGGAAATTATACAGTATTTAAAGTATTTAATTTCTTTACTACATCTTATTGTAGTTCACAGCTGAAATTACTTTTGTTGCTATTACAGCTGACCAGGCCAGTTTGTTTAACATTTTGGGACAGAGGGAAGTGTGGTGTTTATTTATTTCATGAATAGGTTTTCATCCAATAAAAAAACAATAAAATCAAGTGCAGACCTATTACTCCCAGACCTTCCAGGTGTTAAGTCATCGCATTTATAGTGTAAAGAAAATTGAAGTTTTGTAATCAATAGGCACTAGGCACACAGGAGAGGATTATGCTTTTTGTCCAGGACTAGTTCTTCATGGTGCTGAGATCTAGCATCCACAGAGGCATTCTCATCCTTGTCACAAGCTGAAGTACGGGGGCTGGCTCTTAGCTGTGTAATATACACCAGTGTGAACATGCTTTACAAGCGTCAGAGTGTTACAAAGAGCCAAACCATAGTCATGGTGAATGCCTGTAATTGACAGGTAATCTGAATTCTATTTCTTTCCTAAGTTTGCACAATATTGTCAGTATAGTTTCTGGACCTGGCTTTCAGTCTTCCAGTTTCCTTCATCTTTAGATAACTACAAATGCAATAAAAATTTCTGATAATATTACAAATGCGCATTTTTACTAACTTCACTGTTGCCATCAGTTCATAGCTCTTTATACCAGCTCAGAAGACTGCCTCTTTCTACATAAATAACATTTCTGAATATCCAGTGTTACTAAGCTGTTGATATCTCCATCCAGGACCTAATTTAATCAGGAAAAAGAGTGGGCTGTGGTTTTTGCAGTTTTTGTAATACAGCTACATTTGCAAATGTGTTTCAAACTTAGAAGATCTTTTTTGTCATTTATTACTTTTTGACTGTTTTACATTTCTTGCTACAGTCAGGCAAACATTCTTAGACTGTGAATGACTTCAAGAAAGATAAAATCCAAATAGTTCAGCTGTTGCCAGGAAAAAAATATTGTTATATAAGGCACTTTTTTAATTCTTAAATTGTTGTGTTCTATTTTTAACAATTCTGACACATTAACACTAGCCATGAAGGTCTGACTTTGCAGATACCTGCAAAAAGATAAATCTGAGGTCTTTCAGGGACTTGTGTTTGTGAATGGTATGAGCCCTTTATCTGGACAATATAATAATAAAGCAAACTGGCAAGGTATTGAGGGTGGAGAGGAAATCTCTGGTATCCAAGCTGCCTCTGATAATGCTAACAACACAGGAAGTAAACTTTTTTTTCACCTGAAGATCATTTATAGGTTTGTGTGAAATGACCTTGGCTCTAAATTTTGTAGCCAGTGGAAATATGCATCCAAGCTCCAAGGTGTCTTCTTCTGTTAGCTTTCAGGCCATTCTGAGGTTACTCATCATGTTCACAACAGTTTTACATCCCACGTGTAGTCTGTCTGTCCTAAACTCCTTAGAAGTGTTGAACTACTTTATGCACACTACCTGGCAGATCTATAATGCGTATTGCATAGATCGAGCACTGGATTTACAACCCGTGTGCAATACTGTATACACAGATATTTCTGTCTGGGAGGTCTGAGATAGAAATATGACTGTGCACTGAAGCATCAGAAAAGGAGATAATTGTCAACATCCTTGATGGAACCCTCATAAAATCATGTGCAATAGCCACGTATACATGCTGAAGTGAGAATCTCTTAAATAATGTCCTTTTCTGGCTTTCTATTAATTGTTTGAAAATAATATTAAGTCGTATAATGTAATTATTCAATTTAATGTATCAGGTCTAAAGCCCTTATTAGTTCCCTTCTCTCACCAAATGCTGTGCTTAATATGAAGTTACTGTAAAATGAATATCCACAGATGTAATATATCAAGCCATTCATAATACTATATGTTTTCAGTGAAGGAACCTTCATGTTTGTCAGGCAGATTGGTTCAGCAATATGACTACATCAGCAAAAAACATTACTGAAAAACAGTTCTGACAGAATGGTGACCTAACAGATGCATTTTTGCCAATGGATTGTCCTGTTCAAATCCCCTTGAAATCACAGAATGGTTTGGGCTCAAAATGACCTTAAAGATCATCTAGTTCCAACCCCCCTGCCATGGGCAGGAAATGAGGCTTTGTCTGAATTGTCTGAGTTGACTTTCTATTAAAAGTGAAAAATAAGTTGTTATACAGATTGCTAGATTAGAAATCATAAAACTTAACTGTGACTGTAGCTCTACGTGAGAGTAGGAAAAACATATCGTTATAAAGACATTGGTGAGTCTCTTATTCTTGTTAGTAACTCCTTCCTTCACATACTGACAGATATTGACCTAGTTGTCTTTGGGAATGTCCACACGTGCTGCAGTGTGATACAGTTCATTTATTCCACTGCACAGATTTTGTTTTCAGATAAGTATGGTTACTCTCTTGAATGCTTTCTTTTAATTGAGTGTGTTTCATTTGAATTCACGATGGCCGGTGGTCCAAGTCTCAGCATTCTTTAGCAGAAGTGAAGAATGATCAGCAATCTCAGCAGATAGCACTAGCAAACCCAGGTCAGAAACCTGTTTCTCATTGAAAAGTGGCCAAACACATTCATCTGTATTAAGATTAATCATATTCAAGCAGCAGTTCAGCTATCCTGATAACAGATATCCAGTGACACTTGAAGAGAACATTATTTGTATACGAAGTAATTAAAACTTTTGACTTCTCACTTTGAAAGAGTAATAGTGTGTAATTATGCCGTTCAGGACTACGAACAAAAGTCAAAAGGAATTTCAAGACTTACTGGTATGAAAGTGCCAAACAATTAAAAGCTGGTTTGAATTTAAGAACAGAGAGAGAATATATCATTTCTTTAAAACAGGGGACATTCCAAATAGCAGCTGCATCTGTGTTTCACAAACGAGGGTATAAAAACTACAAGAAAAAGTGGCTCTTATTTTTTATGGGTAATATTCAAGCGAAATTAATATCACATCCATTTATACATCAATAAAATCCTAAAAAAACCTAATCCTTTGGAAAGATTCATATATACTTTGATGTAGTTTAGATCAGGATCATCATGGAGTAAGAAAAAAATTGTCTTGGTGCTGAAATAAACCTTCGGTTTTTTAGATAGCTGTAAAATACAGCCAAGAAGAGACTGTACTTTTGATCTTAATCTGCATTGGAAATATGTTCATCAAATCAAAAGACAGTTTCAATTTACATGAAAAAGAAGCCTCTTACTAGTATCTAACACGCCGCAAAAAAATATCAATATTTACAAATATTCACATCTAAATTGAGGGCATTTTATTTCACCATCAACAATGTGGTGGTAAACATGTTACTATCCCGGACAACAGTTTATCTTGGCGTTGGTCTCATTTGTGTCTAATAATACTGCATATCTTGTGTGAAATGCCAGACTTTCTCAAAGCAAACAGCTGGGCCAGTACAGATTGCCAAACTGATCTTGAAGTCTGTCAGATCAGCTTCAGTAAATATGAAATGCTCATTGGTAAAGAAAACTACATATATTTTTAAAACTACTTTGAAGCTAAAAGAGAATTTATACTTTGTTTTCCTCTAAAGCTCAGTGCAGTCTGGAGCAGCTCTTATTTTATCCAAACCAAATTTGCCTCTCTCTGATGATGATCCATGTTCATTCCACTGCATTAGGTAAAATTTCAGATGTCCATTTCTGCCCTATCTGTGTGGAAAATTTCTTCTTGATATCTATGTTTCTACATGTTTTATTGTAGGAGAAATTCAAAGCATTTCAGTTAAGTCTTAAAATTTTTTCAGATGAAGGAGAGAGTCTTCATCAAAAGAAAATGGTCTAACTGACAGGTCAGCTTCAGAGTAAAGCCAAGCCTGGGAAACAACAATCCAGAATCTTTCCACGACCAGAAGAAATGAACACTGAGAGACCTTCCAACCTAATCAGACACCCAGGGCAGACAAGCATTCCTTCCCTTGAAAACACAAGTGATTTCTCCTTAAATATCACTGACTGCACCCAGGTCGTGGTGCCAGAGGAAGTTTTTTTTACAGTTGCTGCTGCTGGAATACTGGAAAATCTGCTTGTCCTTATTGCTGTCGTTAGAAATAAGAATTTGCATTTGCCCATGTACTTCTTCATTTGCAGTTTAGCCATTTCAGACATGTTAGGTAGCTTGTACAAAACTCTGGAGAACATCTTTATCATCCTGTGCAAAATGGGGTACTTGACACCTCGTGGAGACTTTGAGAAAAAGCTGGATGATGCCATGGATTCCATGTTCATTTTGTCTTTACTGGGGTCGATTTTCAGCTTGTTAGCTATTGCAGCAGACAGATACATCACTATCTTCTATGCTCTGCGATACCATAACATCATGACACTAAGAAGGGCCTTGGTTATCTTGGCAATCATTTGGACATTCTGTGCTGGCAGTAGTATTGCCATTGCCCTCTTCTCCTATGAAGCAGCAACAGTCATACCCTTCACCATCCTGTTCCCTTTAATGATGTTTTTTATACTGTGCCTCTATGTCCATATGTTCCTCCTGGCCCGATCTCATGCTAGAAAGATCGCTTCACTGCCAACCAGCACAGTCCATCAGAGAACTAACATGAAAGGAGCCATTACACTGACGATTTTCCTTGGAGTTTTCCTTTGCTGTTGGGCCCCCTTTGTTCTTCACATCCTCTTGGCAAGGTTTTGCCCACATAATCCTTACTGTGCCTGCTACATGTCCATTTTCCATGTGAATGGGACACTCATAATGTGCAATGCAATCATTGACCCTATGATTTTTGCATTCCGAAGCCCAGAACTACGGAGTACATTTAAGAAGATGTTCTGCTGTACCAGGTCAAACTGGAACTGGTAAACACTTCATGAAAAATGAACATTACAGAAGCACACCTATGGGTTGCTGTGCAACATCAGCTTGCAGAGTTGAAAGTACTAACATTTATGCCCAAAGTAATGTTATGTTTGTAGGATTCTGCCAGTGATTTTCAGAGGGCTACCAAAGAATGTATAAAAACTAAGTATACACACAAACCTTTGCCAATCAGACCTGCAGAAGTATTACTGATGAAGTTAATTTTGCCAACAATTTCCATGACAGTAAAAAGATAACCTTATCCTAACTTTCATAATTTCAGAAAAATTCAAATATAAATCTTCTGCAACAAGTACTGCATTACCCTAGAAATAAGTTTATGCCAACTCATTTTGTACCAGTAATTTCAATGTAAAGTGTATACTACCTTAAAATTCCATTGTTTAAATCACAATAAAATGAACATTTGTTTCTAAACTGCGTATTTATATAAAAGTCTATGATAAAACAGACAATATGGACATATAATTGGATTTTGCTGGAAAGGTTAATTCATTACCATTCTTTAAAATCTAGGCTCCTTAAAATTGTGCAATTAGAGTTCTCTAAGTTTCAAAAATGAATTCTGGAGTGTGAGTCCAAAAGAAGAAGATATTTTCATTTAAAAGCTATTTTTAGTGACTGAGGAGTTTTTTCCATCATAAAGTTGTTGTGACAGCAAGACGGGTTTTGAATTTTAAAACCCCAAAGCTATGTCTGGAATAACAAAGGGAATTGCTAAACTTACCAACTTGCATTGGAAGTCCTTTGGTCAGTTTGATTTAATAAAATAATAAGCATCGCAGACAGTAAAAGAATTTTGATTAATCCATTACTTTCTAAACATGCCACAACAAAGAATTAAAAAAATAAAATAGAAGAGAGGAGATTTTAAAACCTCCACGGAAGTCAGTCACCTGGATAAGGATTCAGATAGCCAGCCAGGAAGTATGTTACAAAGCAGTTTGTAATTTGCAAAATTCCAGTGAGAAAATTTTGAATTGTCCCTGCTAAAATAATACAAAACTCAGTAAACTTCAAGGCAGAATACTTTTCAACAGCAAAACCTCCTGAAGCAATCCAGACCATATGGTGAGGACTTAACCTCACAATAATTAAGCGGAGTTATTCAGCTGTGCCAGAGACAGAATATTTAGTAAGAGACAGCCGTGAAACTGAGAAAGCCAAGACACAGCTAGACGAAGAAGGGGAGGAAAAGATAGAATCTATTAGAAAAACAGAAGAATTTACTCTTATGGAACACTAAGAAAAACAGGAATTTAAAGATATATGGAATATGGAACAAACCATACATATTCAGGTGGACTTAGGCTTACAGATAAAGATATAAGAAAGAGACAATAAACCTGAAATCCTCTATAGAACTAAACAAAAAAATACATTAAATAAGAAAATAGATACTAAAATGAAAACTTTTCAAACCTATATATTTATTACCAAAAAAAGTTTATCTATAAGATGCAAGTTCAGAAGGAAGTTCAGTTATAATCACAGATTTTATTTTAATTAGAATTTTTTCCTTTCCATCAAAAGCAGAACAAATGTAAAGCTGCACAGCAAGAAATAACTGTTAGAACTGGAAAAAAAAAATAAAAAAATTAAAAATATATTCAAGACAATGTAAAACAAAAGACTTACAATACCATAATACACTGTGCAAACAGTTGGTGAGCTTCAAAATTATAAAAACATAGGACAGAGAATTGTGATTTAGGCAACCCTTATGTTAACTCTGCAATACATGAAATACCTACTAAATGTACCTTCCCTCAAAACTTGATTTTCGATCTATTTCCCTAAAACAGACATAGTTAAGAAAGCTAAGTAGCCTTCATGTTAGAAGTCACTGCACCTTGTAAGGAAGTCCACTTTAACTCTACAGATGCAACATCTCCATGTTCAGAGTGAGATCACAAAGTGTAAATTTTAATAAAATATGTAAGATCAAAAGTTAACGTATAACTTCTAAACATGGAGAAGTAATCGATAAAGAACATACACTTAGCATTCATGTCAAAATTCAAGATTCAGCAGTAAAATATATCACTGAAATTCTGTATACAGTCCTTTGCAAAAGACTGCTCATCTTGTGGAGACGCTGGCAGTTTCAGCTAGGAAAGGGACAAATGTGATTGCCCAGGCTGGGTGTGGACACGGTCATGGCTACAGCAGGCCCCAGACAGGGCCACCAGCTACTGCCTTCTTCTACCACACCAGCATACGGAAGCTCAGAGGAGTCCTGAGACAGAGCTGGCTTGACCTCGAGGAAACAGGGCAATGTGGACCTGACTGCCTTCAGCCCTTATCTGACTGCTTTCTCCTACACAAGGTCTCAGGAACTGTCCTCATGGTATCTCCAGGCCCACCCAGGGGGAAGATGAAAGTGAGCCATCACTCACAAACCCTAGGAGCCAGAGTCTAGCTCTCATCCCTGCACTGCCAGCACTTGGCTTTGCAAAAAGGACCTGAGATTGTTCCTTGCCACAAAGGCTGGTCTCCAGGCTGTGGCAAGGGGGGAGCAGCCTCAGGCAAGGAGGTCAGATGAGGCACTATGCTCATCCTCATCCCAGACCTCCAGCCAGCCTTACAGGTTTGTTGCTGCCCTACCTGTGTTGCAGCCTCAGGACATGGCTGAGAGCAGTGGTACTCTCCTGCCATAGTCCCAGACCCACACAGGCCTTTGGACAGCCTGTGTGGGGTACAAAGTGCACACCAAGCAGCTGGGCTCACTCCTTGCTTTTCATTACCCATGCCCTAGTTTCACTGTCAACCTAAGACTCTAACAGGACCTAAGATAAGAACTTTAGATACAAAATCAGTCTTGCAGCATACCTTTGATCCCCTTCCGCCTGGTTGGCCCACTTCAAGGGCAGAGCAAACTGTCCTCCAGCAACCCAACACCTGTCCACTCCTTCCCAAGCTGTCCCACTGTCTTTCTCAGCACTATGCCCAAGTGTTCAGCCTCTGTTTACCTGCAAAACATGGAACAGCCGTGGTTATATAGTTTATGACCCAATGTGACTTTTTTTCCATCTAGCTTGTTAAAACAAGGAGGTAACACTTAGGCAGCAAATTTTCAGCAGGTTTTATCTCACATTGTTCTCTTTGACTTGCAAGTATTTCTGCAGTTCCTGACATTGGATCTCAGATTGCCATGAGATTCAAGTACTGCCAGGAAGTGGTTCCTACCTAATGTTACCAGGAGTTAACTGCCTGTTCTTTGTAGTTTACCTCATCTGTGGATACACTCAGAACAACATCTCAAAAGCATTTGTTCACATCACGATGCCTGAGCAACATTTAAACTTATGGCCTGAGGTTATGTCTTTAAACTGGTGATAGAAAGTTGATGGCTGTTACTATTAGACTGGATGTCTAATATCCAGACAGGCAGCAAGGTGCAGAAAAAGCTGCTGCATAAACGAATTCAAGACAAAGCACAGAGAGAGTAGGGTTATAAATTGCGAGAACTGCCCATTGTTCTCCTTTTTTAATGGGCTCTGGACAACAGAACTTGCCATGTTCTGTGTGTAATTTGTAAGAAATGCAAATCCTATGTATTTGCAATACAGCTGAAATCTGCAGCAGAATATTAGATCTCAAGCTGATCCTGAGTTGTATAAAAGAGTCAACAGAAAATTCAAAAGACATAGAAAACCTTTTTTTTTCTTCAGTGTGCATTAGTTGTGATTAAATGGAGGAGTCTTTTGAAAATATTTCATTTCAAGGGAGCAAGAATCAGGAAGATATATTCTTGAACAGAAATGCTTCTAGGAAGATTTGCATTTTTAAGTCTGCCATCATTCGTTGCATATCTCCATATGTTATCTCCTAATTGGCTATAAATTTGGCTTGTATTTTAGCTGTTGTGCAGTCTCCAAGCAAATAAGTTTTTCTGTTTCACATACTAATGTCTACATATATTTCTCTGTGTTGCACTTGAACAGATTCTTTAAGACATGATACGTGAAGCCTTCATTGTATTGTACTGAAGTCATTCTTCAAACTCTACTCTGATATATTAATATGTAACAGTGAATACCCTTCTCAGATTTTGGGACTTTCCTTAATCTGTCCAGCTTTAAATTACAAGTGTTTGGGGAGCAGAACTATACCTTAGCTACGAGAAGCTAATAAGCCTGGAAGGAAAATGCAGTCCCTTGAAAATCACAGGCAACCCTACAATCCATGTTTCATTTGGAAGGGTCCACAGAACTTCACATGCCTGTGTCAACAAAACATTTCCTATTCACATTGCACAAAACCGAAGAAGAAGAGCTCCTTCTCTGTTTCAGTTGTTTATAAATGAACTCCATGTTCATGAACAAAGTGAACATATCTGAAAAAGGCACCCAGGGGAATTAATTCCACTGAAGCAGTTGGTATGCCAGTGAAAGACAGAGCTGCACAGCATTTTGATTTTGTTCACAAAACAGCAAGCCAAATACGATTTATTTGTGAGAAAACATAGTTTAGAGTTAATTTATGTAAGAAAAATCTTGTCTCCATGAATTGCAGTCCTCAGCAAGACTTTCAGAAAAATAGGTGTCTCGGACTCCTATTAGCTGAACAAAATTTCAGTTTTTCAAACAATATTTAAGTGACTGAAAAAGAAGTTGACTTGAAGTACAGAGCACTGTCAAAGGCAAGCAATATTTATTTATATTTGTTTATAATACAAGTTGTTTATAATATGACGCAAATGTTAACCTTGCCTTCTTAAAAATCTCAAGCAAGATATTTCATATAGAATCAGGTAAAATTACAGGCAAGGAAAACAGTAAAAGAATCTGAAAGTATCTATCTATTGTGAGACCTAACGCTGTTTGTAATAGAACTGAATTGCAATTATGTTCACAACTTTATCAATTTGGTTGATTTTTTTAACCTTGAAGGCTTGGAACCTTCAGCACCTTTTTTTCAGTACTAAACACCTACATTTCAAGCCAATCATTTTTTTAAAAAATCTTTTTGAGTCAGATTTCAACTCAACTCTTCAAATGTTACATTTATTCAAACAGAATCTATTCTCAAGTAAGTACAGGGTTTGCTTTTTAATTCTCTCAAAGTAATTACAGCAGATAGCTCTCTATGAAGATACTGTGTCTTCATCATTCCATAGCACTTTGATATGGCTTCTTTTGAAGTGTCACTTTTATAGAAGATACAGTGCTATTGTGAGCTTCTGATTCAGAGCATGGCTTACAGTACAATTCTGTAGAGATGACTGTGACCATTTAAGAAAACTTTTCATGTCCCCTTGAAATCAATTGTCTTATGTCTACAAATTCCATCAAATTACTGCTATAGTACAAATATCATACTTTTGAACTGTCACACATAGTCTAATGAGTGACTGTTAGCTATCAAGTCACTCTGGATAACCCAGCTGGAGTATAAATGCCGAATCAGTAATTGAAATTATTTATTGCTTTCCATAATGGTCTTTTTTTACATTAAGACCATGAGACGGGTTTGTTACTACACATTCCCTTGCTTCAGCAGCACCTTTCTGCTACTGTTTATTACAACTTCAGTCCTTCAACAGTTACACCTAAACTTCATATTAACTATCTAAATAAATGTAGAGCTAGACAAAAACCGTTTGCTAATGTGAGGAGTTACTTCACCAGCAACTGTATATACTCTGACAGCCCAACCAGGGATGGAGGAGATGGAACACATGGCCTGGGTGAATACGTGTGTTGACAATCCAGCTGTAGTAAGTTAGATGCATGATTTACATTGTTTGGATACCCAAACAGCCCCTTTTGGGGTATTGCTGTATAGACAGGTTTCCAGAACAAAAAGGCTGTCTGCCACCATATGCAGCTTTACAGGTGTCATGTCTTTTCAGTGTCATGGCCCTGAGGCACTGCCAGGTCTGATTGTCCCTGCATACCTCTGGGGCTTCCCCCACTCTGTTTATGGTCCAGGACCCAATTTCAGTCCCCCATGACCTCCAGCCACTGCCTCAGCAACGCTGCAGTAAGGTCAGTGTCTAGCTCCCCACAGCCCTGTTCTGTCTGATCATGGACCCTGCCAAGCCGGACCCACTTGCTGGTCCACAGCCCAGCCCAGCCTCAACCCATCCCCAAGGAGGTTCCCAAAGCCCAGGGTTGGGGCTGCCCTGCTCCTTGCTGGGGCAGTGGGACCAGTCCTGGCTGCCAGGCCCTGTACTGACAGTTCACAGTGCAGCCCCATGGCCACTAGTCCCTGACGTGCTCTGACTTTAAGCTGTCAGTTGCAAACAGGCACTTTCACAGAATCTGAAACTACACAGGAACCTCCGTGGCACAACATAAGAGCATTCCACTCTGCAGCAAGCCTCGGCCTCAGCATAACACCATACAGCTCAGTACAGTTGCTAAAGCCAGCAAAAAATATCTTCAGCCCTTTAAAATCCTAACATGTAACTTATTCTGGCAATCATCCCTTCCTAACAGTTTAAATTTGGTCTCAGTTTTTGACAACATTGAAAGTCTAGGGTAGAAGTCTTCCAATTCAAAACTAGCTCCTCAATCCCAGGGACTTCTGTAGCTGCTCACTTTCAAAACTAATTGATATTATCCACCATGCTAAATATTCATTTGAGCTTTCCTTTGAATTTTAGAGAATGATCTACAGAATCTTTCTTCATTGATGTACTGTTTCAGTCTTACAGTCTAGAGTCTTACATTTTCATTTACTTGAGAAATGAAACCACAGCCAAGCAATTTGGGTAATCACATCATCGGGTGTGACAGTTAGATCTGTCTAAACTGCTAGTCTGTGCAATGAGGAAAAAAATAAGAGAATAAAAAGTGCTTCGGTCCAGCATGGAGCAGCCCATGTCAGAGGACAAGCTGAGAGGAAATGACGGAGGCCTCGGGTCTCTCACCTGCACTTAGCTTCCTCCCAGATCACAGCAGAGCCTTTGAAAGAAAGGGGTATTTGGATAAAAGGCAGCTGCTGGGTCCTGGATGAGCAGGCAGATTAAAGAAACGCAGCCTTGCAAGGGAGAGCCAGAACCAGCTCTTTAACAAGGGGTTGAAATAGGCAGTGTTTGCCACTAGAGGAACTAGTGGCACTAAGGGTTTTTAGAAGTCTGGGAAAAGGCTCAAGGAAAAAGGTCACTGAAGAACAAGATTTTTTTTAAATAATAGTGTTATATGATCTAAAACAATTGTTCAGCCTTTTTCTATACAAAGGAGTCTCTGTGGAAGGCTTTGTCTGGGTGGCAGAGGAGTGTCAGGGACATGAGAAAGCTCATTGGGCTGAGGTGTCTCTGGGCTCCCAAGCTGGAAACACTTTCAGAAAGGCCAGGGTCTGGCTAGGAGAGAAGGCGGCAGTGCTGAGACCTGGATGGAAAGGAAGAAGTAGTTTCTAGGATCGGATAGGACAGCATGGAATTAAACACAACAGAGAAAGAAACAGGCGGAGAGGACATACTCAACTTGCACTGCTAGAAAGAAGTGTGAAGACCTGAGAGAGAAGCAAAAATGAAGAAAGTAACATTCAGATGAAGCAAAGGAATGGCGAGAGGTGAGTGAAAAGAGCATAGGTCTCCAGAACAGGGTCTTTATTTTTATGCCCTTAATAACATGCTATAACTTTTGGTCAGCACTGAAGTGGCCAGGTTAGATGATCATTATAGGTCCCTTCCAATTGCAATATTATATTCTGTTCTGTTCTGTTCTATTTTATTCTATTATGTTCTATTCCATGCCATTCTATTCTGAAGTGATACCATATCTCATGAAAGAAATTCAAAACAGGTCCTGAGGGATCTGTAATATAAATACATGGCTTAATTTTTAATTTCTCTTTTTTCCTTCCCCATACCTTTCAAAAAATATTCAATTTCTCCCTTTATTGTCATAAAATTGTCTGTCATGATCCCAGTATCTATTAATGTATCATGTCTGAGGGTCAGTCATATTAGAGTCAGATTAAGTGTAGTTCTTCTGGTATTTCAGAAATAACCTGATAATTAAAAATTTAAAACATATTGCACATTCATTTGAATTTCAGATGTTGAGGTTTCAAAAAATATTTCATGCATAATATCTGCAAAATGCTTTATATCCATTCCTCAACGAAGTACCTTACAGTATATTTTCCTCAGCTGATTGTTCTCTCAGCAACTAAGGCATGATCATAAAGTTCAGCTTAAATGACTAAAATTACCAAACATAATATGTGTACTAACATTCAATAGTCTATTCAAATATTTGCCTTCTTATATTTGTAACAGAAAATGTGAATAAAAAGCAGTACTGTGAATAAAAGATTTTAGGACTAAATAAAATCAAGGCCTTTGGTGGAATTTGGTGCCTGAACAAGAAACATTTATAGCTGGGTTTTTTTTCTTTGCAAGCAAATGCACACAAGTTTGGTGGCACAAGCTAGGAAATGGGAAACAAAGATTCACATTCTTCTCACACAGAGAGAATTCAAAACTCCGTCTATAGCATTTCTAAAGCAACTGTTGGGCCACAGGTGTTTATGTAGGTAGAAAAATTCCTTGATGCTCGTCCTTGAAAATATTGCTGCTGTTGAAACTTTGTTGTGAAGAAACCAGCATTCACTGGAGCAGAAGAAGAAAGAGATTTGTGGGTCAGAAGCATCTCTGTGGGTCAAAGATCTTTGCAACCCAGGTCCTCTCCTCCACACTGCTGACATACTTCACCTCAGCAAACAAAGTGATAACAAAGTGATTGCCCAGGAAGTCTGAACTAGAAGTTCCTGGAGTAAAAGGAAGACCAAAATCCAGCCTCATGTACTTTTGGAAGGGTGTTTTAAACATTAGTCTATAGCATGAAACTCATAGTCTTAAAACCAAGATGATGCCAGCATTTTACAATAATGATATCTAGTACACAGCTCCCTCAAAAAGGAAGGGCATGATGACCTGCTCTTGAAAGAGATATTCAGTATGTGGTTCTATACCCCACAAGATTTTTTGAGTCACCTCCCTCATATTTCGTTCAATATTTCTGACCCTGTTTTGTATCCCTACCCAGTTTGGAGAACCTTAGACCTAAGCATAGCTCCAGGCACTGCAGAAGTCAACAAGATCCTCAGAATCAGAACAGTTTAACTCAGCTCTCCAGACTGTCTTCTCTCCTATGTGCACAAGGAGATGATAGTCACAATTCAGCTCCATTCCAAACACTGTGCAATCATAGAATCATAGAATTCCAGAAACACAGAATCATAGAATAATTTGGGTTGGAAGGGACCTTCAAGATCATCTAGTTCCAACCCCAACTTCCATGGACAGGGACACTCTGTCACACTAATTTAATGCTAATGTAAAACTTTTGAATTAATTTTGAAGAATAAAGCAATTAAAGGCAGAGATGTAAATGGAAAGTAGAATAAAATATTATATGGGTTGTCAAAGAAAGATTCTGGTAGATTAATCTAACAAGTTTTCTTTGACAAGACAATTACATTTAAAGTGAAGAACTCTAACAGTACTCATTTAAGTGGCTTTAAAGTCTCTGCCATACTGGCATCAAACATGTAACAGATCTTGAGAATTCAAAAAATTCAAAAGGTCAGGAGCTAACATTATGAAGGAAAGATACAGGTTTCTGTGAAATCCTTAAGGATCTTTCTTGTTTAATCTTTTTTATTTATTACTATGATACAAATAAGTAGAATTAATAGATGATATTTGGTCAGGAAACAACCACAAGAAGGTTTCTTTCAAAATACAGAAGTAGTCTGAGATGTTCACCAGGGAAAGGCAATGTAAGAGTAAATGTTGAAATGGAATAGAGTCAAGATTAATTCCAATAGTACAAAACAATCCTGTGAATAACATAAATTTTAGCTATAGAATCACGGAATGGCTTGAACTGGAAGGGACCTTAAAGATCATCTAGTTCCAATCCCCCTGCCATGGACAGGGACACCTCCCACTAGACCACATTGCTCAAAACCCCATCCAACCTGGCCTTCAACACTTCCAGAGAGGAGGCATCCACAACTTCTCTTGGCAACCTGTGCCAGTGTCTCAGTAGCCTCACAGGAAATTTCTTCCTAATATTCTTTAGTTTGAAAATATTTCCCCTTGTTCTATCACTACATGTCCTTGTAAACAGTCCCTCTCCATCTTTTCTGTAGGCTCCCTTCAGGTACTGGAAGGCTGCTAGAAGGTCTCCTCAGAACCTTCTCTCCTCCAGGCTGAACAATCTCAACTTTCTCAGCCTGTCTTCACAGAAGAGGTGCTCCAGCCCTCTGATCATCTTTGTGACCCTCCTCTGAACTCTCTCCAACATCTCCATGTCCTTCTTATGTTGGGAACTCCAGAGCTGGACACAGGACTCCAGGTGGGGTCTCACAAGAGCACAGTAGAGGGGAAGAATCACCTCCCTCAACCTGCTGGTCGTGCTTCTTTCAGTGCAGCCCAGGATACAATTGGCCTTCTGGGCTGCAAGTGCATATTGCTGGCTCATGTTGAGTTTTCCATAACCAACACTCCCAAGTCCTTCTCTTGACTGTTCTCAATCCAGTCTCTGCCAAGCCTATATTTGTGCTTGGGGTTGCCCTGACCCAGGTGCAGGACCTTGCACTTGCTCTTGTTGAAATTCATGCGGTTTGAACAGGGCCACCTCTCCAGCCTGTCAAGTTCTGTCTGTATGGCATTCCTTCCTTCCAGCATGTCCACCGCACCACACAGCTTGGTGTCATCATCAAACTCAGTTCTCAACAGCAAGCTCGCCTGCAAAGCAAATCTCTGAAAGGTGAGAGCAATCCTGCTTCCTCCTGATTACAAGAAAGATCTCGTTTTGAATCAGTTAGAAAGTGTCTTATTTTTTAAAGAGACACTCTGTATTACACAAAGCCTGTAATGGAGAATTTCTGCCCTAAAGAAGACAGATACACTTGAGTTTACTAAATGATCTCCTGTTGCCTGCAGTTAGCTTTGTAAAAGTCCAGACATTTAGTTTAAGTGTTTGGAAAATGTTGTCCTGGAAGAACATGATAGCAAATGAGGGGGAAACAAAAGGTTGTCTGAATTAAATAAGTTTATTCTCCCAGCTCTTCTGGCTATACTGACGACCAAGCCTCCCCCACAAGGAATATGCCTTACCAACTGGCAATGTTGTGAAACAAATGCCCAGAATAAGTGTCATAAATAGCATTTGGCAGTTCAAAAAATGCATCTATTCAGTTAATGATACTTTCATATCAGTTTTTTTGGGTCACAGATGAAGCTATATGGAAATGAAAGTATTTTTGCATCAGTTTAATTCTTCTCACATGAATTTGAAGCTGACGCACAATTTTTAGACCATTGGTGAATCTATCACAAGTATCTTTGCTCAGGTCTGCTTAGGAAAGGCATACTTGGGCTGGTTTGTACACCTGACCAATTACCAACTTCCTTGCAACAGACTGCAAGGAAAATTGCCTTGCCTGTGAGCTCAGGTGCCCAGAGCACAGCTTCATTAGTACAAGACAGCAGGACAGCAGTGGGGAGAAGAGTCCTTTCCCACAAAAGAGAAATCTGATATTTGCTAGCACCTGCAGTGCACTTTGTGACAGTCTCTCCATGTTCTGAAGGTGGCTATGAGTAGGAGAAGCCACACTCTCCAAAGTTCACAAGCCTCTGCAGCAAAGCACAGCAACTGCTGGCAGGTAGGTAGCCAGAGTTACAGGGCAGGTGACACAGAGCAGTAGCAAAGGAGTTCCCAGAAAATGTAACCTTAAGACAAACAAAAGGCAAAGAGACTAACTGCTTCATTTTAGTAGTTCTTGGTAGCAACAGTGGAAGTAGTGGCACAATTATTAAGAGAAAAACATCAGGCACCACTGTGCCCAAGACACTGTGAGTTGTGAAAGAGTTCCTTGGCACAACATTCAAGCAATAAGAAATGAGAAAGTGCTAAAGATAAATTATTAGGAAATAAATTTAAAACAGTATATAATTCAGTAGTGGTAAAAAAGGAAATTAATTTTGACATTTCTGCTTAAAGCAATCTGTGAATTGCCTGAAGCGCACACTGATTTTGAAGGATGTTCTAGTATATATTGTCGCCCACATTTTGTATAATCTCTTTTATCCACCAACACTAGAGACATTTTACTGCACTTTAAAAATATTTTTTTCAAAAGCCATAGAGTGCACTTTCAAGACCTATTATTTGCTTCTCATGACCCACTCACCACTTTACTCAACCAGTTGCAGGATGAAACCTAGACTAGTTATCACAGGGTATTTTATTTAAATGACAATAATGTAATATTATTACAATAATATTGGCTAAAGGGAAGGTCCTCTGATTCAGTAACAAACACATTGAAATGTGAGAAGGGTAAAAGCTCCCTCATGCTTTCCTCCATAATAGCCAAGACGAGCCAGACACAGTAGCATCTGAGCCCCATTACAGGGAATAGCTACAAAACATTTCATCCCACCCTCACCATTGTAGCTGAAAGACCCCATGAACTATGAACTCTGTGCTATCAGCACACACATCCACCAGCAGGTTTTTGCAGCTGAAAAAAAATTGCTCTTTAAGTGAATTAGTACATAAAACTAAAAGACAAAATCATGATTAGCTGGACAAGAAAGACTCTATCTGGAAACAGAGGACAGAATGCAGCCAGAATGCAGCCAGCTTCTCATTTATAAGGAGGAGATTAAGGAAACAGTAGGCAAGCCCCAGGCTGATACTCTGGAGAGGGAAGGAAATAACTATGAGTCAAAACCCAAACGTAGTTCATCCCTGCAGGAAAGAAGGTAAAAGTAGAATAATCTCCCCTACAACAAACACAGCAGTGAAATAATTAGATTTTGTACTGAGAGGTGTTAACTGACCTCTGTGGTACTGTTTATGGTATTTTGGCCACTGTTTGAATCACAGGGGTTTTCTAATAAGATTGTTCTGTTTTCTACTCTCGTGTTTTGACTCGTTTTTACCAATAACAGGAGTAGTGGATTTGCTGTGTGGAATTTAACACTCAGTACTCTAGCTTCCCTTACTGAATCCTAGCATCCCTTCAGGGGCAAACTGCTGTAGCAAAACATAATGGTAAAGAACAGATACTTGAAATAAGCTTTCAAATACATGTTTCTATGGGAGCAAATGAGCTATAATATATGTAAGGACTGTACTCACACTTCAGCCAGCATTTCTTCCTCTCCATTCCCTGGCCGTATCTTGCTGTCTACTTTTCTGTGCATGTCTGTGCACATGTTCAAGATTCAGATGGACTTCCTCAGCTGACTTAAAGTAATTTTAGGTATTATCTTCAGCATGTTTTATAGACCATTTAACAAGCAGTGCATTATCAAAATCACATTTTCATATAGTTGTAATACAATTGTACCTACGCCCAAGACTGAGAGTGCAACAGCTAAGAAAAACACTCTGAAAAAAAGAAGAGCTTCACCTATTCACCAATAACTTCTGTTAGAGCAAACATCAAGGAAAAGAAATGCAACTAGATCTTTTTTTAAGATGTGAGGAATTGGTAAGCTGACAACCCATCAGGACAAGAGGAAGAACCAGCAGGGACTGCATGTCTCTCATGCTGATGCACAACTTGGTTAAGTCTTTCCTTAGCTTTGCAGCCCATGACCTTTGGATCTGTATACAGATGCCTGTTGCTCAGTACCCTTTTTGTTCTAGGAAAAATGTCTTTCCCAATTATAGTTCCCAGGTGGTTACACAAGTTTTCTATAAAAGAATTGAGCTATTACACCAATATGGCTTTAGGTCCCTTAGAGAGGTCACGAGCTGCTGTGCTGCTGTAGGAGAGGAGTTGAAGGAGTCAGAGGGACACACTCCAATGCATAATCTGTTCTAAAGAGAGGCTCTCAAAGTAGCCCTTTTGCCTTCATTTAAAGGGAGTGAGCTCTACCTAGCCTGAAAAAAAAACCTGAAAAGAAATACTGACTGACTGACATTTCACTAACCATCCCACAGGTTTGTGTCCATGATATTGAGTTTTTAAACCACATATTCTTGGCTGTCAACAGTCTGTGCATATCTCTGAGGTGGGATGATGAAGTCCCACAGAGCTGTTTGTAAATGTGGAAAAAATAGGAAGATTAACAATAGCCACCCAAAAATTTTGATCAGGAGGTTCAGATGTGTTTGTTGAGCTGTTAGCATTTAGATCACCAACACGTTATCACTTGTCAGATGAATAAAAAAAAAGGATAGATGTATAAACAGATAATAATGTTATATCATTATTATGCTATTTTGCCACTTCAGAAGCACAGTTAGCCACTCAATAATGCAGTACAAAAGCCTCAGAGACAGGATGACTTGTAAGAAAAAAAATACATTTTTGGGGAAGTACAAACAGAAACAGCTCAAATAATGAGGCTGATATGATCACAGTACAAAGGACAAGGACTATTTCCAGCTAATAAATGGACATTTAAGGATGGTGGTTTCTAGGGGAGATAAGAACTTCACATCCTTGTCTTTAGTATACAATGGAGTAGAAACAAAAAACAGAATTAGTGTTGCCATCTACAGCACTGATGAGGTCCAAAACATTAATGGCGAAGGGAAACCTCTAAAAAATGTAAAGAATTCAAATGCTGGAGAAAAAAAATAATGTGGAATTTTAGAGTCAGAATCTTGTTACTAGTTTATAGCTGTAGCTTTTATTTACAGGGACTCTGTGAATGTAATTAATCATTATACTAATGAAGACGGTTTTCATGTTAGTGCCAAAGACAGAATTGCAGTCTAAGGAAAAGTCAAAAATTTTTCAAAATGGAAGTCTAAAACTACGTCTTATATTTCCCGCCTCATTTTGGCACAGTTTTTATTTGTCAGAATGTAAGTGACTTGCTACTTCACAATCAGTTATTGCAGCCATTGCTTTTAAAAGCATTGCTTTCTCTGGATGGAAAAAGCATCTATTCTGCAGTTGAAGGTAAGGACAACATAGTTGTATGCGTTCAGCCATGACAGCACTTGTTGATTTAAAATCAATCAAATTATTACTGAAATAATTCTGCAGAATATTTTGCAGACAAGTCATTATTTTGCCTGACGTCTGAAAGCTCCACTGATCAAAAACTTGTATCTTACAGAGAAAAAAATAAGCAATTATAATAGTGAACCAAGGAACAGTAATGGAATCTCCATTAAAGGGAGTAATGTATTTCTTTCTAAAAGGCAAATCCCAATCTGCTTTGTTAACAGAAGTGTGACATTGACAGGAGATCTCACTTAGGGAAGCAGCTTTCTTTATCTTTCACAGAAAGTTTTATGAAATCTACTTAAATCAAAGGCTATCAGAAAACAGTATGTTATTCACTTCCTTTTTGCCATGTTGATTGAAGTAAAAAGCTATTTCTCTACCTAGTCATGTCAGATTCAATCTAAGTACTTGCATCATCATCACCATGGCAGCTATATTCATAGTATTCTTCATTATTTTCCCAGTCACTGTAACTCCTGGTTTTGACAAATAGTGTTAACGAAAATTAAAAATTCTCGAGAAGTACTTCACAAATCAATTGTTTTTTGTGTAAATTTACCTTTTTCCCATCTAATTAAAATAGTGTTCTCCAAGGAAATTACTTTTCTTGCAAAAAACATTTACAGATTTTATGATTAAAAGCTTATGGTAAAACTAAAATATTTCAAACCGAACCAGTCCAAAACCTGTACTTTCTTCAGGAACTAGGAAGCTATAAATATTGCTTGAGATGATAAATGGAACTGGGAAAGGACATTTTGATAATGTGAAGGCAGCTATCTTGGGGACAAAGGTTGGTAACCACAGTCCTTTCCATCTCTAGTAGATGCATAACTAAAGATTTTGAAAGAGAGTAGAAAAAACAAACTTAATAGTGCTGCCAAAAAAAAGAAAAAAAAAGCCTAAAATTGCAGAAAGCCAGTATGAATAGTTACTGATTAGTCCCTTACCCAGCCAGAGATAAATATCTGTATTTCAGGGAAACATGTTTCAGCTTCTTTTATTATTATTATAATTAGAGTTGAGGATTCACAGACACAGTGTGTTTGTAGACAATAGAATAAATACGAGTAGTAGCCACTGGAGAGATGACTGCAAAGGAAAAGTAGTAAGTATGCAGCTGGGAATGTCACGTATTTCACCCTGGAAGAGCATTTGGCCTGGTACCTTGTTGCTGGCTGATGACCAGCTTTCTCATGAGATCTGTTTTGCTCAGACACAACAGCATAAATAAAGATAGTGTATGGCGTTTTCAGGTCTATGTTTTCATTCACATTCTTCCCACTCATAATTATCATATAGAGACACATTCTTTTGGCACAAGTGGGATTTCAGTGTACAGACCTCTGCTTCCATTCAGTAATCACTCCATCTTTGATGTCTGAAGTCACTCTTGCACCACTGCAAAACTACATTCAAAGACGTGGCAAGATGTACGTTGCAACCCCAACCCAAACAGATATTGCATCCCAGACAGTATCTATTCCTCTATCTCTTACCTTTGTGTTACCAGTGGGATCTTCTCCCAGCTGATGTGATGAGGGTAAAACCAAGCTTCCTGACCTTCCCAAACACTTGCACAATGGGAGACAGAAAAATGTGTCCTGCTGAGAGAAATGGCTCCTTTCTTTGTGGACGGATTTGATCTCCCTAATACAGCAAGAGTGTTTCCATGTAAGTCCATACTTTCTTGCATACACACAAAGCCAAACTCAAGGTAAAGCTCAGAGTAACAGTAACGCACAGTATCTTAATACTTTGTGATATTTCTACTAGCTGGTTTGAATCTTCTAGGCAAGTGACTTACGTGAGATAATCTTGTAGTGTCCTCTAGATCATAAGGAACTCACATCAACCAGTAGCTCTCTGTGCAGTAGCTGTCCACGTGCACTCACATGTGGAATGACTTAGGCCATAGATGCACATTCAGTCATTCTGCTTAACTATACTCTGACTGATAGCTGGTTTTAGGTAGTACCTCAGCACATCAAACCAGAATTCCTTGCTTACAACACCTGGTCCACACATGGGAAATGTTGTAGCACTCTCTCATCCACAAGAGTAAGGAAGAAAAAAGCATGCTGAGATAGAAGTACGCTGTCTAAGGAAAGAAATCCCTTCCCAGGCAGACTTTCTTCGCCAACTTGTCTGATTTCCTAATAAAGAGAGAACTTAGTTTTTAAAATATGGAGAGTTGTGATATTGTAAGAATATAATCTTCTCTGACCTTGTCATAACAGGACAATGAAAAGGAGAAAAACAGAAAAAGGGTTAGATCATTTATGTCCCCTCTATCCTTCCATGAAAGTTGTCACCACAGTCAAGTCATTAGCTTCTCTGTTTCTCCCTGAACTTCTTGAATCATCTTTGACAACTTCACCTTTCATAACAAAGCTTTCTGTCACCTGAATTGTTCAAGCAGAGCAAAACGCCTTAAGGGAAGTTTCCTCCTTTTCTTTCACGTTGCCAACAGAACAATCAGGAATGCAAAGTCTGAATGAACTGCAGTGTCATACTTTCAAAATTGCATGGGTCACTTGAGAGTTGTGAAGTGCCTCTGTCACTGTTTTAGTCTTAATAACAGTTGTGTTCAGTTTACATCTACTTATTTCTATGCCTGTATAACACTCTTACTTCCAGCTGCAAAACAAAGGCTTTGAAGAGGACAGAAACTCTTCTCTGACAGTGAATGCCACAAAGATCCAGAGAATTTGACAGAGTTTTGCAGAGATGTGCTCTCAGTGTCCTGTATTATTTAGTCCTGCAACCGCACAATTTGCCTTAGGAAATTATTCATTCACACAGTTTTATTTGGACTAAGGTCTTCAGACGACCATAGTGATGCCTGTAAGCTCAGTCACCATAGGTTTCCAAGCAGAATGGCAAGATTGTTACTTCTATTAAACACTCTTTCACCTCTGCCAGTTATGAGTATGTCCTGTTTTGTTCTTAGTCAGTTGTTGTGATTCAACCCAAACCAACAGCTCAGCCCCACACAGCCACTCACCCACCCACGACCTCCCAGTGGGATGACGGAGAGAATGGGAAGTTATAAGTGCAAAAACTCATTGGTTGAGATAAAGACATTTTAATGGGCAAAGCAAACATTAGACATGCAAACAAAGCAAAACAAGGAATTCATTCACTACTCTCCATCAGCTGGTACATGTTCAGCCACCTCCAGGAAAGCAGGGCTCCATCACATGTAACTGCTGCTTGGGAAGACAAACACCATCACTCCAAACATTCCCCCATTCCTTGAGCTTTTTGTCACTGAGCATGATGTCATATGGTATGGGATATCCCTGTGGTCAGTTTTGGTCAGGTGTCCCAGCTGTGTCCCCTTCCCAACTTCTTGTGCACCCCCAGCCTACTTGCTGTCAGGGTAATGTGAGAAACAACAAAAGTTGCTGTGTAAGCACTGCTTAGCAATAACTAAAAACATCAGTGCATTATCAACAATATTTTCATCACCAATCCAAGACATTGCACCATATAAGCTACTACAAAGAAAATTCACTCTAACCCAGTGTAAATTAACTCTAATCAGTGTAAAGAAAATATATTTGCTTCAGCTATAGGAAGTATGATCATTATTTTTTTCTTTTTTAAAAAAATAATACTGAGCAAATACTATCAGTAAATCTGAAATGAGAAAATAAGAGTAGCATCAGATGGATATTTAATCTCATAAAATACCTAAGCCACCTTGAAGGAAGAGAAAATGTGATAAAATGTGTCATTAACTCTCCATCTAGAATTTGGCTCCTTCTTTGCTTTTAAAGAAGATGGAACTTTGAATTCTCAGCCACCTATGCAGTTTTCTCATGTGTTTTTAGTATATACTGTACTAATATAGAATATAATTGTACTAGTTACCAAACACAGGTCTTAAAATAGACCCAGAAAGGGAGAGAAAATTTAACTGAAGTGAACTTATAGGAAACTTCACTAAGAGAAAGTGGAGAATCAGGATATGTATTCCTGGTTTGTCTCCCATTACCATATCTCACTTTCAGCTGGGACATTGGGAACAGTCAAGGGCCTATACTTTCCTCATTTTTCAAATGAAAAAAGTTGAAATTTCTGAGGCAAGATACTAAAATGCTCACACAGAAGAGAATTAAATGATATCATCTTTTTCCTTGTGACCCTTAAGAGACTTGACATTAATACAGTTCAGGCAACAACAACAAAAAACAAACTGTATTTTTGGAAATTTGGGTTAAGATGCATTGGCAGAAGTCCACAGCGTGAAACTCGCCTTAGCAGATATTCCTACAACTATGTAAAGTCTTACCACATTCCACTGGAGCAGCATTCCTTTTCAAAGTTGTCATTTGTAAGAAATTATATATATTACATCCTCTTGGGAGTTATTTAACAAGTATTAGCTACACACTGACACAGAATTACTCAAAAGAAACAGAGAGGTGTCATGTTTTGACATTTTTCAGTCTTTAAAGAAAAGTTGATCTTTATTGCACAATCCATCTCTCCAGAAAAATCTCCTAGCTGCCTCTTTTGTAACAAGCAAAGAAAAATCAAGTAATTCCATCTCTCAATTAATGTAAAAGGAGATAGAATAATGATTAGCCTGAATAGATAAAAATATTTTAAATCCATTCTTTTATATTCTAAAAAGCTTTGGAGTAATTTAAAAATTAAATCCTAACTGGCCTCATAGGAGTTATCATTATTGATTTTTCTAAGGAAAAGGTGATGCGAGACTGTACTCCTTCAGTGGTAACATCCTTTTAAATGCCCTTGCAGATAAACAGCACTTCCCCAGTTGTGCTCCTACAGAAGAGATGTCTTAGATGCACACACAGAAACTCCCGTATCTTCAAAAGGTTCACAGCACTTTCAGGATGTGAGACAGTTACTGAATGGAAATGTTTTATTCCTGGTAATTACATAAGAAAATGACTCAACGTGGCAGCTGCGAGCCTCTGTCTGGTGTTTTGAATCTATTCAATGGGCTATGGACATAAACTGGAGCACAGAAAGTTCCATCTTAACAGGAGATGGGTATCTTAACAGGCAGAAACTGATGCACAGTAGTTCCACCTGAACATGAGGAAGAATTTCTTTACTCTGTGAGTTCCCACACACTGGAACAGGTTGCCCAGAGAGGTTGTGGAGTCTCCCTCACTGGACATATTCAAGAACTGTCCGGATGCAATCCAGACATGCGCCATGTGCTCTAGGATGACCCTGCTTGGGCAAGGAGGTTGGACCAGATGATCCCCTGTGGTGCCTTCCAACCTTACCAATTCTGTGATTCTATGAGAAAAAACTTCTTTACCTTGTGAATGGCAGAGCACTGGAACAGGCTGCCCAGGGAGGTTGTGGAGTCTCCTTCTCTGGAGACATTCAAAACCCGCCTGGATGCGTTCCTGTGTGATGTACTCTAGGTGACCCTGCTCTGGCAGGGGGTTGGACTAGATGATCCTCCGAGGTCCCTTCCAACCCTAGAATTCTGTGATTCTGTGATTCTGTGAAACTGGTGGATGGGCAGAGTGTGCTGTTTCCCTTCTCAGGATTAGAGAAAAGCAAGGTCAGTTTAATGACCATGAAGAAGAGCCAGGGATGTCAGGCTCCAGTTCTACGATCATAAACATCTTGTCACTAGACCTGCTGCAGCCACCCTTTTTTAGCAGACCTTGTGTCCCCAGAGTCCCTCTGAAGCTGTCGCTTTGACAGACAGCCGTGCCAGCACTGGCCTTGCCATGCTGTTCAGCTGGTGCACAACCCTGTGTAATTCCTTTCTGCACCCTGCACTACTTTCACAAACTGTTATGTCCCAATTGCCTTAATCCCACACCTCAGTTGTTATTTCTCAGAGTATGTAATTAACTCTTTTCTTCTTTCCCTTCAAACCAAGCCATCTAGTTCCTAATACAATGTTGGTTTTACCTTTTCAGAAATGATTCCAATGTGTTAGACTGTCAACTATTTAAGTGCTCAGCTGAGACTGTCTTTGGGAAATTCCTACACTGTATTTACTGCATTTCCACTCACTTTTAGTTTGAGAAAAAAGGCTGAGTCATAATGGTTATTTTCATTCATTCTCTTGCATATCCATTAGGAGAAAAAAAACTAAATCAGAATGTATTAATACTACAATAAGAATTTGCAAGAAACAGTCCTAAGGGGAAAAAATATATCTGGAGTCCCCAGCAATGACTCATTTTTATTTTGTTGCCTAGTCATAGGTTATATAATGGTATATGTAAAATGAAGATCAGCTTAATATCATTCATATAACTGGCAATTAATCAAGCCCTTCTAAGTTCTCCCTGTCTTTCATCTTGCCTAAGAGAAAAAAAAATATACCATCAGAGGACATCTGGAATGTGTGTCTTCCTTCCAAGCATCATGTCTGCTCCATAAAGATTCATGCTGCTTAGCTATACATTTGCCAATCAACTTCTTAGCCAGTCTTTGAATCACATCATGCTTCACTGCTTCTCTGTGTGCCAAAGTCCCAAAAAGCCACTGTGTTGATAACTCCTAATGGCCCTGCAATTCCTGCTCTGCTGGCAGAGAAGTTGGCAACACAATCTGCATGAAGGGAACTCAAAATCATTTTAAGAAGACCTGATAAAAAAATACCTAAGTAAACAGAAACTTGCACTGTACAAGCACTAGCAAGTAAAGACATCTGTGTGAAAATAATTCTTAACCAACTAGATTATGGGGCTACTAAAATGATATCCAGACATCACAGTTGTTAGTATTAAACTGGAATTTCTGCTCAAACCAATTTAAATGTTAAATGCAGACCAGAAAACTTCACAACTGCTCTAGAACTCATAATTAAACACTTCTACTTATTTCTAAATTTATCCCAAAGAACATCTCCCATCCCAATCAGAAGTTATTCTATTATTTTTCTTTTACAAGTTTATTTACTTAATCATACTGATGGTTGAATGGATGTCTAAAATGACAGCTCGTACTTTTACTTGTAGGAATTTAAAACTTAACATTGACAGGTATGAATTTAAGATCGTTTTTCTTATTTCCTTGCATTTTACCTCCTCCAAATTTTGTAATTCATTGCTAGCTGTACTAAATATTTTGGAGGCACTAAAAATACACAAATAACCAAAGCTCTTGGAGCTTTGAGATGCAGTAATCATAATCAATGCAAAACTAAATAAGGTTAATCATTGTTGATTCAAATAAGGTTAAACAATTCCAGGAAATTAGCTGTTGAATTAAATATGTCATGTCACTGCTAGAACTGGATAAATTAATTTCTACATAAATTATTCCATGAGCTTAATTCTTCTTTCTATTTTTTTAGCAATTAATTATGCCCTCAACATTTCTCAGTTGAAGCAAAATTTTGTACAAAACTACTTCACAGTTCAGGCTCTTCACTCGTCCTGTGATTTCTGATTCAATTCTTGTGTGAACCTTTGTATAGTTCTGATGTCCTGGTCTTAACCTGGTCTCATGAAAGCTTTTAGCATGGACCTCCATATTTATAAATGTAGGCAAACTTCTTTTGGACCATAATAATTTATCCCTTAAGAACAGAGTTATCGCTGTTATTAGCTTTCCCAGGAAAGAAACCTGAACTTCACTAACTTTCCATAAAACTTAATTCAAAATTTTAAGACCAGAACAGATTAACATGAGCAATGAGTCTGACTTTCACAATAAAGACCATAAAAATTTCAGCTTGTGATTTCTGCATCAAAATCATTGAAGTATTATTTCCTTACTAATAACAACTCAGTTTCAGCAAGTTCTTGCCACAACTGTTTTCACAGCCTGTCAATTCATTATGTAAATACAACACTGGCATCAGACATGAGAATTCACATTTCCACATCTGATGAAGAATTTTCTTTACTTAGGTTTTCTTGCTTAATTCTAGCTTTAAAATGAAATATGTGCATACTGTATGAAAAAGGAGCAGAGACTAATGACACTTTGCAAAAATATTACATGAAGAGTCACCTAATATCATTAGGCACTGAAACCTGTCAAGTACAGAATGTGGAGACAATGATCCAGCTAACCAATTTATTCTGGGTACACCTATCCCTTGCATTGGGCCATGGTGCAGAGATCTCTGAATCAGTCCTAAACAAGCTGGTGCCAACACTATGGGAAGCAGAACAGGCACTGAGATTGCTGTCAGCAGCAAGCTGTTACACTTAGCCCAAATACAATGCCATATTTAGGTGACTAGATTATCTGGGAGCCTCAAGTCCATCCTTATGCCATATTTTCCTTTGTTATGCAAGGACACTGGATCTTGTTGTGGGATCTCTAACACCATTTCTTGCTCCAGAGTCATCAAGTATTGCAAAGAGTGTTTTTCTTTCAGAAAGACAGTTTGAACTTGTAAAGATCAGACTGTTCTTATTTGCTTGAATTGGAGACTAAATCAAGAATGTTGCCATAAAGTTAATGAACAGCAGGTGCCAGTCAGCTACAGATCTTTTCAAAGGAAAACCTGCAAAAAAAGATGCCCTTAAACAATCTGATTGCAGGTAGACTAAAGAGGTTTTAGACTAGATGGTTACATATAGGGTGAGTAATCAAAGACATCAGCCTTAGCAAAACTAAAGTATTTTGAAAAGCTTTACTTGTTTTCATCCATCACTGATTTTCTTTTTCCCACAGGACAAACTCAATTGAAATTTAGTCTGTTTCTTCAGTGCAGAGGAATATGTTTCTGGGGAGGCACAAGCAGTTCTTGCCGCTAGGTGCTATGGAATTCCATCATTACTTCAAGAAGAAGTTCTCAGTGGAACCATGCTGTGAAAGAGATGTTTGTTCATTAAATCTAAGATGTGGTAAAATTGTAAAAGTATGCAACTAAATGTCTACTAACTTAGCTGCTTGTACGCTCTGCTAACTGCTATGTTTTTATAAGTAGGTCACGGTCAGTAGCTGCTGTATGTACTTGATAAAAAGAANATTACTTAAGGAAGAAGTTCTCAGTGGAACCATGCTACTATTAGACTGGAGCAGTAGTTTTGTGAAAGAGTAAAACTGCAAAGAAAACCATTATAACTGCACAAGCAGTATAAAGTAGAGGGAGATCTCCACTGGCAGCTAAACAGCTATAGATCTAATGCCCTGAACAAGTTGGGAGTCAATGTGCCCTGGCAGAGTAGAAAATATTTCTAAGTGATACAAGAAAAATAATTTCTGCAGAATAAAAAACACTTCAGCTGGTTTTATAAATACCTCAAGTTTTAGCAAAATATTAGTTTAAAACTGAGGATGTAATTAAGAAATCTCCGTCTAATTTCTATGCATTTCGTAGAATGATAGAATGATGCTCTAAGAACAATGGAATGCATGTTTCAAGAGCAAGAAATGGTGTTTCATATTCTAACTTCCTCTTCCTTACAGACAATCTTCTAACTCCTTCAGAAAATAGCAGGGCAAAGTTGACACAAGTTTCTGTCTTTGCCTTGTTTGTGGTTTTGCCAAGACATCTGCATAATGAATAATGTTTTTAGACTACTGTCATCCTTTCTAAGCCCTTGAGCTACAGTCTGAGCATGCTTCCCTCTGGAAGTACTGAGTCCGACACTACAGGTCAAAATCAAAGGAAGGTAGATGTAAATGCTCATATCAGAGTACCCGATAGGAATTCCAGTGGCAAAATTATTAAGTTAAACAATTAATACTTTATCAAGTTGAATTAGGTTGGTCATTTCAATTTAGAGGTACTTTCCTATATCTTTGTACTAATGATATCACACCTCTGCCTTACAAAGTTTCAATGTCTGAAAAGCATTTTCAATAAAAGCAGATATTATTTTGAAAGTATAGTTAAATCAAAACATCCATAGGAAAATGCAGAAACCCACCAAGAACAACTTTTAAAGTGTGCATCTCCTGTAAACTGGTTTATTAGAAAGGTCTAATTAAAAACTTGCATTGCCTATCAGCTAAGTCTATAACTAACATCTAAGTCAGAAGCAATGAATAGAACACCCTTAAGCCTTTAAATCCTATTGACTGTGACTGTTTCACTTAATTAATAAAGGCAATGGCTTGTATCTGGTTTATTAACAGAGGACAATAGTAAGCAGTACAAGCATTTCCGAGGACTAAGGATGCATTAGGAGGGCTTACTAGTGTGCAAAGTGCTCTCAGTTTGAAATAGCCTCCAGACACTTTCATGTTCTTCAAGTCACAGTGTCCCACTCCCTAACCTTAATCTATGTTTTAGCAATGTATTTATTTAAGCTCCATTCATTGTAATGATCATAGCTGTTTCGTCAGAGTTTTTCACATTGCAAAGAGATTCTGAACATATTACAAACATGTTGCCCGCAGGCCACCAACCACAGCCCAGAAACTAGGGGAGAAAAGGGAATATACCCAATTATCTTTATCCCCTGAGGAAGCAACTTCATCAGCAAACACTGCACTGGGTTCTGAATACTTCCTGTCACTGTGTCTGGGTTTCAGAGGAGAGAAGGAAGATTCAGGACTGGGAACCTGCTTTTAGAGAGCAGGAAGTGTTTTACATGCCCTTCCAGCCCAGCAGGGATCCCAGAGTCATGGCTGATACCACAGCACAGGGCAGAACCATTTTTCACAGGTCTGGTACAGGAGGAAACTAATCTTGGGACACTATCCTACCACCTCATGTTACACCATGGATGCCTTTTTGGTGTTTTGAAGGCCAGTTCTTCAGATTGTGTGGTGACGTCAGAGAAGTGCTACTTAACCACAAAGGGGCAAAATCAGTATTTTAGAGCTCTACTTTAAAAAATAACTCAACTTTAGCTCTCTACCTTCACCCTCAGGGTGATGTTATGCTTCTGCAAGCAATCTTGCAGCAATAGTTTGAGATTTCATTCATTAGTGTTTGCAAAATACTCTGAGACTCTCAGAAGGGAGATGCTACTGAATTCTAAATATTCGCTTAATTAGATCTGCTTCAAAGTTATTTTAACCAGTCAAGCTGAAAGACCAAATATATCCTAGAAAGGTAAACTGCAGGAAAAAAAAAAAAAAACAAAAATCAATTTGGAGATGGTTAAATACCTCCCTATTTCTCTATGCAGAAGGCTTATTATATCTCTCCCAAAGTGCACAACTGTCTGGGGCCCATGGACAACCTCCACCCAGGACTGGAATGCGGGTGGAGGGGACCTGCTGCAGGCAGTGGTGACCTAGGACAAAGTCTACGAGCAGCCTCTGTGAGGCCTCCCCTCTATCAACTCTGTTAGTTTAGCACAGATTTAATTCATTATTGTCAGTCCTATTCTTGTCATTAAATGCTTTTTTTTCACAGCATTATCAATGCCAGCACTTCACTGGTCATTTTTAATTCAGCAAAGTTTTAAAGAATGTGTAATTCCCGGTATCCAGCCTCCCTGGATCTTTGCTCTGCTTCTTCCTTGAGCATTAAACTTTCCGTTATTCAGTCCAGTTATTTATTACCCTCTTTATAAATTCAGTACAATCTTCTAACTGACATTTTCAATGAAAGGTCATCTGAAATACACACGGTGTTCCTTGTATCGCCTGCCTTCCCCTCTAAAGGTCCACTAGAGCTAATGTTGTACTTGTCATCTATTTACTCATTACATTGTGCAATAGTCCTTTGATGCCCCGCTTGTCTGTATGCCAGGGCTGTCTCAAATGAGGTAGCTCTAGGGTGGTTTTCCTCTTTTCCATTCCCTTCTAATTAAGCTGGACATAATTTCAACATCCCTCACACTAAATACAGTTTCAGTGTATTGTTAAAAATGCCATGGCCAAGTTCAGTTATTTATCGCACATGACTGGAGTGCCAGGCATGTGTCCAACAGAACCAAGGAGCTGAATGAGGAGCTGAGAGCCTCAATCCACCTGTCACTTGTTGTACCTAAAGTCCTTCCAGTTTTCTGGAAGCTGAGCACCTCTGGTTTGGGCAGCAGAGGCACTGAGGGGTACAGACCACAGATCCCATCTTAAAAATAAGTCCAGTCAAAATTAACTAAAAAGATGTTTCTCCACTTTTTTCATCAAAGGGACTAGCAGACTTTCCCAGAGTGTAACCAAAACAGCAGACTACACATCAAATACCATTTTCTTCTTCACAAAGTTTTCCCTCTAAAATCCGCCTCCTGATTCAGAGGTGGTCATGTCAGTGTTCCTTTTTATAGTGAAAACCTGAATATTTAGCAGCTTCACTGTGAGATGAAAGACCTGGACTTCATTCAAGGACTTACCTCCTACCTCTTCATTTTTTATGCACTTTGTGCAGGGACACCAGCTGCATGTCATTGAAACCACACTTGAAATTCAAGTAACTAATAGCTTTCCTCTGCCATTTGAAAGAAGGACTTTTTAAGCACCTGCTTTAAAAACTGTGTTTACCAAAGAGGGCACTTAAGCCCAGGAGAAGTTGAAGGCTTAAACAACCTTTTCCAAGTAAGTTAAGCAGGTTCCCTATGACGTGACTTTTCATAGAACTGCAATCAGAGCACTGGATCCTAGGGGCCCGCTGTGCACAGCTGGTAGGTTCTTGATCTGAGGACCATGAGAAACAAATTATTTATTGACACACTGATTTTCTGCTATGTTTAAAATATTGTTATTTTCCTTTATAATGAAAGGAGAGAAGTTTTGGTTATTTTTTTGTGCGGAGATGTCTTACAAGACACTTCAGCAATGTGGGTTTCAGTCACACCTGGTGAAGGCCTTGCACACAGACTTTCAGTCAAATTTCCAACACTTAGTATCTCTCTTCCTCTGAAACTGAATTTGGCACAAATTTGTCTACCAGGACATTTTTTAATACAGCCCAGTCCTCACAGCAGGAAAAAGAAATTCATCTTCATCCTCCTAAAGAGTGAAGTGTGAACTAAACATAGATTTTAAAAGCTTGCTTCCCCAACCTCCACCACTTACTTACCTCTGTATGAGCAGAGAGCAGGAATCTCCTCTCCTTGTTACAGTCAGGAGTTGTGTCCTGTGGAAAAAACTTTTGGGAAGTAGCTACTTTTGGTTTTAGCAGCGTATCTCTGAGCTGAGATCAATGTTAGTACTACTAATAATTATGTTGCTATAGATTTATAACAAAGTTAAAGTATAGAAGTATTTCCTGCTACCCTTCGAAAGAAAGAATATCTTGGATAGAGTCCCTTGACTTTAAAAAGAACAAGGAATCTGTGAAGCAGAAATAATAGTAAGGTCTATGTTAGCCTATCCAAGCACTAAGAACTGCTGCGATATAGAAATTCAGAGATTTACTCAAAATCCATGGAAATCTTTCCAGAAAGCAGTTCAGAGCAATGCCATGACAAACAAAAGGCATAATTAGAAGATGATAGGTATTCCTAGGGTCATTTTTTCAGGGTATGTGAAGTAGGCACATAGTTTCTGTGCAAGATACAAAAGCCAAAGAAAAAGATAATTTACGGGCAATACCACTTCATGTTTGCCAAAAGTAACTGTGTCCTGTTAAAAAACAGAAAAATAGAGGGGAAAGATAATCCAGTTTTCTTAGTGGGTTTTTTATTTGGTTTGTTTCTGTTAATTGGGGTGTTTATGCAACAGGACATCAAAAAAGTTCATTTGTGCCTTTGAAAATCATCTGAAGCCAGCATACAAAGCTTTCAGTTCCAATTCCCATCTTGCTTTAATCAGGTGTAAAACCAGCCTAATTGAAAGGAGAGGAGTGATGAATCACCATCTGGAGGTAGCTGCCCAAATTACATTCTCACTCCCCTTCTCAAAGAAATTACGGGCTTCTGGGAAAAGTTTTTGTCTGAACATGGAGT
This sequence comes from Aegotheles bennettii, assembly GCA_013398125.1. NCBI lineage: Eukaryota > Metazoa > Chordata > Aves > Caprimulgiformes > Aegothelidae > Aegotheles > Aegotheles bennettii. Next base: position 101,610 of record VZRW01002565.1, read on the forward strand.
CCCTGGTCCTCAGCCACCCAGAGAATGGCTAGGACACACTTCAAGACTCTTCCAGCCTCTGTGGCCAGGCTTCGTTCCCAACAGAGGTAGGGAGATGGAAGCTGTGTGCATCAGGTGAGTTCTGCTATAGAGCTGGGACATGGCCAAGGAATGCATTTGCACCTGGAAACTCCTAAGGACGGTATTTTTGGCATATATTTTACATGCTGATGTATGACCAAAGCCTTCACTATTGAAAATGTAAGCTTATTTAGAGAACAGAGAGTATCTGTTCTTATGAGCATTTGCAGAGAGGGAATTCTCTTAGAGATCTTGAAATTTTCCAAATTATGAAGCATGTTGTACTAAATGAAAATATATTGTTACATATTGCTAAGAAAATAATAGAGAGCAAAACATGTGGCATCATCTGGCACTGTGGAAATCTAGTTTTCACCTGTATCTGGATTATCATACGCTTATCTCAGTCAGAAAGAATATAGTAGATCTAGGAAAACAACATAAGGACAACAAGGTATGAAAATACCAGTAGAGATTAAATAAGGTAGGATCCTTGGCTGGAAAAAAGAAACTTTATAGGGGAATTAAAGGGAGTAGGATAATGAATGGCACAGGGAAAGTGAACGGGAACCAGTTACTCCTCTTCACAATATAATCGGGGGCACTGTAAAAAACTTCCAAGCAGATGTGAAAAAGAAAAGAACAAAATGATTTTTCCACACAACATATCTAAACTGTTAAACTTACTGTCACAAGATGCTGCAGATGAGTATAAAGAGATCCAAAAGTGGTTAGATAAATTCTTGTAAGAAATGTTCACAAAACTGTAAATATAACCTCCTGCCCAAGAAATCCCTAAACCACAGCTTGCTGGAAGGTGTAAGGGTATTCCAGAGAACTACCATGCACATGTCCAGACTTTCTATAATTCCCCTAAACAGTTGCTCTTTATTTTGATGGGGACCCCTCAGTCTCAGTGCTCAGTACAGCCAGTCACACTTTCTAAGGTTTTTTAGGCAAGCAGCTCAAGAAGAAACCGTTCTAGGGATAGTGCTTAAGGACCATAAGAATTTAAATATTGCTGGATTTTGAATGTGACAGGTGGTAGGGGTACTTTTAGTTCTGTCACACTGATTCACCATAATTTTCAAAAGCTCAGGGGGTAAAAAAATCCTGGAGATTTTTTGTTTCTACTTCAGATTTAGACTGTTGTTAGTTTGTCCATGGGTGGAGGAAATATGTGAGAAACAAGATGCAAATTGGAAGGCAGTGTAACAAATAACTGGTTGACAAAGAGCAGAAAGGTTAGGGGAAAAGAAACTGTACGTCTTCACATACATTTCATTTATTGATGTTGCTTGTGATTGTACTCTATGTTTGTGATTAAGATCTCATATGCATGTAGGCATGTATGTAAGTATAGAAACATACATTCACACCTCAGATTCTCCTTTTCTGTCCTGTATGAAGAACAAACTGGATCTAAGATGCACACAGCTCAGGTTATAATATATGATAAGATTAGAAAAGGAGAGGGACCATCTCACCTGGAGATAACTTAGCACAGAAACTTATGCAGGAAGCTCCACTGCAGCCTACATTATTCTCCATCCCTGATGTGGGGATCCCCATTTCCACATGCATTTTCCAATTCACATGTTCCTATTCACTCACCCTACCTAACAAGAAAGGCACTGTGCATGGAAACGAACACAGACAAAGACTAGGACCACCCACTACAAACCGTGGACACAGCAATAGTCACCATTAGCTGGTGTTCTGTGCAAGAAGCTGATCATCAGCAGCAGGAGGATTTACTGTGAGAGAGGCAAGGCTTTGGAAACAAAACAGTGTCCTTTGAGATTTCAGAGAGCAGACTGTGTGAGGGTGTCGGTTGCTTTCCCCACAGATGTATAAATCTTTTCTGCCTTCTTACAGTTTTTGTGTGCAGGAAATTCTTGTGGTTTCTGTACTTAGTTTGCACAGCATTCCTGAAAAAAAAAAGCAACTAAGTCTCTCACTCAGAGAGGTTTTCTAAGAGGAAAAGCCAAAGCTGTAGGAATGTGCAATCCATTCTCAAAAGAGAGTTAGACACAGGTTGCACGAAGTTGCAGCCCTGTAGGTTGTAGAGCTGAAACTGATCATCCCTCCCAGCTGAGCTTCAGAGGTGGTAGTACTCAGTAGTTTGAGCCCTTTGTGGCAGACCTGTGTCTGTTTGCGAAAAAGGAGCATAAAGCCCAGGATCATAAATGACTTCTTTGCTCCATTCAATTATGGCTGTCATGTGTTACAAGGGATGCTAAGGCTCTTGGAAAACTAGTATTTCCAGGTCCTTCATTGTGGCCTTGGCTTGGAGATTTTCCTAATGCTTGTATAGCAATATGCTAGGTATGGGATTATCCAGGCCATGACACCATTTAAAAAAGCCAACTGTCTACTTCAAGCTACTAAAGCAAGCAAAATTTAGAGCAACATATGAAGTGCTTCAGTGTAACCTGGAGACAGAGCAACATGCTTACCATCAACCACCCTTTGCATTATTATAGACTGAAGAATCTAGTCTTTTGCTTCACTAGAAGTTCTGGTGTAGCTAGAAATGTTGGGTTGATTTACTTTTATTTTTTTAATGTGATCCCTGTTCCTAATCTACTAATTTATTTAAAATGCAGATATTTTTTCACTACCCTTTGTGAGTTTATAGAAGTTGACCCCACCTGCAACAGGAGTGAGTTCAGAGTAATTTTTTATTAAAAGCTTTAGAATAGTGACACATAAATTAGAGGCAGTGAAGTGCTGAGTCATCAAAGCAGTGGTGGGCAATAAAGTGGTTGGTTTTAGAGCTCTGAGACAGAAATCGTATGATTTGAGCTATAATGACTGATACCAAATTGTAAATGACTATCAGTGTAAGCAAGAGTAGTGCCGCTAGTTGTAGGGACACAGTGCAACCACAGCCTAGCAACTAATTTTTTCATTACTATCTTTTGACAGCAAATTTCATACTTGCACCATACTTGCTTGTCTCACTCTATCAGAATACTTAGTGTTTTCCAGGCTCTGGTAGAAGTGAAAGCATGCTAAATGTTGTTTTTATTCTACAGCTAAGGAGGAGAAAGAAACAAATTAAAACATGTCATGGCCTCCTCACAGAGATGTGTATTTTATATGCATTCCTACAGTGTAAACAGCTTTCTTTTTGCAGGAACTGTTTTAACCTGTTCTTGAAAAAACTTTCACTTCTGCCTTAGGCTGTTTTAGCTCCCCAGCTGCAAAGTTTATAAGGCATATGTGATTTTGACACCTAGAGAAACATAGGTATGAATGTAAATACATTGTATTAGTCTGTAATTCTCTCTCATGGTGTGTTTTTTAATAAGGCATCTGTTTAAATTGAAAAGTGAAAGCCTGTAATGCAATATTTCCTCTGTGAATAATCTATTGGGTTAGCCAACACATTACAGTGAATAACCAATAATAGTGGGTTTTCCAGCAATCAGGTTTAATAGTTTCTTCATAAGTCTGTGTTTATACATCAAATAAACTTCCAACAAAAAAGTAATGTACAATTCAAGAAAATACCCAAAGCTATTACAGTTTTGGCTTCCTCTTTGTTGATTTACAGCTATATACAAAACTGTCTTATTTGCAATACCAAGTGAAGATTTAATGATTTATTTACAACATCAGCTGGTGCCTTTCACTATGCAACTGAAGTGTCTCCTTTTTGCTATTTACGATCATAACAACAAGAGCACACTCTTAGGTGCCATTTGTGGATAGCATTAAGAGGTGGACTGAAACAAGAAAAGATTCTCACTACCGACTACAAACATACCTCTGAAATCCGATTTTCAGGTATAACTGAGAGAAGATTCCAGCGCCTAGTGCACTGATATAACCATTATATTTACAATCAACATAATAAGGTGGCTCCATTGAGAATAACATTCCCCCTCATATCAAAGGGAGATACGTGCAAACTGGAGGCAGAATATATTTTAAGTTGCAGCAGACAGAAGGTATAACTCTTCTGCTAAAGATGCACCTTACCCTGTCAGACACCTTCAAAGCAAATGAAGACAAAAAGTATGCTATCTTTCTAAATGTGTGGAGAAGAATCTTTTACAGTTCTTACACCAGAGCTTAAGTTAGGAGGAGGAAAATATATTTTTATCATAATACACAAACCATTTCAGAGAATCACAGAATAACTTGGGTTGAAAGGGGCCTGTGCAGATCATCTACTTCAAAACAGGGCCAACTGCAGAGCTGGAGTCAGCTTTCAACTTAGAGCAGATTGTTCAGGGCTCTGTCCAGTCAAGTTCTGAATATCTCCAAGAATGGAGATTTCACAGCCACTGGGCATCTATTCTCATGTTTGACCATCCTTGTGGTAAAAAAATTCTCCTAACACCTGATCAGGACTTCTGCCTAGAATGTATGTTCTAGGGCCCATTTAGTCATAGTTCTTCTATTGACAACAATTTTAGAGCATTCTTAAACGAAATATAACAAGGGCTATTCTTTCAGCTTGTAGGAACAAACAATTTATTTTTCCAAGCTATTTTCTGATATCTAGTCAGTAGGATACCACTGCTTGAAATATTTTCATAGCTTATATCTGAGTGCAAGATACATACAATCCATTGGCATCAAGAAATCAATGCCACAGTTGCATTTCTTTCACCTGTGACAAAACTAATATTTTGTACATTATGTAACTGTTTCAGAACAGCATGTTTATGAGACCATGACTATGAGCATGAGATGCAAATTACTCACACAAAATGCATGAGGGTTTCAACTTAGAATCCTTTCAATAAAGAAAAAAACCCTGTTCATTTGGGGTGCAAAATTCAGGACTATTGTAACTACATGTGCCTGAATTTTTGAAATCCCTTTTTTGCCATTGCCTGCTATCCCTTCTGATCATCAAACTTGTTTTTTCTCCCCCAGCTTGAAAGATGCAATCTACAGTAAAGCTTCCTCCAGTAACAAAAGCTACTCTTAGCTGAAACATTTTTCTAATGTCTGTATAAAGGAAGATTTTTGCCCAGTCTTTCCTTCACAAAACATTACATGACTATCTAGAGGCCATGTACCTTTTACCCTTTACCCCGGCCCTGGTAAATGAATAAAACAGACAAACTAAAATCAGCTCAGTATTCAGCCTTAAAATCCACCTACGGTACATCTTACCACACTGTGAGAAGAACACATACAGTCAGATATGACAAAGTACTGTGCCCAACCTGGAAAATCTTGTGGTAACACTGTCCACTTACATAATACATATTTTAGGACAGTAACAGTCAAGACCTAAATACAAGACTGTTGATATGTGCATCTATACTTGTCATAACTGTTGAGCAAGGTAGGTGAACCATGATAATTGGAGTTACTTCTCTGATTTTATGTCTTCAGAGGGAAATAGCAAAAAACCTGCTAATTCTGGGCATCAAAATAAACCATGCTGTATCTAGAGAAACAAATATCAAGAGAAACATACACTGACAGGCTGATGGGCTCATTTGCATGGCAGGTCATTGCATTTAGCAGACAGAAAAATAAGTTTTTCCCTGCGTAATTCTCTTACAAGATCCAGTCTTCAGTACTGTAAATAAGATTCAAACTATTTCTCCTCATAATACAAATGCACTGAGTAGCTTCTACGACCAGTGTGAGAGAGGTGTATGGCAGGACACGTAAAATCACATTTAAAAATTGTTTCTGATTGCCTTAGAAATCATGACAGCTGCATGGAGAAAGAAGTCCCATAGACATTTCAACAGAATTACAAGATGCGGCAAGATGTTGCATTTTGATTCTCTCTCCTGATTTGGTTTTGTTTTCCTAATACTTGTTTGATAACCCACAGACTATTCTCAGGCTATAACAACAAATTATCTCTTTGAAGGTCTTCCTCATTTCCTGGCTACGAAAGGCATAGATCAAGGGATCAATCACTGAGTTGCACATAATGAGAATGAGGTACATGTTGAAGTGAGACATGAAGCAAATACAGTAGAGGTTTTGAGGGCAGGAGATCATCAGGATGAGGTGAAGGAAGAATGGAGCCCAGCAAACAATGAAGATGCCAAGAAGCATAGTCAGAGTGATGGCGCCTTTCATGCTGGTTCTTTGGTGGACAGAGTTGTACCCAGGCAAAGCAGCTATTTTCTTCACATGAGTACGAGCCAGGAGGAACATATGGATGTACAGAGACACCATGAGGAACAACATGGCAAAAAACATAATGATGAGACAAATGATCACATAAGTTGATTCATAATAAAGAATGAAGATAATGCCACAGCCTGTGCAAAAGGTCCAGATACATGCAATAATAAGCCCTGATCTTTTCACTGTCATGATGTTGTGATAACGCAGTGCATAGAAGATAGTGATATACCTGTCCACTGCTATAGCCAGCAAACTGCACATGGAAGCCACCACAGATATGCAGATCATTGAATCAAAGACATTGTCTATATGACGGACAAAGGCATCCTCCATAATTATGTGCTTATTGTTGATTAAGTATATTGTTATTGTCTCCCAAGCATTAGACACACTAACCAGCATGTCAGCCACTGCTAAACTGCAAACAAAAAAATACATGGGTGAATGCAAGTTCTTGTTCTTAATTATTGCACATATAACTAAGATATTTTCAAGGAGGCTTACAATGCCCAGAGTTAAGAACACTTCAGCCGCAATGACCACTTGCTCACATGGCGATGACTTGCTCTTGACAGTAGGCTCAGTAAAGTTGCTGCCAAAGACACTCAGATTTAGTTCAGAATCATACAGTTGAGAGGATGTGTTCATCTCTGGAAGTAAACACGTTCTGTTCTTTCTGAGGAACTTGCCAAGGAGTGTGGTAAATTCATTTTCCCAAAGGTAAAAGATCCTGCCAAAAAAAAATACATCATGACGAGAACAGGCAGAAGTTGACAAAACAAATATCACCCATTTCTATTTAATTTGGCTTGTAAACATCCTGCCTCTTCCACACCATATTCCTCTACTAATTCGAAATTACCCTCCAATTGGCTCAGAGTTTTTTGACCCATCCTTACTGGGAAATTAAAACCACAAATTAATTAAGAGATTTATATGTTCTTCAGTCATAGTTTTGTTTATGCTATTCAGTCCCCCAGAAGTGAGCACAATGTCCTGGAAATTCTGCTGAACACAAAACAACAAACAGTTTTCAGAGTGTCAGTTCTCAGAGCTCAGAAATGTAGTATTAAGTTCAGCAGAACCTTCTCTCTTGAATACAATATATAGAAATTTTAATTATTACCACAATTAAGAATTGAATATTTTAAATAAATTATTTACATGCTTTCTTGGCCTTTTTACTTCATAAGTTTGCATGAATTGTGCCATAAACAGCTTATCTGCACAATACTGACATGCTCATTTAAAACAATTGTATTAACCCCTAATCAAGACAAATCCATACATTTCAGGATAGACAAGGGTTACAGAATCAGTATGGGTGGAATCCTGTCTTAAAAATAAATTTTCTATTCTACATCATGGGTATATTATTTAATGCTCTTTGGGTAATGAGAATATTCTGGGCAAGTTGTAAGCCATCGGATTCTTAATAAGGGGAACACTTAAAGCTGATTGTCAGTGACTTGTTGCAAATAAAATTGAAAGCTTATCAATCTAAATAATTTTCATTTTTAAAAGTAACATTTTGTTTGCAATCAAGAATTAACTGTACCTATTTACCAGAGCTGCTTCTTCAGCTGCTCTTCTTCTTCATCACCTGCAACCTTTCTTCCAGAGAACAGAAGTTTCAGCCCCCCTCGTCACCCGGTTCCTGGGGAATCCTTGGTGGGAATGGATAACAAAAACAGAGCAAAATGAATGAGTAAACCCATAGAGTCAAGACTGGCCGCTTATCAATTACTTACTGTGCAACCGCCTTTTATAGACTCCAAGCAATAATGACTTCAGTACTGAAACGGTGGCTCCTCCTCCCCTTATTTGCCCCTCTGAACTTTTCTTTTTACAGATTTCGTTAGCAGAGGCTTGGGTGTTTACCGCCATCTAGTGGTCTACTCTTATCTTTCTAAATGAGCAGCGATTCTGGTCTAAATTCCACGGTGAGCTTTTTAAAATATTAAAAGGGGAAATGCACTAGGCAAGCTCGTTTTAAAAAATATTTCTTTCTTGTGTTTGTTTTCTCTGATGTTGCTAATACTCACTGACAATAAATTCATACTGTTACAATACTCCAAAAGAGGTGAGAGCAGAAGACTTACTGAAGTGGGAGGCTTATTAATTTTATAAATATTTGTCTTATGTTTACAGCTATAATTTTGCCAGAATAAGAATCACACTGTTACAAAATTCAGAGAACGTACAGTCAAGCATGCCACACCATTAATAGAGGGTATAACTTAGGTAATTTGTGTGAAAAAAATAGAAAAAAAAAAGGTTGTGTTCTGCTCTTGCTAGAATAGAGATTTTGATGCAGATGTGGCATGAGTACACAGCACACCACGCTGGGAGCCAGGGCTTTCTGAGGCAGAGGTGAGTTCCTCCAGGTTTCCCAGAATCTAAATGCCAAGAAACTCAATGCTCAGTATTGCAATGGCTGAAGTCCCTCTGTGGGTCTAGCAGTCAGGCAGGCCATGCTCCTTCTGTGCCTTGCCCAAAAGGTTCCAAAATCAGTGAGTCTTTTCTTTAGCAAATGTGCTCTGCTTCTGCATGCAGGCTGAGGAGTGCAAATCAAACACCTTCCTGACACTACCAAATGCCCTTTATGTTATCCCCTAACCAGCCAGTCAAACGACATACAGGATTTGAAGTTAGCTTGAGATAAAAATTCTCTACTTCTCCAAATCATCATCTTTCCACAAATAAAGGAGTTGGGGTTTTTTCATGGTATATAACAGCTTCAAATGCTTATTTTTAACCTATGGCTTTCTTCTTAAGGGATCACACCAACAAACACAAACTTTATTGTTATATCCTGTGCCATTTTTGTATTTTCAGTGTTCAAATAGAGTTTATTGTTATAATGCAGCTAAATCTGTATTTCTCATTACTACATTCCACAGAAGCTTCCTCTGTTGTTACTGGTAGCTTCACTCTAGGGACGCTTAAAGACAAATAGTCCCTATGCCAAAGACAGTGAAAAGCATTTTTATTCATTTGAGTAAAATGGCTCCTGTAGAGTTACGCAGTTATAGTCTGGAGATGAACTTTGCATACCCATTCTCCCCACCATGGGAAAGAGAATTTAGATTATCACAAAACAGAAGTAACAAACTCTGCGCAGGTGCAGCTGTTATATCTGAGCAGATAATGCCAGCTAGTGAACAGCAACAGTCCCTGTTGTATCTAACCCTTCTACATGCCAGATCTGAGCTCATAGTTCTTCACTGTGTGCAAAGGGAAAGAAAAGAGGATGCCCATCTGCAGTTCTCTTTCTATTCTTCAATGTACAGCAAGTTTTAGTTCTCCTACATGATCTTTGGGTAAGTTTTCTTAGTTATCTTAGGTTATCCTTTCCATAGTTCCTGATTTTTTCATGGTAGAACCTGGAAATAATATACCCAAAAGTAGAATTTAGTTCTTTCACTCTTGCTATATCTAACAACAACTGTGCAGCCACTGTGCTCTTTCCAATTCCAATTATTTCTCTTCCAGTATCCTTTTGTTTGTTTGTTTATTATACTCTCTTAAAATTCTGTTCATCTTCCCATTTACAAATTCCTCTGGATGTTCAGTTTAACAGAGTTCTTTGCAGCCCAGCTTAGCTGTCTTTACAGAAGTTGTCACTGTACCTGATTTGGCTGTTATTCCTTAGAGCAATGCCCAGTCTCTCACATAGAAATTATGAACCAGCCTTTGGATTCTTCTTCCACAGGCCAGGTGTAAACCCTGGTACAAGTGTCTATGCTAGACAAAAGAAACTCCCTTATTTACAAAGCTTGCAGAAAAGTTGCCTGCCCGGAAACAGGGGCAATAGTGTAGTTTGTTTATGTTAGAGGATGAAATAAAAAAAATCCTTTTTCTTTTTTTTTTTAAAAAAAGAGATATTTTTATCATTATATTGCTGCAGCAAGCAGCTACAAGCATCACAGTATGAGAAACAAGTAGGTGAAGGGCACCCCATTAACAGTGGGCAGAGGCGTGCAGATGAGTAATAAGTATTGTAGGTAAAGGGGCATGGGAGCAGATCTTTGGATTCTCTCAGGAAGAATCCATGAGCAGCTTCACCTCCCAGCTGGAGGACTGCTGACTGAATAGTCTGGTCTTTCAGATGTTCATGATCTTGGTGTTCAGCTCCCTTGTTATTTCAGTTAAACAAACCCTGTCATTACAGACAGGTTGGCGCTCTATGTGTTTCAAGGCCACAAATATCATGTCTGGATTGCCAGTAGGGGCAAATGGTACCATGCATTGCAAAGTCTGCACTGGTATTTAGCTATGGGACTGTACTGACACAGAACAGGACCTGAACCCTTGAGTTCACACAGAGTGAGCAGCTTGAGAAACACACTGGAGACTCTGCCCTATCCTCAAACCATCATTTTCTTTCCACAAATGGAAAGAGGAAGGGAGGTTGGACTGGGGGTTTTGGGGTGTGATTGCACAGGTCTCCCTGCAGCCTAGAAACAAGCACAGCTGAGTCATACAGCAAGGAGCATGGATCCTGAGCCCTTGGGATTCCTCCTGAGGTCCATGGTCATCCCAAAAGGGATACTAAAACGTATCTTTAGGAAAAGGTGTTTTGGTCTGTACTTCGTGTAACACCTTACCTGACACAAGAAAAATGCTAACCACTTCAAGTCCTTATTTCACTGAACTCACCAAGGGTTTGTTTGCAGCTTCAGGCAAAAAGATCAGGAGTGCCCCCAAAGGACATCTGTTAAAATCAGAAAGAAGTAAGACACGATGCCAACACAGAAAGAGACATCAGGGCCTGTTTTGGTCCCATGCCATTTCTTTCCATTGTGAAGCAGTGAGAGAGGGCAGAAAGCCAGTCCAGCCCCATATCTGCCTTGCAGTTTTCATCAGCAGCCAGGGTGGGAGCCATGATAGCATCACTGACAGAAGCATCCACCCCCTGTCTGACACCAGCACCACCAGCCATCACCCCAAAGCTCCCCTTCATTCAGCACTTCTGCTAGGACAGGAGAGGCTGTGCCTACCCTGACCTGTAGGCCAAGTTACATGGTGCCAAAACCAGCAGGGTATTGTATGCTGCCTTCATGATAGCAAGGTACTGATTTTATCAGTGAATGCATAAATGAGGCCAATGGTGCAACATGCTCCTGAAGATGTTTCTGTAAAAAGAGCTTATTACACTCAGATGCATTCTGGTGTTAATCTCTGCCAAACTTAATAAGTTCAGAGAAGAGGTTTCCTGAAGCTAATACAAATCTACCCAACTTTTCTAGTGCTAATACATTGAAGTAATTTAATTCCAGTATCCTTCTGTACCTATTTTTATCTCTTCGACAAAAATATATTTGTCCTTCATAATGTAGCTTTAGATTGGTGTTTTTGGCCTGGTTGCAAAAATCTCTCTTCTGTCTATTTCTTGTCTATGCTGTCATTAACATGGACAGCCTCAGGGTACCCTCTCAGACTGCATTCTGCTCTAAGAGATAACCCACGGATCCAGGGCAAAAGTGAAGATCATGTCCTTCTCTGCATATGGATATATAATCACATAACAAATGTTGTCTGGCTTCTCAGACTGAGAAAACTATTTCTCTTGACCTCTGCCCTGCGTAGCTTTGGCTAAGAACCATCAAGGTCCCTTCTGTTACCTCCTCAGCATTACCATCCAATTAGTCTTTAATCAAGACAAACAATTAATCCAGACCAAAAATAAAAGGTGTCAATCATTCCTGTCTTTAAATAAAAAATCTAGATGAACTGGCAATAGTTCGGTCCCCTCCTCCATCCATGGGACAGCTGAAAAGTTAGGTTTGTGAGGTAAGCAGAGGTATGGTGAATACATTCTTTCTCATCATGTCTCTAATCTTCAAAACAACACTTGAATGTATTTTTGCATGTAGAATCACCAAAAGGCAAGACCGAAAAAGACATCAAAATATCACATAAGCTGTGCCCTGTCAAAGGGTGGGATCAGCCATGCTTAGTATGAATGGACTAATACTTCTAACCATCACCCCTCTCATCTGAGTGCTTCAAAATGGTTTGAAATAATCTTCGGCCACTCTCAGTTAGTACCTATAAGCGGTGCTTCTTATATTAGAGTAGAAAGTTGTGAAAGATACAATACAGTATAAAAGGCATTTTAGAAAGACATAGCCTAATAACCTAAACCAGACAATGTCATAACTAGCCCCTTAAACTTTAAAGGGGTAATAAGAGGTTTAGTAACCATCATTTTTATGTGCCTTCTAATGGTAGCCAATTCCAGTAATGACTCATCCCCTAACATTTTGTTAGAGCGCAGGTTAGACTTGGTGAATCATGCAAAAGTGCCAGCTACAGACTCAAAAAAACACAGGGGACCAGTGAAAGACTGTAGAAACTTTCTGACAGAGAGGAGAAGTAATTCAATAATGGACAAACTGATTGGGGGAAAAAAAAAAGACACCACTTAGCAGATTATCAGATACTACTTTCAGATACTAGCTTATCTAGCAGTACAACAAAGGCAAACATTAAGAGCACATTGTTCATTTGCTTCATAAACTGCTTGTGCATGAGAATAATTTTTTAATATATTAAATGCTGCTAATTTGTTTACAATTCAGCTTTGGGACTTTGCTGTTTGAGCATTTTAACTTTTTTAGAGAGACCACAGGCAACTCAGTGAGTGCTGACATGTAATACCCAGTCTCCATATTCAGAATTTTTCCACTCTGGTTCATAACACTAGTGCTAGGTACACATTAGCTGCCAGGTGGATCTTCCAGTTACCCATTTACCAATAAATATTCACAAGTAGATCATTCTTTTCCCAGCAAGAACCATCTGACTTTATTTGCACTCTTCTTGAGGGGATCTAAGAAGTAGCCCAGTATAAGATTAATTTTGTTACAGTTGGATCCGACATGGGGCCTGTTTCACAGTAATGCTCTCTGATTTCAACTGGCCTGCCCTGTGATGACAGGCTACCAACTATTTCCCTTGACTCAAGAAACAGAAATCTCTGTTTGATGACAAAGGCCTTTCAAAGGACCAGTTTGAACCAGCTAGACAAGCATCCACTGTTCCTTTCTCACCTGTGTTACTAATACATGGCCCAGGCACTTAATCTTAAATCTCCCCAGCCTGATCAGAAACACAGGCACGATTCTTCTACCCTAGAGTAAAGTTTCACTCATTTCCAAGATACAGATCCATTCCAAAATCTAGGCTTTACTTTTCTACCGTCTACCCCCATGGTCCAGATCCGTCTTCTCTTGCAGCTTAACTCCACCTTTCCTTAAATTTCATCAACGTTGTGAACACTCTGGTTTAGGGTTTCCATTTTCCTCATGAAACAAATGTGAACAAATTCATATACAAGCAGGGAGCACACAGAGTGTCAAGGACATAATTGCATTTGTCTTAACAGATAAAACCCAAGCAATTACAGACCACTAACAAACAGCAAACCTTCTAAACCAAATGCACTGCATTTAGGTCATCCTTCCCTTCAAGGTAGGTTGGATGGGGCTTTGAGTAACCTGGTCTAGTGGAGGATGTCCCTGACCATGACAGGGGAGTTGGACTAGATGACCTTTAAGGTGCCTTCCAACTCAAGCTATTCTGTGATTCTGCTATTCCCTGGGATTTTCCTGCATGTCCATCTGTGTATAAAAAGCCACCTATTTCTCAGAAACAGTGAAAAAAAAATGATTTCTGGGTTTTTATAAACTTGTCTAAAGAGACCTCCTGAAGAGCTGCTCACTTCCTCCTTCCTTCCTGCCAGATGAAGACGGGACAATGGCATGAATCCTCCCCTGGGAGCACTGTGCTCCCCGACCTGGGCTGGCTGTGTGGTTTGAGCAGAGACCCCTGACAACCCAGTGTCTCTCTGTCTTGTGCTGTTTCTGTAGTCAGGTGTTGGCATTTTTGCCCAACTTGAGGATGACAAAAAAGATTAAGGACAACCTCGAGAAGATGTACAGTGAAAATAACCATGAGTTCACTATATCCACAAAGAGACATTGCTAAACACACAACATTGCAGATCCAGAAATGCGTGAGTGCAGTTCCTATGTAGACAAGAGCAAATGCCTCTGATTCAATACATATGGTGACTAAACATAAATATACATGTTACTCAGGCAATTTTCAAGAATGCTATGACAGCAGTATCAACATTTCTCTCTTAAGTAGCTTTCACTACTATTTCAAACATCTCTCTACCAATAGGTGAGGTTCCTTCATCACTCTCTGTTCAGGTTGGTAAAAAAATGCAGTTACTTCCTATTTGATGAGATGCACCAGAATGAACCAGAAATGAGAATTAAATAATAACCATTTATTTCAGAACTGAATTTTTTTGTCAAGCCCTGACTACACCACTTTTTCAGAGCTTGCAATATGCAATATGTTTTTTATGTCAGGATCTTTTTTTAAGGACTGTATCCTGAAAGAAAAAATAAACATTATTTCAGGAGTAGGAATTATTTTTCTTCTAGCATTCACCTGCTAAAGAATGAAAATGTGGAGTTTTGCTATGACTGAAACCAAAGGTGTAAAAAATACAAAAGGAAAATTATGTTAGCCAGAAACAAACAGATCTGCAGAAATGAAAGAAGTCAGTATTGTGTCTGAGCCCAGAATATTGTCTTCCATATGTAAGTATTCACTGTATTCAGTTGTACTAGTGAGAACATACATCAGTTTACACTAAAACATTGCGCTTGATGATAAGATGTTTGCTGACATGCAAAAACCAAGCAACTCCCATGAGGCCCTCAAATTCATGGTATTTAAAATTTCTAGCACCACTAAACCCTCACAAAAGCAGGCACAATGTCACCTGCTGTATTTAGCATCTAAGCCAGTATTAAGAGTCAAGTAGAATCTGGGACAACTCTAGTCATACTGGTTTGGTGAAGCTGACTATAAGCTGCAGTTTTCTGGCTTTCCTGGGCTTACAAAGTGCCTGGTTATAAAAGAAAACCAGAAAATTATTTATGTTTGGCATGTTTTGAAACATGAAAAAAAACAAAAAAAAACAAAAAAACCAAACCCAAATAAAACCCAAAACTAACTTTTTTTTTTCCCAAAGAAACCCAGTATGATTTCAGTGAGAGGGCAGCCTCTAGAGCAAGCTCTGGTTCTAATGAAAATAGCCCAGAAAGCCCACTGCATGGGTTAATCATTCAGACTAAAAGGGATGTCAGATTATGTCTCCAAGAAACCAGTTGCTATTGGATCAATTGTGAAATGGATTTTTGCAAGAGCTGAACTGGACTATGATACAGTTTCTCAATTGAATTAAATTTCTTCCTGCCATCTCTAGTTGCTGATTAATAAAAAGAAAAAATTGCTTGGCATCTATGATCTTTCTTACTTTTGCAGAGCTCTTCAATTATTGCAGCGTGGAGGTCAATGTTAGATAAACATCACATCCTTCAAAGTGAAAAGCTGCATCTTTGAAAAAATTACCTTTGTGCTTATTAAAGATGCTGAATGCCTAAAATGCACCTCAATTTCTATGGCTAGTTGAAAGCCAAGATTGAAATATTTCCATTTGGAGGATGAAAAGCACTTCAAAATTCTTAAAAAAAAAAAAATAAGCTTTAATCTTAAGGAAAAAATCAAACTGCATTTTTCCTGTGAATCTATATTTGAGTTTCCAGTCTTCACAGTCTCCAGAGCTGACAGGCAGAATGCTCAACTGGTCTTAAAGGAAATCACTGAGGAGCCAGAAGGGAAGATACAGTTGAGTAGACCTTAAAGCAGAACAACACCATGATAGGAGTTCCTGTCCCATGTGTCCATATAAGACACATTGATGGAACAGCAGTTTGATACCACAAAAACGCCATGGCTGGTGACTATGCTTATACTCCTTGTACTCTCCCATGGACATATAGAGCCATCACCAATGTTGTTACAGAAGTCTGAACAGCAAGGATTGTGTTCATTTGTGTAACTCCATTAACGTCAGTATTGTCCCACAGCTACAGAACATGGTGCTGATTCACAAAACCAGGTGTATTTTTATTGGTGCATCCTGGCCTATCGATTCCCTGAAAACCAGCAAGGTACAACTAAGGTCTGAACACCTACTTACAAACACACAAAGGAGTAGCAAAGAATTAACTTTGGCTTCAAGGAAAGTAGTAGCAGTGTAGCTAGCTTATATGTATGCAAATATTTTTTATTCAATAGAAGGGGGCAAACAAGTTAATCCAAAGTTTCAGATGAATTAGAAGAATCAGGACAAAGAGAAATTGAGAGTCTCATGACTTTTCTTCAGACAATAAATTCAGAGGCAAAGCAAGTTCACAGGCACTTATACAAAGAATATGATGAAACAAAATGAGTCTAATTTCCAGCAATGAGAAAGAAATACACTTCTTTAGCATACATCTCAATTTTATTAACAGAATTAATATTGACCTGCCTTACCAACATTATCAAGTTCAGTGATGCCATCACTTCTGAAAACCAGGAAACACAAAGTACACTTCCCAATACAGGCTGTTTTCAGCCTTAGCTGTAGGACAGTTGGAGCTTTGTCTTAATACATGGTGAGAAGCAAACTAGAGAAAAGCAATTACTTCATTGAGAATGTTCAGTTAATTTGAGGTTTGCAACCAAGTAGATAATTTAATCAAGAGAGTTAAAATTAATTGTTACTAATGCGGTGACAATAATAATGAGAAAATGAAACTTAAAGGAAGACACAGTTTTCTTTTTCAGATTTATAGAAGTCTGTTCTCAGCAGACTAAACAAGACTAGGAAAAATTGCAGCATTTCTGTTACAAATAATATAACTACTGCTTAAAATACAAAGGCAAATTGAAGTTTAATATTATTATAGAATTGATATTATAAGAGAGATAATTTAATCAACTAATGGAATTTCCACCTCTTCATCTTCATTAGAGTCTTCCTAAAAGACAGCAAATTTGTCAGTAACTAGATGCTTCTTTTTAATGTCTTCTTCTTACACTATTTTGAGATTAACATAACGAGCTTGTAAACTGCCAGAGAATAACAGGAAGGCCACAGAAATTTCTTACAAAGACATGCTCCTATGAGTTAGAGGATGCAGGGAGAAAAAGCTCAGGACATGTGATTCAGTGGGAGTGATATTTTTGTCATAGAATCATAGAATTGTTTTGATTGAAAGAGACCTTTAAGATCATCAAGTCCAGCTGTTAACCCAGAGCACTGCCAAGTCCACCACCAAACCATGTCCCTGATCACCACATCTACATGTCTTTTAAATACCTCCAGGGATGGTGAGTCAACCACTTCCCTGGGCAGTCTGTTCCAGTGCCTGACAACCCTTTCAGTGAAGTTTTTCCTAATATCCAATCTAAACCTCCCCTCATGCAACTTGAGACCATTTCCTCTTGTCCTATCACTTGTTACTTGGGAAAAGAGACGGACCCCCACCTCGTTCCAATCTCCTTTCAGGAGCAATAAGGTCTCCCGTCAGCCTCCTTTTCTTCAAACTAAATGACCCCATCCCCAGCTCCCTCAGTCATTCCCTATAAGACCTGTGCTCCAGACCCTTCAGCAGCTTCGCTGCCGTTCTTTGGATCCGCTCCAGCACCTCAATGTCCTTATTATAGTGAGGGGCCCAAAACAGGACACAATATTCGAGGCACAGCCTCACCAGTGCCAAGTACAGAGGGATGGTCAAAACTGCTAGCTTAAATGTTTTTCACATACAAATAAAATAAATATGACTGACCTATGTGTTGATGTGTGTCTGCTTAACAAATAAAATCTGTTAACAGGAATACAGATGCACAGCAAATAGGTTTTGTATTTACTGAAGCACAGCACAATTAACAAAGGAGTGGGCTGGCTCAGAAAAAAAATTACTTAGCTGAGGGAGCCAATTAGTAGGTGAAGGGAATGAATTAGCCTGCCTCAGCAGAAGCATGGTAATGATACCTACCTACTCCTCTCCTGACCCAGACCAAATCACAGCCTTGAGCTGCCTAAAAGACCACATGCTCATTTGAGAGGAAGAAGAGTTGAATGCTCTGAAGTTTGTTGCTGTTTCTAATCCAATACTAACAACACACTTTGTCCAGAGAATAAGGTCAAAAATACCAGCTTCTCCTTTCTCAGAGGAAGGTCCTATTGACTAGCTACTATTCAGAGATTATGGTTTCCTTTGTTTGATCCTTTTTCAGCTCCAGAGTACTCACCTTGGTGTAGCTTCAACAATCCTGTAGTCAGACAAGCAAGTCACCTTCCTTGGGAAGTGGGATGCTTGGGGTTGAAGCCTCTGCTTCTGAGGGGACTTGTGATGGAGGCACCACTGCCCTGAGTGAGGCCTTGGGCCTCAAAGCTGTTCAATAAGTAGTAGACATCTCAGAACACATTGCTCAAGGCAATCGCTATGGGGTTCAAATTAAGCCTGTTGTAATATTTATTTCACCTACAGCAATGCCAAGTTCAGTGTAACCGTGATAGAAAATATGTCAGACAGGATGCAATGGTTAAAAAGACAAGCTCTAGCTTCTGTTCCTATAACAGGACATGGGACATCACTCACCAAGTGAGTGATCCTGGCAGAGCAGGAGCGAGACCAGGAACGCCAAGCTGTAAATACCATACTGATGCATCATTATCTTTTCACAGCTCTGCCTTGAAGGTTGGAAATGCACACCCTCATGACAGGAAAATCAAATTCCAATTAAACTTTCTCCATCTAGTTTAGAAAATACATGTCAGGTAAAGTTGTGATGTCTTTACTAGGATAGCTTCACCTGGCACATTTTGTTGTACTTGAATGGGTAGAGATGTTTCTGTGTATAACATCTGCCTCCTTGCACCTGTAAATGTGCTTTAACAGTACAACTACAACTCCAGCAAGAAGCTGTACCATTTTCACGTAACTCTTGGCACTCATGCAAAACAACTGCTGTCTATAGAGAAGCCCTGGGTGAAACAGAGCATTTGGATGATCACACACTTAGAGGAGAAATGACATATTTCTTCAGCCTATTTCTATTTCCTGCCTGAAAAAAGCCAGAGCAACTGTCGGCAAGGTATTCTCTGCCCTTGTTAAAGGGTACCCACAAACTTACAACTTGGACAGTACACAACCTCAGGTCAGATCATAACCCTCTGCAAATCTGCAGCATGCCTTGTTTTTCAGATGTAATTTTTTTATTCAGACACTTCTCAATTCAGATTTCATTTTCCACATCACAGTGAAAGACTCGTCATGCCCATGCAACAGCACCTACTGCTCTGCTCAGGGACCAGTGGCTCAGGTAGTGGCACACGTTCCTGGGGTCTCCAACCACATACACCACATTTTCAGTTCATCAGCAGTTTATTCTCCAGATGCAAGGTGATAAGAGTTGAAGTGTTTTGTCTGTGTCAGGAGTAGACACACACATCGAGGGCTGATCATCACAGTGTGCTGAGAACAACTCTCAGACAGTAGACCTGAAGCAGGAGAAGGCAGGAGACCCCAGCTGGCACACAATCCCTAAGAGGGTCACTAGCCTTTCTCTGGCAGGGGCAAGAAGTTAAAGGAAGCTATGTAAATACATTCCACTACCTCAGTTTTCTTTCATTGTTCCAAGTTTAAAAGGTCACTTTATGAATACTTTCTTTGTCAAATAGCATGTTGGAAGCCAGTGCCCTCTGCTTGATCTGTAAGATAAGTGGGGTTTTTTCTTAGTAGTGAGATCAATAAACTAAGAGTATTTTGCAAATTCCAAGTTTCCCATTAGATGAAACTTTGCCCTTTGTTTTCAGTCAGGAGACAAACTATCATATTTAACAATCATGTTTAAGATAAAAGTATTTTTTTCCTTTAAAACTACAGCAGTCACATTGGGATTTTACCATTAAAATCTAACCAAAAAGTTTAGAAAACTTTCAGGGAATGTTTGATGAGCAATGTAACATAGACATACTTCTGAACACATTTGCCTTAAATTATGACTTAAGAGCATGTCTAGTTCAACTGTTACTATCAAAGAAGGCACAGTGACCTATCCTTATACGCAGAAATACTGATTGAGCACCAGGAGCTCTCATAATACTAACAGGGCAAGGCTTTAATGAAAATTCCAGCCTCCAGCTTTTCACAAGAGCACTCTACCCAAACTTTAAAGCACATAATGGCAAATTGGGCCACAAGTAGTTCAAAACAATTTGTTTTCTAATATGACTTTTTCTCCTCAAGGGCATTTTGACCACAGGTTAGGAAATTGTGAAAGTTTTAAGGAACAGATTCGAACAGATGGGAGATGAATGTTGAACTGAGCAGGCCGGTATGACTTTCAGGTGTGAGCAAAGCCTTGTCCAGAAATTCACTCCTTTGACTCTATCCCTTCCTTTGATATTATTAAAGGCCACCACAGCAGTATTTTACCCATTAAAGTCACTAAAAGTCATGTAGGCCACCAGTTGTGGAAAGTTACTCAAAAATTTATTGGTGATTTAGGGTTTAATATCCTTGAGTATGTATGACTGTCATTATTGTCATGTTGAAGTGTAAAATCAGATGTTCTCTTTGCCCCCTTCCTGGAAGTGTTCAAGGCCAGGTTGGATAGGGCTTGGAGCAATCTGGTCTAGTGGGAGGTGTTCCTGCCCATGGCAGGAGGGTTGGAACTCGGTGATCTTTAAGATCCCTTGCAACCTAAACCATTCTATGATTCTATGATTCAGTAGTAGGTTGTTTTACTGATGTTGAAGAGGTAATACAGATTTTTTTTCCTCATGTCCTTTTTAGATTATAAAATTCAATGATTTTCTGCACAGTATTTTCTAATGAATATATAAATGTGAAAGAAAAAATAATGGCTGCTTCTTTTTTCCCTTGGTCATCTTTTTTTGTCTTTATGGACATGTAATAAATAAAAAAATAAATAAAACACGATCCTAGCATGGCCAAAAACTGCTTCTTACAAAGTCAGCGGAGAATAAAGGATACTCAACATTGCACTTCTATAGCTGAAGTTGGAAAAGTAATGAGTAAAGTGGAAACGAGGATAAATTTGCTACAAAACTGCCTATTCCACTGAAGCTAGCATTGCACTTACATTGTCAAATTGTCAAAAATATCTAGGTTGTTCCCTAAAGCCCCCCTTTAGGGACAAGGAGAGCCTCCAACCCTTGCTGAATGCAGAGGGTAGCATAGTGTCAAGGGATGAGGAAAAGGCTGAGGTACTTAATGCCTTCTTTGCCTCAGTCTTCAATACCAGTGGTAGTTATGCTCAGGACTCCGAGCTCCCAGAGATAGAAGTTAGGGATGGAGAGCTGAGCAGAGCCCCCATAATTCATAAGGAAATGGTTAGTGATCTCCTGTGTCAGCTGGACACCCACAAGTTTATGGGCCCAGATGGAATTCACCCCAGAGTAATGAGTGAGCTGGTGAAAGAACTTACCAACCCACTTTCAATCATTTACCAGCAGTCCTGGTTAACTGGAGAAGTTCCAACTGACTGGAAATTCACAAACATAACACCCATCTACAAGAAGGACCAGAAGGACAATCTGCGGAACTACAGGCCTGTCAGCCTGACCTTGGTACCAGGCAAGGTCTTGGAACAGATCATCCTGAGTGCCATCACATGGCACATGCAGGGCAACCAGGGGATCAGACCTAGCCAACATGGGCTTATGAAAGGGAGGTCCTGTTTAACCAACCTGATCTCGTTCTATGACAAATTGACCTGCTTAGTAGATGAGGGAAAGGATGTGGATGCAGTCTATCTAGACTTCAGTAAAGCCTTTGACACTGTCACCCACAGCATTCTCCTCAGAAAACTGGCTGCCCATGGCTTAGATGGGTATACTCTTCCCTGAGTGAAAAACTGGCTAGGAGGACGGGCCCAGAGAGTTGTGGTTAATGGAACTAAATCCAGTTGGCGGCCAGTCGCTAGTGGTGTTCCCCAGGGCTTGGTGTTCGAGCCATTTCTGGTTAATATCCTTATTGATGACCTAGATGAGGGGATTGAGCGTACCCTCAGGAAGTTTGCAGATGACACTAAGTTAGGTGGAAGTGTTGATCTGCTTGAGGGAATGAAGGCTCTGCAGAGAGATCTGGACAGGCTGGATCAATGGGCAGAGGCCAACGGGATGAGGTTCAATAAAGCAAAGTGCTGGGTCTTGCACCTGGGTCACAACAACCCCAGGCACCCATACAGGCCTGCGGAAGAGTGGCTGGAAAGCTGCTCAGCAGAAAGGGACTTGGGGGTGTTGGTTGACAGCCATCTGGGTATGAGCCAGCAGTGTGCCCAGGTGGCCAAAAAGGCCAATGTCATCTTGGTCTGCATCAAGAACAGTGTGGCCAGCAAGAATAGGGACGTGACTGACCTGCTGTACTCGTCACTGGTGAGGCTGCACCTTGAGTGCTGTGTTCAGTTTTAGGCCCCTCACTTCAAAAAAGACATTGAGGTGCTGGAGCGTGTCCAGAGAAGGGCAAAAAAGCTGGTGAAGGGACTAGGAAATATGTCAAGGGGAATGACTGAAGGAGCTGGGGTTGTTCAGTCTGGAGAAGAGGAGGCTCAGGGGGGACCTCATTGCTCTCTACAACTACTTGAAAGTAGGTTGTAGTGAGAGAGAATCAGTCTCTTCTGACGTGCCCATAGTGAAAGGACAAGAGCAAACAGCTTTAAATTGCAGCAGGGGAGATTCAGATTGGACATTAGGAAAAAAATTTTCACTGTAAGGGTGATTGGGTATTGGAATAGACGGCTCAGTGAGGTGGTGGAGACACCATCCCTGGAAGAGTTCTGGATGCGTCTGGATGTGGTGCTGGGTGATATGGTTTAGTGGTGATGTAGGTAGGCAGTCGGACTGGGTGATCTTGAAGGTTTCTTCCAACCTTGGTGACTTTGTGATTCTGCGATTCTACGTCTTTGCAATGTGATTTATACCTTTGTATGTGTTGCATGAAGGGGCAGGGGGGCGGGAGGGGTAGAAGAGAAGTGAGAAAGAGGAAAGGCCTCTGAATGTTTGCCTGTTTCAGAGCCTCACAGAAGACTTGCACCAAAACAG
>VZRW01002565.1:125109-138662 GCA_013398125.1 Aegotheles bennettii
GTAGTATGATTTGGGTGGAGAGACTAGTGCTATAGTCATACATGTATAGCATGTTCACTAAAATCTTCGTTAGCATATGCAGGGGTGTCAGCCTTAATATGCATTTTGCAGTTGATGAGGAAAAGGTCACCATCAGACAGAATGGCTGCTTTAACAAAGACTGTTATGTCTTGTTGTTATCTTGCTTGCTAGCCAGAGCAGGAGCTTCTTGCCTTCACAAGGGCCTCTGCTAGGGAGCATCCCGTGCTAACGAGAAGCTGATCACTCCCCCAGTTCACACAAGATTTATAGCAAGGTCATCATTAGAGAGTTCTTTGTTCACAGGGCTGTCTTGTTTTCCTCAAATTCCACAGTATGGCATAACTGAGGATGTACTCTGAAGACAAGGCAAAAGCACAGGTCAGGTAACTTGTCCTACATTGTTTTTACTATCACTTGAGAGTTGTAAAAAGTCTACAAGACAATGTGGCTTCCATTGCTGGCATTATAAGGCTAGTTGCTGAGGTATCCAACTTACCATGTGTGAATGAAGCCATCTTAACATGGAAGTAATGAGCACACAAAAAATCGCAACTCCTCTGCACTTTCCATTGATGCTTCTTTCAGAGTGAAAGGGCAAATGTAAACTCTGTACAATTTCCGTAGGTACCACCTTTATATTTCCCCCCTTCACATTCTTGGGCAGCTCGATGCCACCCTCTGTCCTCCACTTGTATTTCCTGGTAAACCATTCCAACCTCTGTGAGGCGTATGAGGACTTTTTATACAAAAAACACTCAAAACAGTGGGTGGCTTTAGTACTGCATCCTCACCTAACAGAGGTTTAGTCTGTTTATAGTCAAATCTTCAGGCACACTGAACAGCACCTCTTACTTCATATACATCATCCCATTAACATAACAGCCTACATGATCACCTATTGTGATAAAAATTGTAATATTTGTTTATAAGTATGAGCTACTTTTTGCCTTTCTTCAGCAAGAGAATAAGAGCAAATGTCTTCAGCTTTTTCAGGTAGTGTTGTTTCTTTATTCTGATTATATCTGACAGGGTTCCAAGGGTTGCAATGTATATTGCAAGGCCACTGTGTGTTGCAGAAAAACCACAACCACTGTCAGTGTAATTACACTGTACTAATTGAAGCAGAAGATATTTTCTGGGTGGTAATGAGTGGTAAAGAGGATTTAATGGACTAAATACTACAGAAGCCAATCTCAGACACTCATTACTCCTTCAGCATCTGTCCTATGCGAGGTCCAACCTGGACAGAACTACACAAAATAGCAGATGAAAATCTCAGTGTACAATGCAATAATATGATCCTTAAAGTTTCCACCAACATATAAAGCTTCATAAGTGGTGTTGTTTGCACCACTAAAAGTCTCATAGTGCTCAGAACTGCAGAATATTTTCATTTATATACTGTGATTAGTTATTGGATAAAAGACCAGTCCCAAAAACACCTAACGTGTCTCCTTGTTACACAAGTGAACAGTTGATCATAACAAATCCACACCTATCTTGCTTTACTTTTTTCTATTTTTACTTTTCTTAGGAAGAAAAAAAAGTCCTTTTTTTCACAATAAATATTTATCACTGTTTATGATGCAAAGTCCTGTCAGGCAGATGAAAAAGTGGGACATTTCACACATGCTCTGCTTCCTGCTGTGGTGTATGAGAAGGAGAAAAAGGAGTTTTATCAACTCAGAAAACCATTTTAGATTTCTGGACTAGTGTTTCCCGCTCCTTTTCCTCTAAGAAAAGTGTTGGCTTTTATTTGTGATGGCTGAGGTTTCTCACAGAGTGACTTACCAGCCACAACCAGCTCTCACAAGGAAAGCCACCCAGAAAGGACGAGATGGCTTCTCTCATCAAAAAATTCATGTGGCAATAAGCAGCCCCAGCCACAGGCAGTGTAAAGCATTTTGACACAAAAGAATCATCCCAATTTGTTCTAGTATGGTCAATCTGCTGCAGATTCTTGTTAATAAATAGGTCATGTTTATTCTGAAGTTAATCTGCTTTCTGCTGCAGCCCTTTAAAATCAGATGCAGGTAAAGAAATACATGAACAAAAGTTGGAGATTTGCAGTAGAAAATATATGGCTATGCTACACTGTCCCTTTTCCTACATTTATTCAGACATATTCAGCCAGAACACTGGTGTTCACTGTGACGCAGGGCAGTAAATAAATTACCCTCTCTGCAAAAACACAGGAGCCTGGCAGAAGTACCCTGTGCTGAAAAGTCAATTTCTACTTTTTCTGCCTGTATTTACTGCTTTCACACCTCACTGTTACCTTTTGACCACCATCGTCTGTGCCAGCATAGAACAAACGTCTCAGTGATGCTTCTGCTCCATTTGTCGGTCATCCTAAAGGGAAAGCAGGCAGGCAAACCAGGTATTGCTCTTTGCGGGAGTGTCCTTTCTCCATCACTCTGTTCCTTTCCTCTTTCTGCTACAAGGGACAGCTATATTTTTGTAGCTACTCCTCAGCAGTAATTCAGGTTTTGGAGAGGAACTGCAGATAAATGTCTAAAACTCTGCATGTGGATATGTAGACTCAGAAAATACATCCTGTATAAAAAAAAAAAAAAAGGCAAAGAAAAGCATTACAACATGTGAATGATAATAGTATGCCTATCTTTTGCCAGGATAGCCATTACTACTTTGCAAGGTTTACAAGGTTTGCACAGGTTTACAAGCACTCTTCCCCCCTCAATTAATGAGCAATCTTGACTCTTGGAAAAGTATGCTGCCCCTACTAGTGCTCTGGATTGCTCAGAGTTTTTGGTCAGAGTAACCTTGGAGAGAAGAAAAAGCTATCCTGTCTTAGGAGAATGCAGTCGCTGTCTTGGACTCAGGCAGTGTAAGGTTTTGATGCAAAGCTGCTATGAGGAAACCTGACCTTGGTCTTGGGCTGGCAAAGAGGGCACTGGAAAAAAAAGAACACAGTATTATCATGGCACTCCCAGGTTAAGCATAGCTGATTTTTCCTCCACTAAGAAACTGACAAAATGTCTTTTGTATGTGTGATACCACTCAGCAAAAGAACAAAGGCAAGTATCAAAAAAGGACAAATAATGCATTTGACATTTACATCTGAGTAACCACCAGGCTGCTCAGGATTAAAACGACCATATGATTAGTGCAAAATCAACAAGTTTGAGCAAGTTGAACTGTAAACTAGCTTGAAGGAATAATTGTGCATGCTGATGAATAAAAGATGACAACTACAAACCACTTCCTTGGACTTCCAACCTCCCTCCAGAAAGAAGGTATAGTGGTTCCACTAACATGCCAAACACACTTAGGGTAGCAAAAATAGGCCATCTCCAGCACAACAAGCCTTGATTGCATCAGTATTTCACAGGCGTTTCTTTGGTAGCACCAGAAACTGGAAAGGGCAACACTTCTAAACATAGCATACTGCTGAGTCCCAACTGCCATCCACTCCTGCGTCCCAGAAGTCTGTAACAAAATGTTACTTTTTTCACAGTATAGAATCATAGAACCAGTATTTTCCACCCTGACCCTTCAGGAAAACAGAAGTTAAAATTTTAAAAGAAGCCTAGAAAAACTAGGGACAAAAAATTGTAATTTCTTTTGAACCAAAGCCAGACCTCAGTTTCCTGTATCCTTGGAAATCCTCAGACCCTGCTATTTTGGGAGCTTAGGATAGATGTTGAAAAAGATAGACAATTCTTGCTTTGAAGATTCTTTATATTGTTACATTAAAAACTACTGTATTCACAAAACAACAGTGCAGTCACACACAAGCCTAAACATACCATGAACACAGTGATGCTGTTTCTGTGCAAGTGAAAGTAGACCCAAATGCAAGTACCTGCAGACTTTTGAATGAAATATTCTCCGGAACAGATGTCATGTTATACCTGGATTACTCTGATAATTTACACTTGAAAAATGCTAAGAAGTTTTCAAGTGATGAGGATGGCTGAAAATAATTGTATCAACCAATGCAAATGGTTAATGCAAAAAGCAGAATTTAAAGATACATTGAAAGGGATTTTAAAGGCTGAATCGACCAAACACATCATCTACTAAGAAAACCTACTACCATGTAATTGTTTTATCCCTCTACTTATGTCAATGCTCTGATACGGTTAAGGAAATATCTCAGTTATCTTGTTTGACTTCTTTTCCTCCATCAGGCTGTAATTTCTGTGCATCAGTAATAGGTTTGTCTCTGAATTACAGCTCCTAGCAAAATCTGCTTCTGAATGTGCGTGAAGTTCCCCACATGATCCAGGGAAACAGTTTCCATATGTTAAGTTATCAATTGATTGCTAGCAATCCAAAGAAAAGTTAATGCTGAAATCAGCAAGGCAGGGGACCACATGATTTTTGAAAGATGGATAACATAAAATTAACCTTTCGAAGTACATACTTTTAGTTTGGATTTAGGCAAAGTGCACCCAGTGTGGATATATCCAGATTCTCCTGCTAGGCTGTAGGACATCCTCAGCAAAATGAAGAGAAGTTATAGAAGACCGTGGGAAAACTCTGTATAACTGCAGTGGAAGTCAGACTGAAGTTTTATCTTAGTTTCATGTGGCTTTTCATCCCAATACGACACGCTAGCCAAAGGTTTTCAGCAAGCATAAGGGTTCTCAAACACAGATGGACTCCCAAAGTTGCCATAGTTTTAGGACTGAAAGTAAATGGACTTCTATTTTGGCACAGATCTACTGCAAAAATACCTACAGACCTACACCCATTCCCTCAAGAAAACTGTAGCTTGACTGTATTTTTCTGCAGTATCGAGTACCAGCCATAACAGTGACATTTGGCTTATGTTTATTTCTGCTCCACACAACTCTCATGACTATCTGGCATGTGAAATGCTGCCTCTGAATCTGAGACTACAGAGAAGTCACGTGCCAAATATCAGGGAAATACCCTCTCCCATTATTTCAAGATGATCCTGCTCCCTTCACTTTGCCATTTGAGGACATCTTGTCTAAATAAGGGATTGCCTTTCAAAGTATCAACAAGCCTTCAGGTTGTTCTGTCACAGTTACTCCACTTTTCAACAAGATGGAGATCTGCATATAAGCTTGAGTTGTACCCAGAGTAGCTTGTGCTCCCTGAAGCATCCCTCCTAGATCTAATTTTTCCCAAGCAGAATAACAATTATAAATACCTTATGTCCTCAATTTAATAAAAATGTTCATCAACTAAATTGATTCATGATTCATAGCTCATGAAATTTCATTAAAATTTACTGATCATTTCCTCTTTACTTTTCTGGCCTCTGGAAATAAATAAAAGCTAGAAACTTACAGTCTTGGGAAAATGAGAACAAAAGCATGTTGTAATTGTATTCCATGAAGAACTGGACCTGAGAGAAACTCTAGTAAAGGTTAATGTGAAATTTTACAGACACAGTACCACATCAGTACTCTATATGAATGCAATTGAATGCACAGGAACAGGATGGAAAGACAAGAGAGTCAACCTGGATCCACCAACTACTGATGTTTGGCACAGGTATAAAAAATGTTACATTATATATGTAGAAGGAGAAAACCAGCAGTTGAAAATGAACTGAATGGCTTTTAAGCTATTCTCTGGTAGTGCTAAAACACTGCAGAGTAGCCCTGTTGCTTTCTACAAAACAGTTTCTGGTCACATCAGCCTAGCCAGGAGACCAGAAATATTTTTTTGTTCAATATCACCCAGAGTCTTTGCTGGGTCACTTTGTATTTTTCTGTGTCTACCAATCAGCATATCAATAGATATCAGAATTCTGTTACTTATTCATGTAGTTGTATCAGCTCACCATTTCCCAGACTCCTTAGGTTTTGCTGGTAGTCTGCAGGTCTACCCTGCATTCATTCTGTTCACTGCAGAATTATACATCATTACAGGAATGGGTGTAATTGCCCAGCAGAGTACTGCCTGGCATGTCTCATCAGCATTCTTTAATTACAGCAGGACTGAATGGCATGTCATTTGCTTTTAAAAACTATTCACTCTATATTACAAAAGTGATTATAAAGTAATCTCTAAGCTTTGGTTTCAGCTTGGACCTGATGTTTTTACAGACATTTATACTTCATTCTGGTAGTTAGTGACAACATATCCCTTTGACTAAGTTGTTGCCTGTTAATAAGTGATCTATCCTAATTCACCATGTCACGCTTTATTAAGCATAGGTAAACAAGAGTCTGGAAAATTCTTTTATTGTTTATTTGACTTCTTAGTAAATGTTCACACTAACTTGAGCTATTCTCCCTCTTAGCTTCTACTTGCTGATTCCAGTGACTGAAAAAAAAATTACATTTCAGATGGAGTTATGTAAGATTGGTAGTGCAAATACAAACTAATACAGTCAGCTTCCATATTGGCCCCTCCACTTTAGCCCTCGTGCTGTTCCTTCTTTTTGCAGAAAGTGATGTCAATGAAGTCCAGCTGAAAAAACAAAGACTTTCCTAGGCAATACTTACTCTGGTCAACAAAGTCTAAGCAAACCAACTGGATCAGGGTTCTCAAGGGCTCCGCTATAGAAGAGGCAAAGCTGCACTTAAACTTGGTTAAAGTAAGAAAAAGAGGAGAGGGAAAAGAAGAAGAGGTTTCTATAGGAATTTGGAATCTGGTAGACAGGTGGGGGGAAATTATAATCTCAAATCTAAATACTTAAAACTCCTCCTCAGTCCAGTTTTAGAGATCTGAGATATTTTGTATTACTAGCCCTTTGTATATACCAAGCCAAGCAACCTAGACAATAGAACGAAGTTTTCTGTCACAGCATGAGGTTGAGTTGCATAAAATCTTAGCAGTCTTAGTGAATGATCTACAAGGAACCTTGTCACTGCTCTCTACCTCACCTTAGTTGATTAGACTGAGTTATTTTTAGAGATCTAACATGTTTACATCTAAAAAAAGTTACAAGGTGACAGAAGTAAAACAAAAACTTTACTAAGTGTAAAGTCAAGATTACCCGTGTTGGTTTTTTACTGAGAAAATGAACAGTACTACGTTCTCTGTGCCATCCAAGCTGCAGAGAAATGTGATTAGCCCCGCTAGCTGAATACAGAAATCCTGACTACGAATCAGTTTTTCTCCAACACACTGAACACAGTCATCTTTATACTACATGAAGTGGACAATATTAACACTCCAAACCAATCAGGATTTCATTTCATGCCTTCATAGGAGGTTCAGTGCACTAAATGACTGAAAGGTACTACATCTGTGAAAGGTTTGTTCTTCTTTTTATAAGACATGCTTCAGTGTATTTACTGCTAGGTTGCTGATAGAAAGGACAGTTGTGAGAGGAGAAAACATGGTAAGCAAAACCGCAGATATTGTATGAAGACAAGCATGTCTTCAAGAAAGAATGAAAGAAATTATTCACCTGATTTAAGCCATTAATTTAAAGTTAAAATTACAAAGAAAAACACAATGAAGGCATGATCTCTGTTACATGAACTGCTCTAGCCTTGAATCCAAGCAGAATGTGATGTTTTCCCCACTGCAGGCAATTTATGGAAAACTCCTTGCCTGCTAGACCCAGAATGTTAACATTGCTTTGTAAAGCATATTTCCATCAAAATCTTACTTGTACTGGAGGACCCATGGTCTTTCACATATGAAACAGAAGTGTTTCATACAGCTAATAGGAACCAATTATTTAAGGTAGTGACAATCACTTACTGAGATTCATTTAAAGTAAAACAAAGAAATGGGCAGTGATTAATCCACATTGCAGTTTGATGAAACTCCTGCAAAGCTGAATAATGCATTTTATTAATAAACATTCTTCTTTCCAAAATTATCACTATAAAAGTCTCTATTACAATAATTGAGCTTATCAACTCCCACAGGAAACATGAAAAACACACTTTCAGCATAGCATTTGGCAGCAGAATAGAGAACAATGGGGGGAAAGAAAATACAGGAAATAATTAAAAAATCATTTTATCTGCTCTTCTGTTTATTGTAAGGTGTGCTGCCCTACTCTGTACAAACCATTTTTAAAGCAAAAGCCAATGAAATTTGTTGCTGAGCCAGAAAATTCTATGGCAGGCTCCAGCTGTGACTCATGTGCAGATGCACAGACACTGCGGATGGTCTTGGCTAAGTCATCTCTGGAGTTAAAACAAATTTACAATTTTTTACTGTAATTAAAGTGCATTATGAAAGCAATGTCTGAACAGAAGAAAGGAGTTTAATATACTGACTTCTTCTGTCAAGCCAGCTGTAGGTAAAAGTCAACTAATAAAAGAACATTTTAGCCAATCTTTTAAAAGTGGTTTCTGTGTAAAACTCTATTGTTTCATCTTGAGATTCCTAAATAATGCCATGAGAATGACAGGTTACAATGCTGCAGAATTAATGGACTTCTACCAGCAGGACATCCTTCCTTCTCTCCTCAGGAAAGAGGGGCACAATTTTGCTTGGCATATGAAGACATGGAAGACAGCAGCCAAATTGCCCATTTAATTTCCATTTACCCCAGGAGTCAGCAGAAACCACTGAAAAGGAAAAATGTGACACTTACTTTTTTGCCTCTTTTTTTCTAGTATTTTGTCAATGATTAGTAAAACAGAAACCGCATCTCCATCAGCAGATCAATCTCTTAAAAGAACAGTGATTTTATAATTTGTATTCTGGCAAGGATGAAAGTATGGCAAGAAAAAGAAAAATATTTCAAAGACGTCAAAGCAAATATAAGTAACACACATTTCATATAAAAAAATATATTCTAGAAATAAATGAGTTATTGCACCCATTAAGTGTCTTAAGTAGTCTTAATTAAACCATTTAGTAGGGTCTCTTTGCCTTCTGCGCGTCCTCCTGTCTCAGGTGTTGGGCTAATAGCTGCTGCACATGTATTTAAAATTGTGGTCTCAAGGGCTAATGCACATATTTATTTGTTGCTGGGCAATGATGCAGTCATATGGTGGCAAGGACTATGATAATGTGCCAGATGTTGGTATGCTAATTTTGGATGTTCTCAGATACCAACATACTATAAAATATTTGCTGCTTTGCTCAAAATTCTTTAGCCTGGAAAAGAGAAGGCTCCAGGGGGACCTTATTGTGGCCTCTCAGTACTTAGAGGAGGCTTGTGAGAAAGATAGAGACACTTTTACCAGGGCCTGTAGTGGTGTAACAGTTTTAAACTAAGAGAGGGGAGATTTAGATTAGATATAAGGAAGACATTTTTTACAATGAGAAGTTGTGGGTCCCCCCTCCCTGGAAGTGTTCAAGGTGAGGTTGGATGTGGCTCTGAACAACCTGGTCTAGTGGGAGATGTCCCTGCCCATGGCAAAGGAATTGGGCTAGATGATCTTTAAAGGTCACTTCTAACCCAAACCATTCTATGATTCTAGGAAATTGCCAAAATATTCTTACAAAATTACAATAAAACAGTAATTCATTTCCATTTAGGCACAAAACCATAGTACTATTGAAGGCAAAAGTCCACCCACATAGGGCAACTTAGGAAACCATAATCTTCTGATTTAAAGACTGTTCTTCAGAGGATAAACTATTCTTTCACCTGTCTGGACAGCACTTAGCGTGCAAGTGCTAACACGCCACAAGTGATACAACCCACAAGCAAAAGGACAAATTTAACCTAATCACTGACAGGTATGTCTTTAGGGCAGTCTTAGGACTACATCTTCCTCTCAGATTGTTGTACATTTTATACAACCTTCCCCTTAAATAAGCGTTAGGCAAACTGTACACTACATAATCAGCCCCTTGACTATCACAGTTGGGGTTCGATGTTTTTGCTCAAAAGCCTCTTCTGGGCTCAGACTCTCAGTAATCAGCCCAAAACCTTCCGTTTCTGAGACACCAAATGGGTTATACCATTATAGTCAATGTGCAGGGGGGTGTACACACTCCCAAGGCAGCCCAATTTTCCCTGAGGCTGTTGTTAAGAGGAAGCAGTGATTTGCTTCCAGCTGAAGAAACATTTAATTGAATCTTTTATGAATTATGCAAGGAAGCCAACAATTTCCAACCCTGTAATTATGGTTATTTGTTCAGCTCACTCACAGCTGTTTTATACAGAAGCGGGCTTCGGTTCCAGCTGTCTGTTGCACAGATATACGTTGACAGGTGTCAAAAGCAAGGGAACTGAAGAAGGAAAAGGACTACCTGGACCAAAGAATTCAGAATAATTCTGCTACCAGAAAATTACTACTCCACAGAGCAGTTTTCTTGGACTATAAAGATCTGAGATTTGAAAGCTGTATTTTATATATAAGCCCAAGCTGTCTTTGTGTTTATTATTACATGTAGCTTTTTGTATCTATAAACCAACAAACAAAGACTATTTTTGTGCCTAAAGGCAGAACAGTTCCATCACTGTCAAGGTAGAGAGGTGAGCACAAACTGAGAAAGAAGCTGTTACTGGTTGGGAGCTAGTAAGTCATCAGTTGAGTAGTGTTATTCCAAGGCTATGAAAAAGCCTGAAAAGTTAAGAGGAAGAACCAAGCACCTGGGCGGGAGTGAGAAGTATGACTCCAGAAAATGTAAATATTGTTACACTGAACTCCATAGCGATGTTCACTCCACCACTAAGAAAATTTCCAGTTCAACCACAATGAGCCACTGATTAAAGGTGAGCAAAAGCACACCTTTCTATCAGACTGTTTCAGAAACATTTTATGAATGCAGACGAGACCATAAAACTCAGAGAAAGAACACAGCTCTCATGAAGCTGTCTATTGAAACAATATGGCATATGAAGTACAAGAGCATCCTTTCCTCAGGCTTCAGCTATTAACAGCACAGATTGGTCAGACTTCAAATATTCAAACACCTAACCCTGAAAGTGCATTTCAGTTGCTGGGAGATGCATTAAAGCAAATTAAAAGACAACAATGTTGAACACCAGCTTTAATAAAACTAAGAAGAGATGACAGCAGAGCAGAGAACCTTTGACTTATCAAACCCTAATTTATCAAGTTAGCTTTGTTCTGCCTTACGTCTGGTCTCTAAGTAACAGAAGCATCCAAGGCAGTGCATAAACCTATGATAGTGGTGTGTAAGGCGTGTGCTGTAAGGGAGGTTGAGGGAAAGCCATTTCACCAGCACTACCACTTCCACATTAAATGCTACATGCTGAAGCTGCAGAAACTAAACTAGAGTAACAGGGTTTAGCTCAGTACAAAGTATTCCTAATGTCATCGGCACAAGGATTCCGATTTCAGACTTCCTTCTTTCCATCTTGGGTGAGGGTTCTTGCTCAGAAAACACTCCAGCACTTGTCTCCCTGTCTTTTGGCGCTTAAACGACCTGATTTTTGTGCTTCACACTTCCAAAAAAATCAAGGTGCTTATTTCCATCCATCAGTAGCAATGCGGATGTCCGTTCCCTCCCTGCTGCACGGGCAGAGGCTCCCATTTGTAGCGTACAGGGAACATCAGGGCCTGAGATTACAGCGCTACCGTTAATCCTGCTTGATATCAGAAGAGGCATTTCTCCCCCCAGAAGCATTATCACTTTGGCAGTAAGTGGATTGATTACTCTGCATATGTTTTAGATGTGTTGCTGCCCAGCTTAATGTCCCCTAAATTAACTGTTTATAAAGTCTTTACAAACACAGTTCCGCAATTAGAAAACAGCACATAAATACTCCTTAATAACAAGATATATTAGAAGAGAGAGTGCTTTATTAAATAGATGATGACTCAAAAGGAAAACACTTTTAGTCGAAGCACTGAGGTGTTCATTATGTAAATGAAACTGTTCAAGTGCTGTAACAGGGGTATGTGTAAGATTTGCAGCAGGTCCGGCTTCTGAAGTCAGCCAAGTACGTTCCGCCAGGTGACACACCTCCTCAGCATTTGTTTAAAGCTTAAGCACAAAACATGGCACATGCAGCAATTTCTACCACCCAATTCCTTAGGGATCTGGCATCCTAATCTGAGCACCCTGGTCTCTCAGGGATCAGGCACCCCAACTCTTCGAGGCCAAGACACCCCAATCCATTGGGGCCCTGCACCCTGATCCCAAGCACTACAATTCCTTGGGGCCAGGCACCCCAGTTCCTGGCATCCTGATCCATTGGGGCCCCAGCACCCTGATCCCAGTCACCCGAATCCCTCAAGGCCAAGGGACCCTGGATTCTGGGCAACCTAATCCCTCGGGACCCTGACCCCCCAATTCCTTATAGCCTGAGCACCCTAATGCTGGGCACCCTGAACCCTTGGGATCCATGCACTCTGATTATGGAAACCCCATTTCTTTGGGGCTCCATCCCCCTGATCCCAAGCACTCCAAACCCTCAGGGTCAGGGCACCCAACCCCTCAGGACTGGGGCACCTTGATCCCAAGTACCCCAATCCCTTGAGGTCCAGGCACCCCAATTCTTTGGGGCCAAGGGCGCCCCAATCCTTGGTACCCTGATCCATTGGAGCCCAAGCACCCTGATCCCAAACACCTCAATCCCTCAATGCCAGAGTACCCTAATCCCAGGCACCATAATCCTTTGGTCTTTCAGCACCCTGATCCCAAGCTCCCCAATCCCTCAGGGTGTGGGCACCCCAATCCCTCAGGACCTGGGCACTCCAATCCCAGGCACCCTGATTCCTTGGGACCCTGGCACCCTGATCCCAAGCACACCAGTCCTTTAGGGACTGGGCACCCCAATCCCAGAAACCCCAGTCCCTGACACCCTGATTCATTTGTGCTCCAGCACCCTGATCCTGAGCATCCCAATCTATCAGGGTCTGGGTACCCTGATCCCAGGTGCCCCAATCCCTTGGGACTCAGGCACCCTAATGCTGAGAACCAAAACCCTCAGGCTCTGGACAACCCAAACCCTTGCTGCTAGGGCACCCCAATCCCTCAGGACTCCAGCACCCCAGTCCCTTAGGACTTGGACACCCCAATCACTTGGGACCCAACAGAGGAGAAAAAAACGGGAGGTTGAGCAAAAATTGATTTTTCCTGAGGAAAATCCTTGTTACTGAACTCCTGACTTGCCTCTTTAGGAAAAAAAATCACTTTTTTTTCTCTTTTTCCCAACTTTTCCCCTCAGATAGTTTTGATGGAGAAGAGGGGAGGTTTTTGATGGGAAGTTGGGGGATCTGAGGGAAAAACTGAGGCGTTGAGGGGAGAAAAAGTTTTTTTTTTTCAGGAAAAAAAAGGAGGTTTTAAGGGGAAAAAATTATTTTGAGGGAAAAAAGATGAGTTTTGATGAAAAAATGGGAGATTTTCTGAGGAAAAATGGGGAGTGGTTAGAGGAAAAAAGGAAGGGTTGGAGGGGGAAAAAGGGGGATTTTCTGAGGAAAAAAGTGGATTTACTAAAAATTGATGTTTCCTGAGGAGGAAAAAATGTTGCTTGTTGTGGGGTTTGGGGTTTTTTGCAAGAGGAAAATGTATTCTGTGGAAAGTTGTTTTTTTAAATAAAAGTGGGATTTTCTGGTGATTTTTTTAAATAAAAACAGTATTTTGAGGAAAAAGCAGTCAGTTTTGAGAACAAGCCAGACTTCTCTGGGAAAAAATCAGAGTCTTGGAAGGAAATAAAATGGAAATTTCTTTTTTTGGAGGGCGGGGGG
>VZRW01002565.1:142978-165156 GCA_013398125.1 Aegotheles bennettii
GGGAAAGCCATTTCACCAGCACTACCACTTCCACATTAAATGCTACATGCTGAAGCTGCAGAAACTAAACTAGAGTAACAGGGTTTAGCTCAGTACAAAGTATTCCTAATGTCATCGGCACAAGGATTCCGATTTCAGACTTCCTTCTTTCCATCTTGGGTGAGGGTTCTTGCTCAGAAAACACTCCAGCACTTGTCTCCCTGGGCAAATTTGTTGCCTCGTAACCTCAGCTACAGGA
The DNA here is from genome assembly GCA_013398125.1 of Aegotheles bennettii. Lineage (NCBI taxonomy): Eukaryota > Metazoa > Chordata > Aves > Caprimulgiformes > Aegothelidae > Aegotheles > Aegotheles bennettii. The sequence continues at coordinate 143,217 of VZRW01002565.1, forward strand.
CAGGGAAACCAAACCCATAGCTGCTTCTTTCAAAAACAAAGAAAGATGGGAAAAAAATGTTAGGACAAATTGCCACTGACAGCCAAGTGCCTTTGTTTTGAACAAGGCTTCCATCTTTACCTGGGCAGAAGCATCTTCCATGAGCACTGAATTCATCTTCAATAGAAAGGGCTGGTGTTTGCCTTGACCCTTTATCCAGACACAATTACACATACAAAGCACCGTACTCTTGAACATATTAGCCAATTGGTTAAAACGGGATTTTCAAACACACTTCCATGGCAAACCAAGGTGTTTCCTGAGGTAAGGCATCTATTTAACATTAAGAGCAAAACAGTGTTTTCAGCTGTGCTGGCTCTCCAGAGCAACCGGGTTCTACCACAGTTCTCAGCTGTGCCACCACAGAAGAAACTAGAGGGAAAGGTGACACCTCTTTTAGCTCCTGTTACCAACCCTCATGTTTCTACACATGGGTGAGAGAGGATAAACTGAACTACAAAGCACGTTGCCGTTTCTAATCTGAATTCCCTGATTGTGTAAAGTGAATTTGAAAATTGAGCCACATAATTGATGTAGCACCCTTCACATATCACTCCTTCATCCTTTCTTAATTCAAGGGATTGCCAAAACTCCTTCTATTGCAAAAAATCATCCAGGTCAGATGGGCTCGGCACTCCTGTTGTCTTCACTTTTTAATCAGCAATCCTGAGGGCCTTGAGGGTCTGCACTCCTTTAATTGCTTCCCTGAAGCCGTCCAGTTCTACTGGGATGGTACACATTGCATCAGGAAATGTTGCAAGACTATCCAGTTGCTGTTGCAGGGCTATGACCTTGCTGCGATCACAGAGACATGGTGGGATGAGTCGCATGACTGGAGTGCTGCACTGAAGGTACACAGGCTTTTCAGGAAAGAGAGGCCAGGAAGACAAGGTCAAGTAGTAGAGTTGCCATTTGCATGAGAACACAGCTAGAATGCACAGAGGTCTGCCTTGGGATGGACAATGAGCCAACTGAGAGCTTATAGGTAAGGACTAAAGAGATGACAAGTATGGGTGACATTATAGCGGGTGTTTGCTATAGGGCACCGGACCAGAAAGGAGTGGATTAGGCCCTCTACAGACAGCTAGATGCAGCTTCACATTCACAGGCCCTGGTCCTCAATATCTACTGGAGGGACAACACAGCATGACATATGCAATTTAGGAGGTTCCTGAAGTGCATTGATAACAACTTCCCGACTCAAGTGACAGAGTAACCAACAAGAAGAGGAGCTCTGCTGGATCTCATACTCACCACCAACAAGGGGCTTGTTGGGAATGTGAAGGTCTTCAATGATCTACTTGTTAGAGTCTGATGGGATAAAGCCATGGTGGGAAGGGGGATTCAAGAAAGCTGGTTAATATACAAGGGATCATCTCCTCCAAGCTCAAGAGTGCTCCAACCCAATGAATAGCAAGTCAGGCAGAAATGCGAGGATGCCTGCATGGATAAAAAAGTTGCTCCTAGCAAAAGTCCAACACAAGAAGGAAGCATACAGAGAGTCGAAGCAGGGAGAGCTAACCTACTAGGAATATAGAGACCCTGTGCAAGAATGCAGAGATGCAGTTAGGAAAGCCAAAAGCCCACCTGGAATTGAAACAGGACAGAAGTTTCAAAGGCAACAAGAAGGGCTTTTATGAATACACAGGTGAAAAAGGAAGGCTAAGAAAAATGTGAGTCCAGTCTGAATGACACAGGGGCACTGGTGACACAGGACGTAGAAAAGGCTGAGGTCCCAAGCACCTTTTTCACCTCCGTCTTTATTAGCAAGACTGGCCTTCAAGAATTCTAGGCCCAAGGACCAGGGCAAAGACTGAAACAAGGAAGATGTGTCCTTGGTTGAAGAGGATCAGGTCAGGGAATACTTAAGCAAACTAGACACACGTAAGTCTGGGGAGCCTGATGGGATGCATCCACAAGTGTTGAGGGAGCTGGTAGATATTACAAGACCACTCCCAACAATCTTTGAATACATATGGCAGCTGGGAGAAGTGCCCAAAGACTGGAGGAAAGCAAATGTCACTCCTATCTTCAAGGGCAAGGAGGAAGACCCAGAAAACAACAGTACAGTCAACCTCTTCTCAACGAGGTGATGGAGCAACAGATATTGGCAGCAACTTCCAGGTACAAGGACAAGAAAAGCATCAGTGGATTCATCGAAGGGAAGTCATGCCAGACCAACAAGACAAACTTCTATGATGAAATAAATGACTGGCTTGGTAGATGAGGGGACAGCAGTCGAGAAAATCTACCTTGACTTCAGGGAGGCTTTTTGCATCATGTTAGATAAGCAGACAGAGAAGCGGATTGCAAACCAGCTAAGCAGCCGGTCCTGGAGTGGGATCAGTGGAACAAAGCCTAGTTGTATGTCACTAACTAGTAGTGTACCCCAGGGGTCAATACTGGATCCAATCATGTTCAGAATCCTGGAGCTCCTCTCATATAAGGGAAGGGTGAGAGAGCTGGGGCTGTTTAGGCTGGAGAAGAGAAGGCTCAGGGTGGTAATCTTACCAACATGTACAAATACCTGAAGGGAGGGTGTAAAGATGGAGCCAGGCTCTTTTCAGTGGTGCCCAGTGACAGAACCAGATACAATGGGCACAACTGGAAACACAGGACATTCCCTCTGAACATCAGGAAATACTTTCGTACTGCGAGGGTGACTGAGCACTGGCACAGGTTGCTCAGGGAGGCAGGCTGTGAAGTCTTGATCCTTGGAGATACTCAAAATCCACCTGGACATGGTCCTGGGCAACCAGCTGTAGGTGTCCCTGCTTGAGCAGGGGGTTGGGCCAGATGACCTTCAGAGGTCCCTTCCAACCTCAACCATTCTGTGATTCTGTACACACTGAAATTTGCTTAAAAGAAGAAAGACACACCACTGTATTTCCCTGCTTTTTATTATTCTGGTTTCTTCCAAAAATAGCATAACAATGTACTTTCAAATGAAATTTGACACAAGAAATCTAACAAATCTAACTTTGATGCACACAAATTTCAATGAAACATTTCAGCACTCCTAAAGTGTCGGCATTTTTCAGTTAGTTTCATGAGTACTAATTCTAGTAGACAAGAGTCTTGTTTTCTTAATTTCAGCAGCAGAAGCGACTGTGATTCTACTGCTTTGATGAAGGTTACACGTGTTCTTCTATACAATGAAAAAAATAAATCAGGAGTCATGGAGGAAAGAATATCACCTATCTACAGGAGGAAGGCAATACAACCACAAACTCAAATAATCTGAACGCTTAACTCTGTAAGAGGAATGTTCCTTCCTAGGTTTATTATAGCTTTTCAAAACACTCGTGTACCATCAACATTTCATCACTTCATCCATATGTAAACGACACTAGCCAACAGCTACTGTTAGCCCAAGAAGGGAGAAAAAAACCATGAAGTACTCATGCCTTCTCAGTAGCAGGTGGCACGTGGAAAAACACCATGTCAGAAATCCCTAAACCACCTTTAAGACACTGATGTGCAGTTAAGATGGTAGTTAGGAACTGTTCTGCCTATTGACACCATTAGATTACACTCCCAAACAAAATACTTGGCTCTAATTTGGGGATTATTATCCACATTTACTGGAGGGTGTACACACATTCACAGCCTTCCCTCCCAGACAGAACTTCTAATATCCTCAAATGTTTTACAGCTCCCGTTTTTGTTCATGATCCAGTACACGATCATGTTCCTAATGCCTTAAGGACTGCAGTGAGTTCCCCATCACCACCAACAGCTCATCCTTCTGCCCAGACCACTTGGAATTCTATGAAACAAATAAGAAACACATCCTAAGATCTGTCTATTAAGTTTCAGGAGACAGTAAAACTACCAAAAAGTCAGAAGAGTCTTTAATATAATAGAAAATGTTCAGTAACCCAAGTTCAGCCGCTGTTACTGATTACCGCATATTTGGAAAAACAACGTAGATTTAAAACTTCAGAAATTCAGTTATTTCAGAGCAGTTTTGTACAGAACAAACTCATTTAATCTTTAAAGCACCATCAAGTGACACTACATATCAGCAAGCACAAAAACAAGGACATCATGGGACTTCCCCATGTAAACTACACCTTGAATGCCACTAAGGTAGATTTACACTGCAGGCGTGAGCACAGCACAGAGGTATTCAGACACAGGTAGTACTTGCCACTTAGCTCTGCATGCAATGTAGACATACCCTTTATGTCTGAATATATCTCATTATGAATTAACTGAGCTCTGCAGTACAATTTTTAGGCCCTCATTCTGCACTACCAATGTCAACAGTCATTTTTCCATCAACTTCAGAAAGTGCAGGGTCAGGCTTGTAACCACAAACATACTTCTACTAACAAAACATTTGTTTCTAACATAAAGTTGTATCAAGGTCAAAGATGAGTTTTGAGAGCATGCAGATTGCTTACAAATGCTTAAAAAGACTGCTTCAGAATCTTTCTTATATATACATACACAAGTCCATCTGTCACAGACAGGCAATGTGACTCAGAATCATGAGCTTGCTCTAGTTTTTTGGTAGTGTCCTGCACACTTCTGATAATTAAAAAATAAAAAAATAGTTGCCACAATGGATTTCTGACCATTCCAACTTGCATATGGATATGATCTCTTCTTGCTGCATCCACTAGGTGAAGTTTCACAGTTGCTTCTCAAATGCAAATACCAAGTAAATACCTAAACAAGAAAATGGGAGTATTTAAAGTTTCAGCTTCCTCTGCCACTTAATTAAGTTTTCAAAATGTTAGCAGGTTGATACTCTGCCCAAACAATCTGTTAGTAGGTTACAGCAATTATAAAAACTGCTCTGGTTTCCCAGTGAGTAACTCTAGCATTCAACTCCAGCATGGTTTTAGCCAAGTTTTCATAACAGAGCTAAGAATGCACAAAAGCAAAATATTTGAAATGCTGTTGATATGGTTAATGCAACACTAACTTCAGTTAACAGTATTACTGAAATGTGAATGTAATTCCTAAATTACTACGCCATTCTACATACAATTAACATTCACTGCTGCATGAAAAGTCATATGCCAGTAAGTTTAGAGACTCCTTCATACACACGGTAATGGACAATTAGGGGTGAAATTATCAACTTCATTTTTAATTAAAAAGCGAATACACTCATGGTACAAAAATATTAAAAATATTAATTTTGCTCTTTTAAAATATCACAAAGAAATATTTACAAAACTAGATGGCATTTTCTCAGCTCCAGAATATTATGATTCTAGAAATGCATACTCATACAGTCCAGACCAGCACCCCTGGGAAATACTTATTTGGCATATAATCCACACCAGCTATGTCAGAAATTCTTATGCTTCGTATCAGCTTCTTGAGACCATGACTCTAATTAAACATTTATGGATTTCCACTTGACCTCATCTTTTGCTTTCACGGATGAGGTGCCATAGCTACTGTGAATCTTTCAAGGCAAGCCTCAGCGATAAAGCAAAGTGAAGTTCCACGTAACAAGCAAGCTGTGCTTATACCCTAATTATCAGAATCTCTGTACTCCAGATTTCTCTGAAAAAAAGAGACTACTTAGAAAGTACAGATATCATCGAACTTTTAAAGGTATAAAAAGCTCATCTCAATCAGAGTAATAGTTTACATAATACTTTCACACCGCTGGAAATAATGTCTATCTTATGATTCATATCTTAAAGAAACATAACAATTTCAGAAAGCAAACACCTTAAGATTTTTTTATTCATGAATTGAACATTATTTTTTGTTTGTTTTTAAACCACTAACTCAACTAGTATAATGGTCTGCAAAAATGCAAATGCTGGTTGGCTGTAGTTACAAAAAATTAGTAATAATCTCTCTGGGAGTCAATTTTTATCCTTAGAATTCTCAGTCCCTTATATCTGAGGTTTTTTTAAACTCAATATTGGAAAAAAAAAAAGGTCAGAAGTCTTCCATGAAGTATGTTCACAAAATTTCAAAACATATCTAATAATAGTGTACCCTTTTCAGTGTCTGAGGCACTAACTTTTTTCTCCTCCCTTTATAAAACATTCAAATACCTCTTCACCATCCATCCTTTAATTGCTTCTTCCCGAGACATGTATCACTACAGGCAAAGAGTAAAGCTTCAGTCCCTGTCTTCCCAGAACAGATCTGTATAATTTTTTATGAAAGTATGTCCCAACTGGAGTTTGTTTCCTAGCTGACTGGTAGCAATATAATATCCAAGCATACCAAACAGAAGTATAGTATTTAATCCTCTAACACTGGCATCCTCTTTCCACATATGCTAAGTAAGGTTTCCCCAAGCTATTGTAGCCCAAAGGTTTGTGTGCTAGAAAGCTACTTAAATAAAGCAAAATTTCAACCTATTTTATGCATTTCCCTCCCAATTCCTTGAGATGTGTGCATGACATAATCTATACACAGGCATTTGAATAACACAAAGAATAAAATCTTAATTTAAAATTTGGATTTTGTTCCATAACCAACAGACTATTTTATACACTTTCCAAAGCAGTCATGCAGTCAATACTGAGTTTTCAAAATAATACTTACTTGTTGCTTCCCATTCAGATTTACTCAAGGTTCCCTAGAAGGGGGACAAAAAAAAAACAAAACCAAAATCAGTTTCAACAATAATACACCAGTTTAACTCAGGATTATCAAACTTTCACAGACCAACCTCTAACCACCCACACTGTCTGGCTATTTAGGGAGAAGAGCACTGCTGTAGACCACGGATAATTGTAACTCAAATCTAGGATGATAGGGAAACGGAACACACCTGAATTACACAGGTACAGGAGAAGGGGCCAACATCTTGGGCTGGATGCCTCTGCAATGCAGAGCACACTAGGTCCATGCCTATCAGTGTCCACTATAGATCAGTGTGATCTGACCTGACCTGAGATATCCAACGCTTGTGGAGGAGTCAAAAAGAGGCCCTGTATCACAGTGCTTCCACCTCCCCTGGGAATACTGCCTGTCTCCACCTAACACCTCCTCACAGCCCAGAAAAACTCTATTTGCAGGAGACTAATTCCCAACCCAGCTCACATTGTGAAAAAACAGCCTGCCTTGCAGCCTAGGAAACCTACTTCTAGCTCAGCCTTTCAGATGAAAGCAGGGCAAGTGCATACGTAAAAAGCTGATGCCATTTGTCTTACCAATTAAGAAGCATGAGGTAACAACAAGTTGGTTTTTTGCTCTGCCTATTCCATTCCCATCCAGTTAGTTCTCACTGGGGACATGATTTAGCCTACTTGCTACCCACTGACCGGTCCTGACCAAACGCTTCATCTTTTAAAACCATAGTAAAAGAAGTTTTATTCAAGCAGATTTCTTCTCTGCCAGGTGACACAGCACCTGGGAAAAAGAGGTCTTTGGTCTGACTTGACCATTCTCATGTTCTTAAGCATACTCCTTTAAAGAAGTATTTTTCTTTTTTAAAATTTTTAGATTTCAAACACAGACAACAGGTTTCTTTCCCTCTTGATCTAGGATTCATATATGTACAGTAAAAGGAATACATCTTCAGTAATTCAGAACATGAACGGTAGATAAACCAACGATTAAAAAAAGAAAAATCCAAGCGGAAAAACTTCAAGCTGACCAGCTTCATGCTGTATCTGTGACAACGAAATAGAACACCATCTATCATTATCTGCATGTGATTTTACCAAAACTACGATCTTTACTCAAACTCATTTCCAATTTTGGTTCCGTCTTGTCAAAGAGCCTCAACACATAAAACAGACCTAAAGCTCAGACTGAAATAGCCAACACTGCTTATCAGGAACCATCCAGCATGAATAGTTTGGGGTTAAACCAAGCCTTTGCAAGGTTTCCATCCAGCCTGACTCCCCAGAGGCACAGACAGAAGCAAACACGCAGCTATATTCTACCTTGAATATCTAGCCTAGCTACAGATGGAGAGGCAATAGCCAAATGGCAGCCATTTCTGGGGGAAAAAAAGACAGCAGACATTGCCTGTCCTCCTGCTTGCTTCCCAGGAACAGCAGCTGTGCAGGCTCCTGTCCATCATGCACCCAACTCTGAGATCAATACAGAAAAATGAAAGACTAGGAGGGGACCAGCTGCAGACAACTTCAACATTGTCATGTACTGCTAGGACGATGGAAGAAAGAAAAACCCTTTATAAAAGCATGGAAAGACAGCAAAATCAGAAAAGCAGCATGTGGACTAGAAGACAGGAAAAACGTATTTAACTGGCCCACTGATCTAAAATCTAATATGACCTCCATTAAAGAATACTGAACCATTAAAGATGGTTCTGTATTCTTTTATTTCTGAAGTCATAAATCAAGCTGCCAAAATAAGAGAAATAGAAAAAAAAATTAAATAACGACACGATAACAATTAAGTGGTGCACAGGTAAGATTACGATCATCACAAAGAAAGTTTCTTTTCATTCCAGAATTTGAACAGAATGTCATCTTTAATATAATTAAGGGTGGAAATACATGGATTTCATTTTATGCACATAGGACTAGTCTAATTCTAGGAGCTCTGTTAAAAAATAAACAAATAAAGGCACCGCAGATTTTCAAAAATAGCATTTTGATTCTATGATCTGCAGAACTTAAAATAGAATTGGCTGAGAAGGGAGATGGATCTTCTTCATCCAAAAACACAATAGAGAAACAAAGTTTAAGATTTCAAATACATACAGTATTACAGAGGAAGCTTTCAAATCTCCTGTCAGAGGATTAAAAGAAGAAAACTAAAGCTTTCAACTGGTAGTGTGAAGATCCAGAAACGTAATAAAATTCTTCAAATTAAGAAGCTTTATGTTAGAACAGCTGCCAAGGAAGATGGCAAAATACCCTCTCTCTTTTGCATTGTTACAAATTTCTAATTTGTTAGCAAAAAAAAAAAAAATTAAGCAAATTTGATTCTTTGAGTATGGGGCATAGACTAGGTGAACTCCTCAGCCCTGCAGCTCTACGATTTTTCACATGCCCAGAGACATTCACACCAATTTCACTGCAGTTGAAATTAATAAAGCACCACATGTCTGAAAGATCAGGACCTTAATTTTATACACCATTTGCTCTAAGTGAAGTGAGAAGGAACTCACCAATGGTAACTTTGCCTTGCCATCTTTGACAAACTCTTTTGCATGCTCATAATCCTCAGGTTTATCAGAAACAAGTCTGGAATCACCAAATGTAGAATATGGCTGGAGAACATAGAAAAAAAAATAAGAGAAGAAATACTAAATGCACAGTAAGATACAGTAATCATATCAGTCATGGGTTTGTCACAACATAGCCCAGAACGGAGGCCAGTAAATAGTAAGAGGATCTTAAATTTAGATCTCTTCTTTATAGCACCTGCAAAGATCAGGTCTGATATTCCCTACTTCCCAGAAAATCCAACACCTAGGATTTATAAACTAACTTTATCCTTATGTCTTCAAAACAGGGGAAACAGAATAACTATAAAAATCATTCTCTGTGTACAGCTCATTTGGAGTATTACCTAGACATACTCTCTTTTAGAACAGCATCCGAACAAACCAGCATCTCTTAAACAGAATTACCAGGAAATGAGCAAGTGTAAGACTGCAAGCAGAATGCTTAAAATGCTTCAATAACACACAGGAGCGGTAACAGAAGTGTACAATTGATTCTTCAAAATGAATACACACTTATTAAGGATCCCAGTTACTGCATAATAGCCTATATTTAACAATGCAGTCCTTAATTGTAAGTAGCCACTAATTTAACATCACTCTCACTTTTCTAAGAACAAAGCTGGTATGTCAAAGGCTGTGTTACCACGCTACTGGCAATATCGGCTCATACAAAGCACCATCCCTTTCAGAGTCAATGACAGTCAAGTCCATTTGCAGCCCACATGACTCACTTTAAGTCACCAGAGACTTGACAATTTTATGCTGAAAAATTCAACTGTTTGAGGGAGGAAAGAAGGACAGAGAACTGTGAGTAAAACCAAAGCCTCAGTGGCATTGAAAAGCTTCTCTGAAGATGCTAAAGCCATTCAGGGTAAGAGCTTGAGGGTGAAAAAACAGAAACGTTTGGCAAAAACATAAGCTCAGTTATAGTTAAGTACCATTTTTTTCTACAAGTACATCCTGTCCAAAGATTACTTTCTGTTTTTTCAATTGATACTCATTGCAAAAAGATCCAGCTTTCAGCGTTTCTAGGCTGAAAAGGAAATGGATTACAGTTACCACTATCCAACACCTGACATGATTCTTGTGCTTCTGCTTACTACTTAATGAAAACAAAATCTTGCCTCAAAATTGAAATTTTATCTACAAAACTGAATCACTCTATTGGGTGTTGATGCCCAGGTGATGGCAGCAGGGGGTTGTGAGGGGTTGGGGTTGTCCTGTGTCAGTTCTACCAGCTCCAACACAGCCACCCCAAGGCACAGCTGAGCCCCTCAGCCACGGGTAGGGCGCCTCTGGTGAAGCATATTTAAGAAAGTGAGGAAAAAACCTGTGCAACAGCTGTGAGAGGAGTGAGGAAAAATGTGCTACTACCCTGCAGACACCAAGACCAGAGAAGGAGGGCAAAGAGGTGTTCCAGGCACCAGAGAAGACTCCCTTGCAGCCCCTGGAGAAGACCATGGTAATGCAGGTTGTCCCCTGCAGGCCATGGAGGACCACAGTGGAGCAGGTATCCACACTGCAGCCTGTGGAGGACCCCGTGCTGCAGCAGGTAGACATTCCATAAAGGAAGCTGCAGCCCTTGGAGAGCCCACAAAGGAGTCCTGGCAGGAGCCATGGCCCATGGAGAGGAGCTCAGCCAGGAATAGGTTTTCTGGCAGGAGCTACAACCCTATAATGAACCAACCCACGCTGCAGCAGTCTGTTTCAGAAGGACTGCACCCCATGGAGAAGACAGACACACAGTTTGTGAACAACTGTATCCCATGGGAGAGACTCATGCTGGAGCAGGGGAAAAGTGTGAGGAGAAAGCAGTGGCAGAGACAAAGTGTTAGGGACTGACCACGACCCCCATTCCCCAACTCCTGCACAGTGGCACAGGGAGAGGAGGTGGAAAGGTCAGGAGTGAAGAAGTGAAGTTGAGCCTGGGAACAGGGGGTGGGTGGGGCAAAGGTGTTTTTAAGTTTTGTCTTTGTTTCTCACCATTCCACTCTTTTTTTTTTTTTTTAAATAAATTTATCTTCTCCAAGTTTAGTCTGTTTTGCCCGTGACAGTAACTGCTAAGCAATCTCTCTGTCTCTATCTTGACCCACAATTTTGTTTTTCTTATTTTCTCCCCCCATCCCGTTGTGAAGAGGGAGTGAGAGGGCAGGCTGGTGGGTGTCTGGCAGCCAGTCAAAGTCAAGTCACCACAGCAGCACTTTCAGCCACAGGAGTTTAGTCCTATTGGTAGCCCTTAATTAACTGCACAGTGTTCACAACAGAAATTTCAACTACTGCTCAATTAACAAGATGTAAAACATTATTTAAATGAAACGAGTTAACTCCATATTTACCTCCAACGCCTGCATTCTCCTTAGCAGCATTTTATGCTCCTCGTTCTTGATTTTTTCTTCATAGAATTCCCGAAATGTCATTTTGTAGACTAGTTTCATACCATGCTTCTTTGCCATTCTGTAAAAATAATAGGCTTAACTAGAGAAACTGCAAAATTAATGTAGTTTTATTTTCAAAGTAACAATTTTAGGCTACAGTGACATCTTATGGTACTCACTAAGATTACATTCTTACTATAATTTATTTTTTTTATAAAGACATTTAGATGAAAAAAACTGCACTACCACCACAAACTAATTCTTTGAATTAGGACAACAAAACTCTACACAGAAGTAATTACAAACATTTTGATAGAAAAATGTCTCTTCTCCCAACACACAGAAGTTAGTAAGTTTCACTTGAACTTCCAGATATACTGTTTTCCCTGCAGCATCATCACCCTGACACATCAGTTATTACTGATATACTTAGAGAACCCCTTTCTACCAGATTTAGCGTCTTACATCCCAATTACATGTGGACACTGTGGTCATACAATGCTGAAGTTACAGAAGTCAGTGACTGATGTTGGTATTTTTCAGAGAACTACAAATCAAGTATGCGAAAATACACAGCTTTGAAGGGAAAGCTTAATACTGTTTAGCAACCATGCCAAGCTTGAGCGGCAGGAAAATCCCCAACACGGAAGCATTTGTCTGTACCTCAGGAAATAGGCTGGGAAAGACAAATCTGAATTCACACAGAGGTAACAGCAAAATGTATCTCACAGATAAAGATTTAGAGGAAAAACAAGTTGTAGGAAAAATCCTACAACAATCTAAGAAAGTTCATAGAATCATAGAATGGTTTGGGTTGGAAGGGACCTTAAAGATCATTCAGTTCCAACCCCCCTGCCATGGGCAGGGACACCTCCCACCAGACCAGGTTGCTCAAAGCCCCATCCAACCTGGCCTTGAACACTGCCAGGGAGGGGGCAGCCACAGCTTCTCTGGGCAACCTGTGTCAGTGTCTCAACACCCTCACAGGGAAGAATTTATTCCTAGTATCTAATCTAAATCTACCTTCCTTTAGTTTGAAACCATTTCCCCTTGTCCTATCACTCCATGCCCTTGTCAAAATTCCTCTCCAGCTTTCCTGTAGCCCCTTCAGGTACTGGAAGGCTGCTAGAAGGTATCCTTGGAGCCTTCTCTTCTCCAGGCTGAACAACCCCAACTCTCTCAGCCTGTCCTCATAGGAGAGGTGCTCCAGCCCTCTGATCATCTCCATGGCCCTCCTCTGAATTCGCTCCAATAGCTCCATGTCCATCTTATACTGGGGAGTCCAGAACTGGACACGGACCTCCAAGTGGGGTCTCATAAGAGTGGAGTAGAGGGGGGGAATCATCTCCCTCGACCTGATGGTCACACTTCTTTTGATACAGCCCAGGACACCATTGGCTTTTTGAGCTACAAGCGCACATTGCCAGCTCATGTTGCTCAAAAGTTGAAGACATGAAAGAGACACCATGATGAAGAGGATATACAAGAGGGCTTCCTGAAGGACTAAAGAAAGGTAAAATGAAACCCCAAAGAAAGTTAAGATTAAAGAAGAAAAAGTTGACAGAACTAAAGGCTGGCTCACACATCCAACATATCAGATATAGCCATTCTTGCATGAGACCTAATTTACGTCTTCACAACTTCTGACCAGAACACCTTCAACCGAGTGCAATGGACAGATTACAGTTGTGGATGGAAATGCAAGAAACTTCTTCATTTCAAGCAACAACAAAAAATGAGGAACTGAAAAATATAGTAAGAAAGCCAAAAAATATAAGTATTATGCAATGACACACAAGCTAAACAAACACTCATTACCCTTCACAGCTTTCATTGTATAATGCATTCAAAACTTAACTTACTCTTCCAGTAACGGAAAGTAAACCAAGAACTCGGGGACATCAACCACTTCTTCCAAGTGGAAATCATACTTGCAGCCAAACAAGGGATATTCTCCTTTCTTTTCAAATTTTACACTGTACACCTCATTCCCAAATGAATTTGTTTCTGAAGCTTCAAGTCGCTTTCTATAAAATGAGATATAAACAAACATTAATTGACCACCTTTTAATATAACAGGGCAGTGAAAACTATGTGTAGGAGGTCTGAAAGCATTTCTCCCGGTACTACAGCATTCAGTGATCTCTGTAGTCTCCCACCTCTCTTATCTAATAAGGCAATCAAACAATGAAATGAAGAGAAGCAGCGTAATAGGTTTTAAAAGTTTATCACTCCTATACAACATACCAAGGACTAAATCAACCTAAAAAATTCACCTCTAGCCCAGACACAGTCTACACGGACAAGCCAGGCTTCTTGGAACAACCACAGCAAAATCCTGACAGTTATTGCCCAGGCTGTGGCTGTTCTGCCACTATTTCAGTTGCTACAGAGGGTTTGTGTACTAAGATCTAAACTCTATACCAGAAGATCCATGGGTGCAAGAGACAAGGATTAGTACAGATTTACCTGTCTGAGTCGAGTGCGTGAGTGAGCTGTTCCTGACTAGAATCCAAAATTGTTGCAAAAACCTTGCTTTTGTTTGCACCAACATATCAGAGCACTGCAAGAACAACTATCACTTAACAACGCTTCACACTTTTGAAAGACTAATAGAATATAGAAGTACTTACACAAGTTCAAAGCTATTTGGGGTTGTGCCAATGAAATATCCTCCAGGAGAGAGGTTTCCACAAGCATTTTTAAGCATCATGTCAGCCTGCTCGTATGTCTCAAATGAGTAATGGTAAACAAATTGACAGCTGCAAATGTCAAAGCGCATATCTGGATCATTGTATTTGGAAGACAAGAGATCCTGAAATAGATTAAAAAGGAAAAAAAAATGTAACAAAAGCTACAGGAACAAGCATGATTCACTTAAATCTTCCAACTAATTACGTTAGTCCCATAATTCTTTGAAGTTTCTCCTTTCAGCCCCATTCCTTCACAAGTTCAACAAGAACAAAAGAAAAAGGTAAGAGTAAGAAAAAGTCCTCTGCTGCACAGAAACCCATACACAACATTTGAGAACAACAAGAATACACATACACATTTCAAAGTTGCCATGTCCTCAAATTCTTTTCATATTGTCAACTAACACCACTACATCTGAAAGACCAAACCCCAGCATTAGTTACCTAATAGTTTCCAGAGATATTTTACTGCTGAGGGTTTATAATCGACTACCACTTAGCTGGAAACAATTATTATAATAAAATAAATTTTCAGTTTACTAAGTCTCTGTAATGAGAACTGACCCACTGAACATAAAATTGAGAGGAGGGGGGGTTGTTTTAAATATGGCAATTTTTCTGCCCACCAAGCTGTATTTGCCTGTATTCTCACACACATGCATACATGTGTGCCAAAATACCCCTCCCCACCCCAGACCAAGTAACCAGTAACTCTGAAGGATCTAGGAGTCCTTGGAATCTTCGTCAGGTTAAAGCCTGCCACAGTTTGACTCTGTACTCATCCATTCTCTAACTCTTCTTGATCAGGCTCCTTTTATACAATACTAGTAGCCACCATAAACAACACAGGAGCAGTGTTCTCCCCAAGGCCCATGATACGCACTCTGTACTTAAATTATTTCATACTTAACAGTTCTCCCAGACTTCCCATCCACCCACTCACTCCCATCTCTTGCCACATGCTGTCAACATTCTGTATGTGGCAAGACAAAAACGGACACGTCACATACCCATAGCAATTTTATCTGTTCATTTATTCCCCCCTCCACATTTTGAGAGATACAGGAAACTGAGAAACGGAGGTGGGCGGAATTGGACAAGCTGCGAGGAGATTTTGCATTACACACAACATAGATTATAGAGATACGGTCAGGGAGATGAACTTTTGTGTGCATGGATAAACAGAACAGAGCACGCAACAGACAATACATGTGCATACAAGACTGAACAATAACAGCAATGTGAAAATATCCCTTGCCGAGGCGCTCTCCTCTCTACGCTAACTGTAATTTTGAGCCAAGAAAGATGACCTGGAACCTGCAAAAGACTGTACTCCTCAGAAGGAGAGGCAACCAAGAATTCAAGCCAACAACCCTTCCTGCAAGGCTGGGAACAGTTTCAGCCTTTCCACAGATAAACTGGAACCACACAGGCTCTGTCCCTCAGCCGGCATTTCCAGGAAGCAAAAGCAGTGCTGGTTACAACACGGTCTCCTACGCCTCAGCAATGCATTCAGTATCACCTCCAGACAGTCTCAGAAATCTGCTCTACCACACAAGTTTTGAAGATATGGATTACAGTAACTAAAACACTGCTACAAAAAAAAATACTGGGACACACAGAACGTACAAGTCAAATCAGAAAACATCCCTCATCATTCCCGCATGAAAACCACTTTCACCAAGATAATTGCCAACATTCCATTCTGGTTCCCAGAACTCCAGAAATAAGTGGTCATTCCCTTCCCTTTATCAAGTGAAAGAAACTGGAAGCACCAGATTTATTATCTGAAAAAGACATTCAGTCTTCAGGCATTCAGAATGTTACACTGTAAAAAAATAACAAAACAGATTTAACTACGCCTCAGTAACCTGTATGGTTGCTTCTCCCGATAGTACAACAATCTGATCTTAAAAATACACATGCCCTAAAAATTACAGCACTAGCATCACTTCCTATACTTGCTTATCACAAGAATGTTAAACCTCCGAAGTATTATAAAGCACAGGAACCGTACCTTGGTACTATCTGCTTGTATAAACTCTGCATCAAAAATATGTTCATTATAACGACAGCGGGCCTTCATGTCTTCGTATCGCTGCTTGCATTGCTGCACAGAAATGTCAGCAATATCTAGAGAGAGAGAATTCTTTTTTTACAAGTGTGAAAAATGCTCCCCAGACAAGTAAACTGGAATGATTACTGGAACACAGCAGATCCATTATGGCAGGGATAAAAGTTGATCTTCAGTTACACTTTGATGGGAACAAACACTTTCATTTCCAATTTGTAGCAAAGGAATTTAATTTGCAGGGGGTGTTTGGGATTGTAACTCTTTGTCATTTGCAGGCTTTACAGCAGACAAAAGTTGTTATCTGAAGATTTTTAGAAAGCTCCCATCCTCAAAAGTGCAAAGCAAGCTTCCAAAATTTCAAGTGATGGATTGTAAGTGACCAATACTAAGTGCTGTTAGCATTAAGTGTCTAGTACACATTACCTAAACCAGTTCAGTTCCCAGAGGTTCTCCAACAGTACTGAAAGCTCTTAATCTTCTTACAAATATACAAGATGTTGAAACGCAATTACTTGTGATATACACTGATATACTGCATCATGGGAATTTTTTCATTTTGCTTTTAAGGCTGTTCTTCTCTCAGGCATAGTTTCGCTGAATAATACCAAAACTACCAATATGCAATAAATGTATCGAACTTTGTAAGCAAATTCATTAACTGTATTTGAAGACTGCCAACTGAAAAAGGCAAGAAAGAACTGTGAAATGTAGAATATCCAGAATAATTCCCACTAAAGCAATGTTATGAAATTCTAGTATCTGTTAAATTTGAAGTAATGCTTCCTCTGACTATCCTTGGCATGTTTTTTGGCAGAAGGAAGATGGTGTCTCCCCCCCAACATCTAAACAAACTACTTAAATGAAAAATTATTTAAGCAGCTTTCAGTTCTTTAACTTTCCTAGTCTGAAAATCTTTGGCTGACTCTAACATCCAAGATCATTTTTTGTCAAACCACTGTGGGGTTTGATTTTTGAAATGCAACTCTTATGTGCATATTTTCAGAACAGTTAAAAACACTACAAGAAAGGAGACGTGGAAGAAAATATATAAAATAAAAAAATGTCAGTCTTCCCCCCAGTGTTACACTTGGCCTAAGCAATCTGTGGCAACTGTGCGTTTCTTTACTGATAGTAATTTTTCCTTATGAGTTGAACTGAAAGCTCATTACACAGAATATCAATGGTTCTTATATTTATGCTGGTAATCAAGTTGATGTCTTCAGGTTAAAAAAACAAAAGAAGGCTTTTTGACAAAAGGTGCATCATTACATTCTTGTGCTTACTAAAAAAGAAAATAATAAAAGACTTAAGATATGCTTGTTTTTCCCCATGAAACACTGGTGTATGTTCCCTAGAATGTTATTGTGTCTTCTTACCAGTACAGACAAGTTTTTTAATTCTTCCTTTTTTCCACTTCAGTAAGTCTCCACCTTTGCCACATCCCAGATCCAGAACAGTTATATCGCTCTTTTTCCGTCGTACCCGGTCTATAAATTCACCTAGAAAAATAAAAAGAGGAGGCATTTAGAGATCTCTGTAATTCACTTGTTTTGTACAGAGATGCCTGAAGGACCAAAATGATTTGAGAATTTTAAAACATCTCAGAACTCACTTTGCCTATAAGTCTTTTTAACATTACAGATTTAAATCTCTTTCTCTAGAAAGGAACCAGAAACTTGTAAAACTATGGAAAAGATGAGAAAATGAAAAATATTTTCTGTTCTTAATGTGCTTTGCATGTTATGTGACTGGAGCTCAGACAAACACAAAACTGCACATGGCTAAACAACCACCTTGTGTGTAAGTGGGGAAACAGGGTTCGCGTTCATTACCATTATAATGAAGGCAGATGTTATTTGAAAGTATGGGAAAGTCTTTTGCAAAAGAATAAAAGCCAATTAAAAGCATCAGCCACAACTTTTTCCCGTAGTCACATTACAAATATGCATAATGTTCTCCACTCAGTCTCTCCTAGGCCTTGCAATAACACTAGGTACTTGTTTGCCATCTTTTTACCCTACATACACCAATTTAATTTTCTCTTCTATCTCCACTCTGTCTAGATTCTCTCTGCTCTGACTGATGTTGGCATATTATGTAAAACACATCGTCATGCTAGCAACTTTTGTTCACAGTAAGAAACCCAAAATATCTGTGGATACAACTGCTATAACACCACACTACAGAAATTCATCATGACTGAAAGGCTTGAACACAGGCCCCAGGAACAGCTT
This sequence comes from Aegotheles bennettii, assembly GCA_013398125.1. NCBI lineage: Eukaryota > Metazoa > Chordata > Aves > Caprimulgiformes > Aegothelidae > Aegotheles > Aegotheles bennettii. The sequence goes on from VZRW01002565.1 coordinate 161,771, forward strand.
TATATAAAATGAAATATTGCTTCTAACTGCTCTGACACAACACAACAAAAAGCAGCATGTTAAAACAAACGGTGCCAACATCTCCTGGCAAAAATCCTTCTTCATTAAACTGTGGTGCTGTGCTGATAATTCTTTTATTTGTTTGCAGATATCTGATGGGTTTATTTCTTCACTTTGGAATTAATCTGTGGGATAGCAGACTTTGCCTTTTATAAAAAAATGCTGATTCTTAAAAGAATTACATCCTCTAGTTTTTCATCTTTTTAAATCCTCGACTACGGGTAATACAGAAAATAGTTATGCATTCAAGTTTCCCACAGAATTGCTTTATCTAGACCTGAGGACAGGCTGCTTTGGAAAAACAGCCAGAAAATTATCTGAGATAGATTTAAATAACAAGAGCAGCTCAATCTAACAAGAACAGATGGATTCGTAATGATTTAAAGCTGCACCTTTCTCTTTAAAAATGTCACGAAGAACAGTTTGCAGTGTGAACTTTTTCTATTTTTCAGGTCAGACGATCTGTAAAGCTTTATTATATCCTTGGCATCCCAACAATATAAAACACTACGACAAAGATTCAAAATAAAAATAAATATAGATGTTTGACTGCACTTGAAAATCTTACTGTGTATTAAGAGACAAAGTGCCATAATCAACACCAGAAAGCAGGAAAAAAATCACATTTTGATACAAAAATTAGTTACATTTTACAAAGTCTAAGCAATCAAATAAGGATCCTTACCAATGAGCACACTCTTTGTCCAATTATTAAAGTTTCGGAGGTAGAATATGCGAGACTGGCTACGTTTTTCCAATCCAACTTCTTGAAGTTCATTATAATGTGCAGCTACAGCTTGCCCATGGCCTACCGCACCCTGTAGAAACAAGAGAAGGAACAGACTCAAGCAACGAATTATTTTCATTAGTTTTCCATTTAATCAAAATACTTGTGTTCACTTTAAGGATTTAAGACAATAAACAAGCAATACTATGAAGAGCACTCTTAGTATTCATATAAGAACATTTCCCATATCTGTCCTGATATTGACGTCAGTACTTCAGTTATTACAGAGACAACTGACTCCCTTAAAAATTAATCCCCTTTTCAGCTGGTTCAAGTAATTTCTTATGGACGATGCCCAGCACCCTTCCTTCACAGAAATACTTAATTTTCAGTTCTCTAATACTCTGGCCACTCTCGAAGGGTCAGCTGAATTCCCCTTAGGCCTGGGATTGAAGAGGATATTCCTTCTCGAGGAGTATTCTTTCAGCTTTAAGCTTCTTCAAACACCCTGTTTCAGAAATTCCTTTTTTAGATCAAACAGAAGTATATAAACTACCAGTTTAAGCCAAATGCCAACTAGCTGATGTCACATAAAGCCCTAAGCGGGTGATGACGCTGCCAGAGGTTTAAACATACCACGGTAAGGAGCAGAGAGTACTGACTTGACAACAGTATCCCATTTAATGCTTAACAGCAAGCTGTAGAAATGGCTCTTTTTTAGCCTGAACTGTAAATAATTCAAGAGATTTCCGTCCCGTGTGACACAGAGGAGCAGTCTACATGCAGATAGTACGCTCTAACATTTCTTCACCTTGAAAATAATTTTCAATTATATACATAAAATTAAAATAAATTACAAATAAAATACAAAGTAACAGAACATGGAGAAGCAACACAAACTCCATGAGGCACAAAAGTGTTTGAAATAACAATACAAACTAGAATGAAGAATTCTCAGTTAAAACCCACAAACGTGCTACAAAGCCTCAGCCAGAAGTTCACAGAGCCATAAAAGCATTCCAGGAGCTGGCTACAAGAGTCAACATCCCACTCTCTTATTATTCAAAGAGCGGTTCCTCGGTGAAAAGAAGGTTTCACTGACTTCCATACACTACATGAATTCTTCAGTGCTTCATATAATTTTGGTAACGTTTGGAAGGAACACAGGCATACTTGTCTGGAAACGCTATGGCCCCATCATCTGTTCAGTACCACACTCAGCTGACTGATACTAACAAATATTTTGACCATTTCTAGTCTTTTTTAGGGTAAGCACAGATGGCTCCCTGAATGGCCACTGAAGGTGACGTAAGCTAGAACAGCTGACTTTGACAAGCGTGGGGGACATATTCATACAATCCATTAGCACATCTCAGCTGCCGCAAACACAGCTGCAAAGAGCCATCAGCAGTAACATCTAGATGATGACAGCTGCGTTCAGCGCAATCACCTCTCTAGACTGGATATTACAGCATCAATTTTTACATGCTCATCCACAATAAAGAACACCATCATATCAAACATTACCCTTTTCACCCTCCCAGGTTAAAAGGACAAATATATCCTGCTACTCCTGCAGTCTTAGGGGTGGAAAAAAAACAAAGAAAAAGCATCTGTAAACCTTTCGGTCCTTCACTTTGCGAACAAACCGTACCGAAATTATATCACAGAGGATGCAGCTTGTAGAGTTTTCTAATTTACAGAATACCACACTGAGGAAATTAAAGGGCAAAATCACCTTACGGAAGAACCGCCCAGGCACAGATAACTGTACTAACACACAGGGTGAAAACATGCAAAACACACCAATTCAAGACATGTGACTTGGACTGATGCCAGCAAATCCTGCACTCCGCCACCAGATCGCTACCACACAGGCAGGCGATGGAACAACCACCTTGGAACTAGACTAAGCACACACTGAGATCAGATTTCTTAACATCCTAACTAGTAGCCATCTTTCTCTTCCACCAAGCCCAACATAACTCCTGCACCTGTTATTCTGCTAGGAGGCTACCCATAAACTTTGACACCTGGCATTTCATGCTGGCTCATACGTGTTTAGCATCAGTATTTTCAATGCTTTTCTTGAGCTAAGGCTTTGAAACAAGTGTCTGAACATAGCTCAAAACAAAGGATACTCACTGCTTTCTTAGGAGGTTCATCTTCAGGATCCAAATCCTTCCTTTTTGCTCTGCTGTCCCGATTACCACTATCAACTTCTTTTTCATTTTCAGTGGGGTGCACTGTACCTGAAGTGGAACTATCGCCTTCCCCACCAAGACTTGAATCTGCCTCTGAAGTACAAGGTGTTTTCTCCACTTCTTCATCCAAACTCTTCTCTACTTCCTGTTCTTCTGTCTTGGTTAAATCAGCCATTTTTGACAGGTCAGTCTCCTTGTCCATTGATCAGAACGGAAACCTACAGAGGGGAAAAAAAACCCCAACTACTTTTAGTGCTGAATGTCACTTACTCATGGTTGCAGCCGTGATTTTCAATCGTAATACTCGCATTACAAAAAAATAGTATGTCTTTGCCCTGCACAACACAGAGGCTTCAAAATTGACTTTTTATTTAATAATTACAGCACAACAAAAT
>VZRW01002565.1:166996-221708 GCA_013398125.1 Aegotheles bennettii
GGGGTGGGGGCCTCGCCTGTGGCAGGTGGCGAACGGGCGGGGCGCCGGCTCCCCCCGCAGGAGAGTGCCCGAGCGGGGCTTCCTTGCTCACCTGGAGCCTTCGGCACTGCTTCTCTTGTGCTTTGTGTGCCCTGGGGGTCTCCGGATCCATGGGAGGCAGCAGCTGTCTGGAGGAGACACAGCCCCTTGGCAGAGCTTGCAGAGGGTTACGGTTCTTGTTAGTCACCTCCTGCTGGTAGTCAGCCACGGGAGTTACCCGGGGAGCCGCGCTAGGAGGACTCAGGAGCGTTTTGGATAAGACTGTTAGATCAGGTCAGGCACTTTACACTTCCACGTCAAATGTGGATTCATATCAGATATTGCAAACGTACACGTTCAGCCTTGTTTATGTCCATTTCTGAAATGCCTCCCACAAGCTGGCCCACCAGAGGGAACGTGAATTTGGACAGTTACATGTGAAGTGTCCTAGAACTCCTCACCAAAACAGGCTCCACCAAAAGTGTTCCTCGATTACCTAAACCGCACCACGTTATTGCTATTACAAGTATAAACATAAAATGATTTGCCAAAGTTTTGCTGCTTCAGGGAGAGGTAGGGAACAGGTTCCTAATTTGGAATGTGTCTTGCTGCCTGTGCCCTTAGCAGATATGACTTGCAGCTGCTCCTGTGTGGGAAATGCATGCACAGAGGGTAAAGTGTCCTCACCATCCATCTCCTCTGATGGGGCTCGCAGCAGATGTTCTCTGCTGGTTGAGGTAAAAGGGGTATGCCTGGCCTCCGTGGCAGCACTATTGGATTGCACTCGCTGCTTGAGAAACACTTCCATCAGGGGGGGAAAAAAAATTGATGATTTGGGCAGCTGGGTATTGGGTGGCTTGCACGTGACAAAAACTGAGTAGACAAATTCAGACTGTTAAGAGTATTTAAAGAATGTAAGAAGTTAAAGATTTGTCTAGAATGACTGTCTGCAGGTCTACTACTTCACAGACTATAGCAGCTGATAAGAAAAGTTTCGATCTGGTTTTTGATTTTTAAAAGGATCTGTGTAATTCTTCTGCTGAAGGTGGTCTTTCCTCAAGGTAAACCGACTTAGCTCTGTGAGTAGGCTTATAGGTGTCACTAAGAAACCAAAGTCTGGTTTTGCAGGACAGAGGATTCTCGATGTCTCCTTATCTCAGATAACAGCCTTCAGTTTTCATCTTGACACATTTCTTGATCTCTGGGGAGTTCTGACTGGTCTTGAAGATAAGGCCACAACAAATTTGATGACAAAAGCAGAAAGAGCACTGATTTTTAAAATTTAAAGCTGCTAGTTGAATCCATAACGTTCCTTGTGGTTAGTAAGTTTTGCAGATTCAGAAGAAGATCCAACATAGTTCTTGGTGGTGTTGATACACTCGGAACCCAGGTAGTTGAAGCTGAACTTATTTTGAAAATTAGATGCTGAAGCAAATTCAACATCAGTCAGCAGTATTTCAGTGTTAAGAATGGATCAAACCACTAGAAGAACTGAGGCCTGGGCCTAAAACGTGATACCTTACTGTCCAGGAAGATGTCAATCATCACAATAGATCATAAGGATTTTACCTTGATATTCTGATAGGTAACTAGCTAGTTCCATCACTTCAGATCAAGGATCAACCTTAGGGTCAGGGATTCCTAATGACTACAAAATACCTCTAGTAGGTTCTTTTAAGTTCTTTGACTTGAGACAAATGGATTGTCCAATATGTAAATAACAACTAAAAAAGAGAGTACTGTTCAAGTTACAGGACTCTTTCTTAATTTTTAAGTCTTGGATCATGATATCTCTAAAATCCAGAGATTATTCTTCATGCCTCTGTCGCTATAATAAAATTACAGCAAGAATTTTAATGAAATTACTATTCGGTTAAAAAATCCTTATGTTCCATTGTGATGATACCTTCTTAAATTCAGTTGGTCTTGAAGGTACCAGTGCACATGTGTTAAGTTCAATGTAGTTTGTTCATATTAAGTCAAGAATGTATCTCTTTAAACTGTCAGGAAAATTAGGGTTTAACCAGGTGTTGTTAGGCCAGGTTGGTGTGCCTAGTTATGTTAGTCTTCCCGGGCTTTGTCTGTTTTAGTAAGTAAGCAGTTAAGGACAGAAATAATTTCTCCTTTAAGGCACTGGGATTATACAATAGGGCTTTACCCTGGTTGATGCCTAGGTGTATGCAGCACAAATGGTAATGATCTGTGTTCTCATGAACTTAGTGTTTCCTCTAAACAGCTCCAGTCCTTTCTACCCCAGTGCCTTCCGTCACTTGGGTCTCCCTGTACCATCTTCAAACTAGCTACCCATTGTATGATTCAACAAAAAATGAAAAATTTTTGTTCTATTTCCAGACATGACACTGCTCCTTCTAAATAAAGACATCTCAGTGGTAAAAACTAGGTCTTACTCTGTTTGTGCACATCAGAAAACGAAAGTGTCACTTAATAAATGTGTAAATTTTAATTCCCTGGATCTACTGTTTGATCTTGTCCAAAAACTGACCTTGACTGTGTGCAAAGGTTCTTATATAAACAAAACAAGAAGTTGCATGTCTGTGATTGTGGCTTTGTAGAGTGTTGGAGCAGATGATCCCCTGCAGCTCTCTAGAATTTGTGTAGTCCATCCTTGCAGAGCGCGATGAGGGAAGGGGATGGCGGTTAAAACAGTCAGGTGCTCAGGAACGAATCATAAAACACAGCAGTGGGGTTTTTTTTCAAATAGATGGATTTTGTTGGTTCTAAATAAAAACATGTGAGCAGCTTTACAGCACTTCTAGCAAGTCTCTTCCCAAACTGGCTGGTGGAAGAGTTGAGTAGAATGTGGGAGCACTTATCTTTTAACTGTAATGGTAGTGCTTAGCCCCAGCGTGTGCCAGTCAGTTAAGTATTTGCTCTTAATATTTTGTGGACTTAAAACCCAATTTTGCTGGTGTTAAAATTAGATAACATCAGGCCATAGGATAGTACCTTCTGACAGAGGGATGTTTCTATGCTGAAACAGGAGCCTTGGGCTTTGTTGGTCACATCTCATGGGATGCAGTGTGCTGCAAAAGTTGCAGTCACAGGATTCCTTTCTCCATCTGTTTACAGCAGTGTAGTAAATCTCCTACTTCAGACTGTGAGCAGGAGTGTTACTAGGGTCCTGTTACTGAAGTCCCATCAGAGTTCCTTCTGGTGTAAAGACACAGCTGAGTCTGATGCTCTTTAGGGCACTTGTAGATGGTGTCATTTTGTTCTTTGCATGGCTGGCAACATTAGCAATCATGTCCTCTATGCAAAAGATGCTGTGTAAGGCATTAAAATGAGTAGCGGGCAGAAAAGTTTATCCACTCAGATATCAAGAACTTAATAAAAATAGTATTTCTTTCATAAGAACAGTTCGCATTCATTTGCAGAGATGTGGGGAATAGCATTTACTAAAAATTATATGAAGAGTGTGAATTTGAGCATGTGTGTGTTCTGTAAATGTTATGATCAGCCTCTTCACACATAATTTTTCAAGATATTCTGATTGATGCTACACATATTTCCCCATATGGACAAGTTTGAATTCACAACAGAGAATTCAACACTTACTTTGGATATTTAGAAAAGATTTATACTGGAAGTGAATGTCTGCCAACAGTAATTCTGCTGAAAGAGGAACGTTCTGTATTTTTTGCTGGGAAAAGTGACAGCTTTTCAGTGTTTGAAAATGTGAAATAAACTTAGTGAGAGAATAATATAAAAAGATCTTGAACCTAATGCTTCCACAGTGAATTCTGTTGTGAATTCAGTTCTTGTTGAAGCTGTTTTGTTTGGTGTTTTTTTCAGTTTGGGGCTGGGTTACTTTGTTTCTAATTGTAAGGCTTCAGAGTTTTTCCTTGAGCATGGTTTTTTTTTTAAATCTTAGAAGCGCTTCGGGTGAATTTGATAGGTAAAAGGCTAGTTACTTGGTGGGGATTGTTGTTTTAAGTGTTTTGTAAAATTGTTACATAATATAACTTGCATTTAAAATTTTACTGCAGCCAATACTGTTCATTACAGTTGAGTTGTAGAGGGAAAAGACGCAGAACAATTAGATCTGTGAAGACCCAAGGTGGCAAAAATAGCATTTATCGAGGCTAGAAAAGAAACTGTTTTGGTAGTCACAATGCAAGATGAGGCAGAAGGCTGTACAAGGTTGATGCTAAGATCTACACGTATTCCTAATGAATGTCTTTTGTAATTAGTCAACAGAAAGTATTTGAATACGTAAGCTCTTATTCTATGGCCTGATCAAAAGGGCTGAACTTTATTTGGGTTAGCACTATTTGTTTTAGCGAAAGTCACAGTATATGCAGTGTGTCTCCAGTTGTTTCATTAGACCTTTCAGAAATAAATATTTGATTATAACTCCAAGAGCTGTTTAAATTAAATGCCATAGTCTAAATGTTGTATGTCAGTGAAGTCCTGAGTGACCAGAAAGGCTATAAATCAAAAAATGAGCTTGGCTACTAGCATCTGAATTATGAATAGCAGGAAGTCTTGAGCAAGCTAGAGTTCTGTTTTGTTTGCAACCTTTTGACTGTTGATGGCTCTCTTAGTGAAAAGAGATGTGCGTAGCAGCTCTAAACTCTAAAGAGAGGTAGCAGAATTTCATGAAAGAGGTGTCTGAACCCTGAATGCAGAACTAAGTCATGTTTCTGTTGCCTTCCAGTGTGTGTTAAAATGTGGAATCAGAACTCTGGAGATGCTCAATGAAAGTTGAAAGAGGTGAGGAATCTGCCGATTAAAAGTTCAATGAACTATCAAGAGGGGCGATACTAAGAGATTCTCAAATAATGTTTCAGTGAAATGTAGAAAACTGATTCATGATGTATTCATTTGTTTTAGCGTCTAACCCCTCACCAGTTCAGGTTTTTTTTTTCTGAGGGAATTCAAAGCCACATGCCACTGCTGACCTGAGGCGTGATTGTGTGAATTAACTTTTGCAGCCCCTTCTAGTTATTTAGTAGAAACTCCCCACTGCTTTGTAAACCGCACCAACACACCTCCATGTTAATGGGCCTCTGGTTGAAAACCCCCTGGCAGAGAAACACGAGTGTTTTGAGTGAAATGAGTAATGATACACTGGGAGATGCTTGGGAAAGTTATTACATAAGAGTGGAATAGAAAGGACAGAGAATTGGATCTGAATTTGATCATTAGCTTAAAGTGAAAGGGAATAATAAGCAGAAGGGCAAAATAATAAGCAGACAAGTACAGTCTCTGCTTTGAACTAACAAAGGGCTTTTTTAACCTTTTTAGCATAGGTGTATATGCCTATTTTTAAGCTTAGTTAACATCTAGAAGCATAACTTCTCTAACTTACTGCAGACGTGTGTCTATAGAGTGACAAAAGTAAAAGATTTTTTTCCGCTTCCCTTGATGTGTGTCTGTTGTTCAAGGGGAGGAGGTGCTATGGAACCAACATAGAAGTTGATCCAGCAAATTTACACTTGTTGGAAGGAATTCTGGAGAGTAGAGATGTTCTGTAGTATTAGTGTAAGAGGTGTACTTATCTGAAAATTCAGTAGAGGGCAGAATGAAACTTCTGAATGAAGGAATCCAGCGTGGCTGTTCAGCACTGCAAAGCAGGAAAATGGAGTTAAAAGATGGAATAGCACCTGCTATTAAAAACATAGTTCTGAAGAGCAAAAAGCACTATAAATAATTGCGATCCTTTTCATTTAGAAGAACTAGAGAGAGAACATTCACATTTTTATATAAAGCTTAGCTGCATGCAAGCTTGAGATCTAATGCTTTCCTAAACAGAGGAAAATGAGGATACCACTGTCATGTTGACTGGATGCAGGGCAGCTGTCAAGCCTCCTGTTTAGCATTCCAGATCTGTAACTCAACACATAGGCATTGCATTAAGTTCTTCTACTTTATTTGCCTTCTGAATCCAATGTTCAGACTTTATAAATGTCTACAAGAACTTCTGTTCTTCCCAAAGCTACTTCTTGTTGTGCTTTCTAATACTTAAATCTCAGAAGATTGTAGTAGTGAAGATTGCTCTGTGTGTAAGGACCCTATGGGAGTTTATTCTGCTTTCTTGACTTCAGTTTGTTTTAGCAACAACAAGGGTAGTCTAGATAAAATAAGGCTAAAAAAGTTGTTGGTTTGTGTCCACTTATATCTGTCCTGAACTCTAGTAATGTGATCAATTTAAAAATCATAGCGAAGCATTTATTAAGTGAAGTTATCATAGAGATTAAGCACAATGGAGGTGCAATGGGGCTAATGTGTTAGGGTAATTTGTATACAAGACTTTACACTTTCACTTGTTTGAACATTGTGATTTTTTACTAAAACTTCAATAAATTTCACCATGACTTATTTTGTATTACTCCTTTTAACCTAAAATGTGGTGGTGTATTTTTTTTAGACGGCTCTAAATGGTAGACAAGACTAGACAGCCCAAACTTCAAATTATAACCAAGTTTCTTAGTTTAGAATGAATAATAGATTGTATCAGGGACACTGTAAAAGAAGTAAAGGTCAAAATACAAATTCTAAATGCTCATTTGTACACTCCAGAAGTACTAATACAAAGAATAAAAAAGTCCCTATATAGTGCCATTTTCCCATCCGTGGATAGAGACTGCATGCGATGCTAAACCATTGCAGTTACTAAGAGGTTTATAGTTTGTTTTTCCTAAACTCAGTGTCAAATCTGTGATGCTTTGCATGTATTGCACTATTATTACGATGATTCTAATATATGTTTCCAGATTTTTAGGCAACCTATATATGTTTCCTGTTCAGTTGTGCTTTTCTTATTTTGGTTTATTAGCATGGCAAGATTCTTTTTTGGAAAACATAATATCAATGAGTCCTTGAAGAGATCCAGGTAAATCTCAAGACTTAAGTTTTGATTATTTTTTTTTTAATTAGTAAAAATGTAAGCAATACATTGTGGTGTTCTTTTATTAAACCGAGCTGTTTGGATGAGATCTCTGTACATTTGCTTTTTATGCAATCTGAAAAGTGAGCTGAAAAGGATTTCTGAAAATTTGATTTGTGTCCTTTCAAAATTCTTCTGTATATACAAGGTACAACCCTCAAAGTTTGCTTGATTTTTACATTAAAAATGACAAGAATGTAAATTAATTCTCTAGTTTCATAGAAAGGTGTCTTGGGAACAGAAAAAGCTCATGGATTTTCATTGGAAATTCTCCTATGGTATAATTAATGTTCTTTTTTAAAACACTAACAGAACAAGTAAAAATGCTTTAAATTAATCCATATTTACATATTGTGTCCAGAGTGCTTCTGGTAGAACTGAGAAAATAAACCAGTGTAGTCTACATATACTCTTTTACTAAAGAACTTGGACTAAAATTTTTGCCATCTTTTATCCACCCCCATTTTTGTATTTTAATTTCTCTGGTAGCTCAAAATATTTGATTTTAACAGAGTAACTGTTTTTATACAAATTATCCCAATGAAAGTTTCGTCGGACAGCATCTCTGGCGTGATTTCTCTTTCAAACAGCAAATATTTACAGCAGCCTTTGTTGTGCCTATATTGCTCTGGCTTGTTACTTCCGTGTTTTCCAATGATCCCCTGTTTGGGTTTTTTTTTTGCATAAAATGTTAGCACACATCCAAACCGACGAATTCGTGTTAGTCAGGTAGACCAACTCTGTGACATTAAAGGGTCCTGAACTTTGTTGTCCTCGGGAACGAAAGCGAGTCTGATCTCTACTTCCTAGTAATCACTGGAAGGCAAAGATTTACAGAGCAAATGCAGGAGATAGGGTGCTCCTGCAGTACATCAGGTTCATGCCAGAGCTGATTTAGATTATAACAGAAGTACAAAAGTTTGCTAAACAAAATCTCTAGCACTGTAATGAGAAGCTGACCTATACTTTCCCTCACAAGTCCACTAGAGTACTCCCTTTATGTCAGAGGGCTTGTTAATAGCTTACCATGAGACAGACGTGCCTTCAGGAACTAAATGGATGTCCAAGAATCCCAGCCAATGAGTATGTCCTGAGCAGCCAAGCTCTCTTCAGCTCAGTTTACAGCCAGCTGGAGATACTATTAAATAGTTAGCCAGAACATGACAGCACTGAAGAAGACACCTTATCCCAGAAGTGTTTATATAGTGTTTCATAGTTTGTCCCACTAGCACCTATTCAGCCACTGACCACATGAGGTTCTTGCAGCAGAGAACAGCTATATTTGTCCTTAGACGTCACCATGTGTATTTATTTTTCCTTGTGTTTTGTGGGGTTTTTTTTAAGAGAAAGCTAATGTAGAAATCTAAGATACTTTAAAACACCTTCTGCCCGTCCCCCTTCCTCAACCCTTCCCTCAAAATTCTTATGCCACAGACCAGCTGCTTTTCCATCCTGGTATCTGAAGCTTCTAGCTTCTGTCCTTTCCTGTGTTTTTACAGCATCATGCAACAACATGAAAATAAACTACATACACTAAAACAAAGAAGCAACTTTGCAGAAATCACTAGGTGCAACTGTAGATAACATTTAGGTTACTGAAACAACTTCCTTGGAATCTGAGTGGTTTTGACAACCTAAAGTTACAGGGGCAGTTGTATAGCTTATATAGCTCCAGTAATTTTCTTAAAAAAAGTATTATACTTAGAATATAAAATTGTGTTTCAAATCCATAAGCTGACATGCTTTTTCCCACTGCCTGTTGAGTGCACAGGGAACTAGGAACTTCCTTTCAGTAATTGCATCTTAAAGGACAGATTTCTCTCTATTCATCTCGTGTTTTACAGGTATGAAACAAATACAGTTTTGTATTTCTTTGGACATCCAACCACATTTATTGTGCACTTTGAGTTGTCTGTCAAAATTTGTTTGCAATGTTGAGCCAAGTAATTAAAATAGTACAATTGAGCAGCTGCACCCATCACCCTTTTAACATGTTAATTTCTTTAATATAGCATACACTTTGTAAATCGATTTTAACCTTTTATTCTATATCCTAATGTAAACATTGTAATACTTCCCTCATTTAGTCTTGTAGTGCTGCTTGATAGCAGCACAATCCTCAACATCCTGACATTTCAAAAGTCTCTCCTTTGTTCATTTAGATAAGTAAAATAAAGCACGTACCTATGAAACACAGCAGGATTGTTAGGAAAATTCCAGCCTTATTTTGAAAAACCTTTTTTCTTTTATTTTCTCAAATACAAGCACTATCATATCTAAATCTTGTATTATATGTATCAGGCATCTAGCAAAAAAACTTTCTTAAAGTGGAGAAGCAAAAAGTAAGCTGTTTCACAGAGTATTAGCTAGAACCATACTATCATCTCTGCTTGTACAAGGTTCAGGACCTTTTCAGGATCTACCCTAGATGGTTAGAGACCTTCCTTCCCTTTGACCAGCCAGGCCTTGCATCATGCAGAAAAACCCATTAGTTAATGAGTTCCAAGTCCATCTGAGGATATGGGAACAAAAAAAGGTGGCATGGCAGGTCTTGTCAGTGGCCTTGGTAGGTCCCCTGCCTTAAAGCCATTGGTGACATTCTGTTTTTGTCTTATACAGTGCACCTAACTGTGAGCAAGGCCTTGAAACTCATTTACCAATCACAACTCTGTTAGCTTCTGACTGATGAGTATTGAAGACAGTAGTGACCCCCTGTTTGCTCACATTAAGGAGCATTCTCACCCCCTGGAAGCCATTTCATACCCCAGTGTTCTGCAGCCATTGCAATGGATCAGAGGTGTGGTACAGTGTGACTTTTGTGCTGTCAGTAGGTACTGGACAGGAAGACCTAGAAACAGTGTTCTGAGAAATGCTATTATATATACACTGTATGGAATGGGAAAATTCAAAAATACTTGCTCAGTTTTTTCTTGCTTCTGTACAGAATAATGATCTCCTTCCAAGGCTGTTGGAATGCATTAATGAATTAATGAACCAACATCAGTGTGCTGAGCATGGTTTTCCCCCATGCTGTATGGTGGCAATTTTCAAAGCTCGTTTGGAACAGGTGTTTTTCAGTAGGGTACCATTCACTGAAAATAGATGAACAGTGGAAGTCTGACTCGAGCTCCCAAATTCCCAAAGCTGGATAAGTAGCCTTTGCTATAATTTATATCTATAAGTCAGTAAGGTAGTTAGTATATGAGAGTGGCACCTTAACACTTCAGTTTTGCTGAGTGTTTTCACTATTTGTTTTGAGAAGCGATTGCATTGGTATCTAAGAAGTCGTCAAGAATCTCCGCTTCTTGTAAAACCAGAGATACCAGAAGCAGTTGCTACTTCCAGTGAATTCTTACAGAATACTGACTCATTGGGAGGCAGTACTTGTGTCTGATTTACTGCTCTATAAGCAGCAGCACTTCTTATCTCCCACTGAGTTCATAACTCAACAGAAGCGAGTAACTGCTTGCTTATATAGAGACAAGAGTTTGCTTTTCCCCTGTTGATGCAATACCTCCTATGAGGATGAGTTCAACGGAAGTGGGTGTCTGTTTCACATGCAGGGTAGAGGTTCCTGGGGAGTTTGACACCATTCCTCCAATCTTTTCTTCACATCAAACATTGTAATTCTAGTAATTGCAATTAATTCAAGCACAACAATAACATAGAAATACCTAGAAAACATATAGAGAAGAATGTTATAGCAGATGCATTTGGGTTATGAAAGTTTTCTCTTCTGGAAGGAAACTAATTCACAGTTGAGGAACTTCTAAGTTACACAGAAAAAAAATCTCCCATTAGCATGTAAGTATCCAAAGGAGAATTTATACCAATAAGCAAGGCTTCAGGCTGACCAAAAATCTTCATAATACTAGTTTGCTGTTGCTATTTCTCTAAATGCATGTTTTTTTCTACTTTAGCAGGGTCATCAGTATGTTCAAGATAAATATTTGAAAGGTGGGGAACTAGTGCAGCTTTTTGAAGAAACAAACCTTATACTTTTGTTGTGTATCTGAAAAGTAATAGAGGGTATGTATGACTTTTTTAACTTCTGCCTATGTTATGAAGTATTAATAATTTTCAGCAGCCTAGACAAATTCACTATCAAAACACCTGATTGAAATATATGTAAGGCTATAGGTGACAGGGAAGCAGACATGAAGACGACAGTGGAGTTTGAAATTGAAACTTGAATTATTTCTAATATGGATAAAGAATTTTTACGACAATTAAAAACATAATATCATAAAGATTAAAAAGTTGTAATATAACTGACTTAATTGGCACTTGTTACGTTAAATCAACTAGTGGCAATTTTTTGGAGGGAAGGAAAATTAGTTCTGTACCTTACAGTCATTGTATAAAGGAAAGGAGAGTGTTTCATTCAGTAGTTCAAAACACGTGTTTTGAGGGGAAAAAATTGACTTCTTGATGTCTACACACGCCAAACAAAACTCTTCTCTTCTTCTGTGGGGAATCTCTCAATGGTTCTTTTGAACTTTCAGGAGTAAATGTTAAGTATTCAAAATCATAAAGCTAACTGGGTTATGCACAGTTCTGAAATATTATTTGCATTGTAATATTTCTGAAATCGCAGTTCAATTTTGTTCTTATTAATACATGACATTAAACAGTACCATCCCCGTTCTGAACAGATGTATACTGGCAGGCTGTTATCATTAGGCTTGTTACTATTAAGGTTATTGATTATTTATTATTATTGAGGTTGTTGGGGGTTTTTTTACTGTAAGAACTTTCAGTTCAAAATAGTATAGAATGTTAAAAACTATACCAAAACAAAAAATGTATTGATACCAAAAATTACTTTTAATTGCACTCCATTGAGTTCATACTGCATTCATGTAGGCTCAAAGTATCACTGAAACTATAAGTTACGACTAGAAGTGAAATTTCAAAGGTAACTTTTCAACAACTGTGCCAGATTATGCAGATAAAAGCAGTAGGTAGCACTAAACATTAAAAATGGTTTTAGAGAGTAGAATGAGCATTTTTAACTGGGAGGAGCAGAGTGTGTGAAGTGAAGGGACCATTTTAGTTCAGAATGCTAAAGAAGTGTTCTAGAAGGTAACAGTTTCTGTAAAGCAAGATAAGGAAAACCTTTTAAAGTAGAAGAATATAAAGCAATTTAAAATTTGAGAATTTCAAGTGGCATTGGAGCAAATAAATCAGATTCTTAAAACTAAATTTGTTTACTCTTTTCTTGTTTCCTCTCTATAGAAACTTCAGCCGCACTTCATCAAAATGCAGCGGAGCCTGTTACATACTGCATCTCAGCTGGTGCATGGGACATGTTTGGTTTTTCCTCGCACTGGTATCTTTCAGTGCTTAAAAGGACAGTCAGTGTTGTCTAATGTTGGATGCAAAGTGATTTTGACACTGGACTCTCCTAAACGATGTCTTCATGCAGGTGCAGCATGCTTTGCCTCCAAGAAAAGTGCTTCTTCGTCACAACCAGCAGACACTCCTCACAAAGCACCAGAAGAGAGAAATCCTTTGACTTCAGCCACTGATGCACCCAAACAAAGCCCTGTAGAGTCAGATTCCTCAGATCCTGATCCATTACAAGACAAATCAATTAGTCTTGTTCAAAGATTCAAGAAAACTTTTAAACAGTATGGAAAAGTCATGATTCCAGTGCATCTTCTGACTTCCACTGTATGGTTTGGATCCTTTTACTATGCAGCCATGAAGTAAGTTGACACTTCTGTTGCAGTGCCCAATACTGCTGTTGAATTGAGACTGACTTTCACAGGTGAAAGGACATACAAATTATTATTACATGTTGAAAAGTGCCCCTGTGTAATAGGGAAATGAGGCTACATTTTTAACTGAAGCATAAGATTCATTTCAAAAGTATACAGGATTCGTGAGTGTCACATACCTACTATTATCATACAGTTATTACTGTGTATCAGATACGTTGTTAGCATTTGAAGGAACACTCCTCAAAATATGCATGGATGTAAACAGCATTGAAATTATTAGTAAACTCTCACAAGGTGTAGAAATGGGGATTTGGAATCCTGATTATAAATTGCTAGGTGGGATCTTTATAGACCTAGGGTTTTTTGCTGCTGGACATGAGGAGTATTTCACACTTTCTCTCCGCTTCATCCCCAGTCCCCCATCATCAGACACTCACATCATTTACCTCTGAGCTCCCCACGAGCCATGTGTATCTTTTCCTTTCTTTTTAATTTCTGTTTCCTGTCTTTTCTGCCTTTGACTGAAAAAAATGCTACTGTAGGCCAGACTTTTTAACTGGAAATTAAATATTTGTGTAGCTAAAGAAAAGGTAAGTATTCTAATTTTAGTTTCTTTCAGCTATAGCACGTGCCAGATACTGTTATGGAAAATGGCATTTATTAGGAAAAAAACCCAAACAAACTGCTATATCAACTATGAACTGCTATTTCAGATGAAAGAGCTTTTATCTATCTGCAAATGGTTTGCTAAATATGAGTAAATGTTTATCTCTGGATTGCTAGGGTTGTAGATTTAATAATAGAAAGCATGAAACAATGACAGTTTGTGGCGGTGAGGATGGGGCTTTGACATCAGGATGCCTTACCACACAAGTGTTTGTTTTAGTTACTCTAACCAGCTGGCATAATTGCCCTTTCTAGGAGCTATAGATCCAAATGTCATTCTAAATTTAGCTCATGTCAGAGGAATAAAGGTCTTGAGCTATAAAAATATTTTGCTTTGGATTAATTCAGGTTGATGCTTACATCCAGATATTTCAGATTGAAGATTACTTTTTTGAAACACTTAAGTTAGCTGCTAAAATAGGTATCTGATGGATGAAAACAACTGGAATATTCAAGTAGAAACTAATTATAACAAAGCTTCGGTTTTCATGCCACAGGAGCAGCACCCTCTTGAAGTGGAAAAATAACTTTCAGAATGACTGCTCATGATCCGAGACTAAACAATGGTGGTTTATGAAATAACACAGTTAATGCCGTCTTTCAGATCTTACTAGGTCTCCGTTTTCTACTCTGGGGATAGGCCTTCTGATTCTAGATTCTAGTAACTGTTAGTAAATAACTGCCTGTTATTGTTCCTGATGCTAAAGTGATCACATGCACAGACGAATGCTTAAAATATTAGGTAGGAATGGATAATGATACTAGCAATACAACATCTCTAAATACAAGTCAGGTCTTCTTTAACTGCACGTAGCTTTCTCCTGTAATGTAAAGACAGGCTGTCTTTTTTTAATTTGGTGCTGATGTTAGCTTTTCTGGTTTTCAAATAGAAAGAAATAGTGATAGGAGCTCCCTCCACCCATCTTGCCACGTTATGTTGACAAGGTAGAACAACTGGGCACAAGACCCATGAACTCTTGGCCATATAACATGCTGCTTCCTGTTCTTTTGCTATGTTTCATTTGTTTGATATATTTAAAAGTGAATGGAGGACACTGAAGTATGGAGACTCTGCTTCTGGGCATGCTGTAGATTAGCCTGAAATTTTGAAAAGAAAAAAAGTGATTTGGGGCAAAACAGAACATGAAGTTGAACCTGCACAACTGGACCCTGAGTAGTTGCTTTGCTACCATTATATCTACTTACCTCCAAAGATCATAAACTGGGACACGGGTAAGTTAGTAGGTACTTGGCCTAACAGGGATAATATAAATGAGTCACCTCTTGGAATGCTGAAAAGAACATTAATTTGCTTATATGTACAGAAATATAAATCCTGTAAGTATATTGTTTAGATGAAAAAACACTTTGCTAACAAATTACAAAATTTGTATAATAAGAGTTAAAGGGTACTGGAAATCGCTGTTCAGGTTTCAAATTCCAATTCAGGTTGCCAATTTTTTTCTCTTTTATAGAGGAGTGAATGTCGTTCCATTCCTAGAGTTGGTTGGCTTACCAGACAGCATAATAAACATCCTGAAAAATTCCCAGAGTGGAAATGCACTAACTGCGTATGCATTGTATAAAGTAAGTATAATTATAGTTTGTAAATATGCTCTAAATCTTTTGCTTGGTGAACTAAACAGGGTTTATTTGGTTACAGCAGAAAGAATTAATGCTGTTTTCTCTGATAGCTACACGTATTTGAGCGTTCGTTTTTGTCGTAAAAATAGTCACATGTAAATTGATACGGGTTCTGTGTTCCTTTAAGGAGTCTATCTTTATCTCTAAAATAACTTCTTCATTTGCTGGAGAACTATTGTCTGCCCTAAGAGATTTAATTACAATTAAGTTATTCCTCTGTATCCCTGACATAATTAACAGAGATAAAGAGGTAAAGTCTAAACACATCATGATTTCCAGATAAAAGTAGTAACTTTTATTCTAGAGGATTTGCTAGTTTGTCTTCCTACCTTAGTTCTCTATCATTGTCAAGTACTTTCTTTGTCCATTTGAAGCAATTACTTACATTCAGGTTTGGGTCTCTCTTTATTGCTTTATATGTGCACAGTCTGCGTTTGGGAAATTTGGAAACATGTCAGACCATGCAAAAGCAAAGTACTGTATCCGCTTCGGATGTCACTCATCTGTTTTGTTTCCAAATGTTGTGTGCTTCTTATCTGTTAT
This sequence comes from Aegotheles bennettii, assembly GCA_013398125.1. Taxonomy (NCBI): domain Eukaryota; kingdom Metazoa; phylum Chordata; class Aves; order Caprimulgiformes; family Aegothelidae; genus Aegotheles; species Aegotheles bennettii. The sequence goes on from VZRW01002565.1 coordinate 182,504, forward strand.
TTAAAGGAGTTATTTTCCCAAAGAAAATGTGAAAGCACTATTCTCACCAATTATTCCTGTGCCTAAAAGAGACCAATAAATAAATATGGTTAAATATAAAGATTTTATTATAGCTGGGAGATCTGGCAGTGTCGGAAGACACTTTTAAAATGTGGAAGCACTAGAATAGGTTGCAAAGGGAAGATTGTGCAGGCTTTATCTTTGAAATTCTGAAAGAACAGGTTAGTCTGTCTAAAATAAGGAACGTGGTTTGTTGTGTCTTGGATTAGCTGACCTCTTAAGGTCTCTCTTAGCTCTAGTTTTCTATGTGCGGGTCCTAGTTTTGGGCTGAAGGATGCCTATACTCTTGTGAATTTTAGAATTTAAAGTGTATCTTGTCAGTATTTCTTCTTTGCGTATATGGCTCAGTGTTCACATACTGTCTGCTCTGAATTGAATTCTGAGATGCCTGATGTTCATCCCACAAGCTGCACAGGGAGGTGGTTTTTTTAAAATGGAAGTCTAATGCCTGTGCTTTTTTTGTCAAAAGGATGCTTTAAGTAAACAGTATGCATTTCTGGGGCATGCACTGTAAATTGGCTTATTTCCTTATAAATATGAGATTTTTAATATCTGACACTGGCCAGAATAAATTCTCAATATTAAAAATACCTTTTGCTATACAGTACTGTCCAGTTTTATTGATATGGTGTGTTCTTTGATTTCTTTAAGATTGCAACTCCTGCCAGATACACTGTGACTTTGGGAGGAACATCCATCACTGTTAAATATCTACGTAAGAATGGCTACATGTCCACACCACCACCAGTAAAGGAATATCTGCAAGATAGAATGGAGGAAACCAAGGATAAAATTACAGAGAAGATGGAGGAAACCAAGGATAAAATTACAGAGAAGATGGAGGAAACAAAGGATAAAATTACAGAGAAGATACAAGAAACCAAAGATAAAGTTTCATTTAAAAAAATAAAGGACTAGAAGAGATGCTTAATTTTTGGATATCTCAAACTCAGCACTTTAACCCTTTGTGAAGCTGGATATACAAAGTGCACTTCTGAGCTCTGTTGTCTTTTTTTTTTTTCCTCCCTTGTCTGGAGGCTACAGTTGCTCTGTGGATTTAAAAATTCTGTACGTTGACCAAGGTAAAAGTTCCCTGGGGCAGAGATTGTGACAAAATTTCAATTTACAGAAGGAAAAGTGAATCTCAGATTAGAAGTTCATGTGTCCATTGGTAATACTGTTAACAGTTACTCTTCCTTCTTTTTTTGTTTGCCCCCCCCATCCTCAAAATGAAGATGGCTTCTCCCAGAAGCCGCTACTTTATTATTTTTCCATTGTAGTGTACATCATTATTCCATTAGACTGAATCTTCCATTAAATGAGAATGAAGATTTCTCTACTGGGAAAGGCAGCGTATTTTGGTTTTCAGAGTATGTGGACCCAGGCCTCTTCAGTCATGATCATTTCTCAATGTGGAGACAGACCTTCGTCACTGATACTGCACATGAAGGAATCAATGGATGAGCTACTCAGTCGCAATGAATTACAGTGGCTACATTGACTTCAGCTGAGCTGTGGTAGCTTACAGGTTGAGACTATGAATCTTTCTTGGACAGAAATATCATCTGAAAGCTATAGGAAAACTAGTTAATCACAGTAGCCACACTGGGCAAGTAGAATTTGTTTCCTAAAGCTGATTTAGTTATTAAATCAAATTAATCAATAATTGTATATTAAAAACTAGGATTTTTTTATTATGTTAACATTTACAAAGCTGTTCCACTTCATTTTTGTAACAAAAAAAATAATCTGTAAGACACATTTAACTTGGGAAATTGGTACTATAGGGGGCTTTTTAAATACATGCAAAGTCAGAGTTAAATGCAAAAGTTCCTCCTATTCAGGAATCCCTCAGACTTCAGTAGAACAATTTAACTAAAAACAGCGTAACTTCAGAGACAGTGATCACAATGTACCAAAGTTCTTTTCCCTTAGATTTTCTTAGGTCTAGCAAATTATTATTCACAGCTGAAGGCTGAAACGCTATCTCAGAGATGTCATAAAGGACTAAAGTTAAAACTGTTCTATTTGACTGGGCAGGCAAGCTTCTCTCATGGCTTTATTCAAATCTAGGCTAAATTGAAGTGTGTTTTTTTTCTATTTCCATTACAGATCTTACTTTGTAGCAAATCTTCATCTTTAACAAAAATGTTTTTTGCAGGGGCATATGGGGAAGCAACAGAGTTGGCCCCTGAGCTTTGTAAAGGACTAGAGTAAAAGAATATAGCTGATAAAGTATCAGCTCTGCCCCACTCTTATGCTTTCAGTCAAATCACTAAGGGCCTCTCCATCATCAACTTAATTGCGCAGGATTGATTCCATACTCCTCTGCCTCTGTCCACATGTCAAATAGTAACTGCAATCTAATGCCTACCTCACAGGGATGTTGTGAGGAATAATCATTGTATATTCAGTGCTGTCAAGATGTAAAGTGCCATGTTTCTGATAAATATTATTAAAAAACAATCTGTGAACTCTTATGCTGTTGAGATGAGCATTACTGTAGGATTTAAGTTAATAATGCTTTTCTTTTTTTCTGTTTTAGTGCACTCTTCCTTACTGCCTCTGTGCACACATTCTTCTGATGTTTGCATTTGTTCTGGTTTCCTATTTTCACGGGCAGCATTGCCTGTGTCCTGCAGCACCATGGAAAGCCCAAAGTCGGCCCCAGTAATAGTGCATGGTCATCCTCTCAGTCTGGGGCCAGATGTGGGAACCTCTGTGTGCATCTCACAGGATCCATCTCTTCTTTGCACCTGGCAGGAGTTACACAGGGGTGCCTTGGTGTCCTAAAGTGGGTCTGTAGCCCCAAGGCATGTTAGAACTTGTTTGTTAGACAGACATATCCTTTTGGTACCCTCATCCTCTTGCCCTTCCCTGTGTCCAGCTGGCCTGTGACTACTCCAGCGCTTACATGATCCATCACTACCAATGCTATGTGCCAGTACGTTCTTGTACTATGTGACCATTTCTGCATCTGCAGGAACAGCTCATAGTGACTATGGGCAAGTGCCTTAACCATGTACTGCCTGGTCAGTTTTGCAGCATGAACAACCTCAAGGAGTTTCTGGGACAGCTGCATCCTCCAGCCAGCATGTCAATTAACAAAGCATGTGGTTAGGTGGATGGATCTACATGAAGCAGGAGGGGAAATCTTCAAGACTGAAAATTCGGTCTGGAGAGCTTGTGTGACAATTAATCAAGTGCTTGGTTGTACTTGGTGACCTTGTCTCAAGTTTGCCTCATCTGGAATCAATGCATTGCCTCATTAGTGTGGAGACCAGCTGAGGAGTTTGTGTGCCACACAGAGAATGAAGGACATTAGTCCACTGGGTGCCCAGCATGTAGCCAGCTACACTGCAGTTTTAACTATAGGATGAAGTTGACTCTCATCCTTGTATCTTGTAACTTGATTTCAGTAGCCTTTGCCCCAGTACTAGGTTGCAGTTCTCAGTGCCAGTGTCCATCCCCCTTGGCGAGGCAGTGCACCCAGACTGCTTACAGGCTGGGCATTTGTATCAAGCAAGGAGGTGCCTGGGGACAACACAGGGTCTCTTCTCACTGGTGCCCAACCCACCACAGTGGGCATGCTCCCAAGTGGTGTCTCAAGGTGGGCAAGAGTCCACAATTGGGCCAGAGCCAAAGTTGCAGCCCAAGATGAAGTCCGGAGTACATGCTATGATCAGAGCAGGGATGCTGTGCCAGAACTGGGGCCACAAGATGGGACTGAAGTAGATGTCATGATCTAAGCAGGGGCCAGATCTGAAATCACATCCTGAGATGGGGCTAGAGCTGAAGTTGCAAACCAGTGCAGGGCTGGAGCCAACATCACAACTCAGTATGTGGCTGGAGCCGAAACTGTGGTTCAAGATGGGGCCAGAGCCAAAGCAACAGCCCAAATGGGCTGGAGCAAAAATCACAACCCAATTATCAGGCCAGAGTAGCAGTCACTCCCCGAGGTAGTGCCAGAGCCAAACTCATAACCCAAGATGGGCTGAAACCAAAGCCACAGCCAGACATGGGGCCAGAGCCTATACCACTGCCCAAATAGCAGCCAGAGCTGCGGCCATTTGAGCGTGGACCATTTGAGTTTGAGGCAAGTAGCAGCCCAAGCCAGGACAGGAGCTGATGTCACAGTCCAATATTGGGCCAGAGCCAAAATTACAACCAGGGATGCCATTGAAGAGGAAGCCACAGACCAACATGGGGCTGGAGCCAAAGCCATGCCCTGCTATCAAACCCTAGCCAAAGTCACAGACCAAGGCAGGCACTGGAGCTGAAGTAGTGACCCAGTATTTGGCCAGACCTGAGTCAGAGGCCCGAGATGGGTCTGGAGCTGAAATTGTGACCTGAAATTTGAATGGAGCGGAAGTCACGGCTAGAGATGTGGCCAGAGCTGAAGACATGGCCCAAGAGTTCAGCCAGAAGCAAAGTAACAGCCCAAGATGCGGCAAGGGATAAATTAACAATCCATATACGGGCCAGAGCCAAAGACATGGCCTGAGATTGGGACAAAGCCAAAGATACAGCACAACTGGCACCGCCGCTGACATCGCAGCTCAAGATGGGGTTGGAGTTGAAATCACAGCCTGATACGAGGCTGGAGTTGAACCTGTGGCTTGAAATGGGGCCAGAGCAAAGTTGCAGCCCAAGATAGGACTGGAGCTGAAGTCATGATCCAAATAGGGGCAGAAGCAGGGACCAGAACTGAAGCCCTGGGGTAGAGGTAAAGTTGTGGCCTGATATTGGCCAGGAACTGAAGATGTGCTCAAAAACAGCTGCTGCTGGCCCAAACATGGACCAGGGCTGAAATCACTGCCCAAGAAAGGGGGTCAGAGCCAAAGCTGCAACCTGAAATGGTGTGGAGCAGACATCATGAATCAAGCAGGGGTCAGAGCCAAAGTTGCAACCCAATATCGAACCAGAGCCAAAGATGTGGATGGTGAGGTGGCCGGAGTCAAAGCTTGCTATGGGGCTGGAGCAGTCATAGCAGTGAAACTATGGGCCAGAGCCACAACAGCCTCCAGAGGAGGGCCAGAGGCAAAGTTGTGATCTGCTATCAAGTCGATGGCAAAGTAGCTAGCTGCCTGAGATGGCACCAGAGCCAAAGTCACAGGCTGAGCAGGGGCCAATATCAAGCCTGAAATTAAGTCACAGACCAATATGGGGACAGAACCAAGACTGCAATCAGGCTTCAGACCGGAGCCAAAGCCAAAGATGGGGCTGGAGCCAAGTTTCAGTCCAAGGTGGAGCCAAGCAAAAAATCCTGGCCTAACATTGGGTCAGAGCCCCAGTAGCAGCCCAAGCTGGGCCAAAGCTGAAATTGCTGCTTACGATGGGGCAGGAGCTAGTTTCACTCCAGTATCTTGACAAAGCTGAAATCACAGCTCATTTTGGCACCAGTGCCCAAGTCACAGCACAGGCAGTGGCCAGGGCCAAAGTTGCCACCCAGTATCAGGCAGCAGCCAAAGTCACAGACCAAGATAGGGCAGAAGTTGAGGATCAGAAGTTGAGGATCAAGCAAGGGCTGCAGTAGACATGAGAACCTGAGCTGGAGCTGAAATCATTGCCAAAGATGGGGCTGGAACCATGGCAGCAGCCCAAGATGGTTCCAGATCTTCTTTATTCACAGCCTGAACAGAGGTCAGAGCTGAAGTCACAGCCCAAATAGGAGCTGGAGCCCCACTAGTCTCCTGAGCAGGACTGGAGACAAAACTGTGACCCGATGACAGGCTAGAGCCAAAATAATGGCCCAAGATGGAGCTTGGAGCCAAAGTCAAAACACATTTTTCTGATTGTGTCCCCTTCAGGGTGCCAGCTTAGAGCATGGCGCTGCATTTGTCCTTGTTCATCACTTACTGTCAGCAACAATAATAATTAGAGAATTGTAATTATCCCCTAGCAATTATCTGGCTATTTTGATGACGATCTTAAGAAGAACACATCTTGATTTCATAAGCCCACAGGGCAACATGCAGCATTAAGTTTGGGCTTGAGTTTGATGAATTGATTGGACAATCACAGAGAATGGAACACAAGGGAGGATACACGGGCTTGATTAGGAATTAAAGAAGCAAAAAAAAACCCAAAACCCAGACTTAATACAACAGGGGAAGAGTTTCATAACGAGACATAATTAAAGATTTCTAGCTGCTTTCGGATCTGACCAAGTGGCCAGAAAGAGACTAAACTGCAATCAGAGGAGAGCCTACCTCAGTGCAATTTTGCAGCATTGTTTTTAAAAGCTTTTTTTTTCCAAGTTTTTTTTTTTAAAAGGTACTGTTTAAAAAGAAAAAAGTCTCAAATCTGTTACTTTTTCTGTGCAGAATCGGAATCACAGAATGGTAGGGGTTGGAAGAGACCTCGAAAGATCATCTAGTCCAACCCCCCTGCCAGAGCAGGGCAACCTAGAGCAGGTCACACGGGAATGCATCCAGGTTGGGTGTTGAACGTCTCCAGAGAAGGAGACTTCACAACCTTCTGGGCAGTCTGTTCCAGTGCTCTGTCACTCTCACAGTGAAGAAGTTCTTCCTTATGTTCACCCGGAACCTCCTATGTTCCAACTTGCACCTGTTCCCCCTTTCCTGTCACTGGACATAACTGAGAAGAGCCTGTCTCCATCCTCCTGACATTCACCCTTCACATATTTATAAACATGGATGAGGTCACCCCTCAGTCTCCTTTTCTCCAAGCGAAAGAGACCCAGCTTCCTCAGCCTTTCCTCATAAGGGGATATTCCACTCCCTTAATCATCTTTGTAGCTCTGCGCTGGACTCTCTCAAGCAGTTCCCTGTCCTTCTTGAACTGTGGGGCCCAGAACTGGACACAGTACTCCAGATGTGGCCTCTCCAAGGCAGAATAGAGGGGGAGGAGAGGTTAGTCTTTCCCAGATGCAAGACTCCACACTTGCCCTTGTTGTATTTCATTACATTTCTCCCCGCCCAACTCTCCAGCCTGTCCAGGTCTCACTGAATGGCAGCACAACCCTCTGGTGAGTCAGCCACCCCTCCCAGCTTAGTGTCATCAGCAAACTTGCTGAGGGTACACTCTGTTCCCTCATCCAGGTCGTTGAAAATATTGAATAGTATGAGTCCCAGTACCGACCCCTGAGGGACTCCACTAGTCCCAGCCCTCCAACTGGATTCCATCCCATTGACCACAATACTCTGAGTTCTTCCTTTCAACCAGTTCACAATCCACCTCACTACTCGATCCTCCAGACCACACTTCCTCAGTTTAGCTGCGAGGATGCTGTGGGAGACGACAGTGTCAAACACCTTACTGAAATCAAGATAAACCACATCTACTGCTCTACCATCATCTATCCACCTAGTTATGTCCTTGTAGAAGGCTGTTAGGTTGGTCAAACATGACTTCCCTATGGTAAAACCATGTTGACATTTGCTTTCCTCCAGTCCTCAGGCACCTCTCCTGTTGCCCATGACTTACCAAAGATGATGGAGAGTGGCCTAGCAATGACTTCTGCCAGCTCCCTCAGCACCACAGGTGCATTCCATAAGGACCCATGGATTTGTGGATGTCCAGATTGCTTAATTGATCCCTAACCCAGTCCTCATCAACCAAAGCAAACTCCTCCTTTATCCTGACTTCCCCATGGGCTTCAGAGGTCTGGGGCTCCTGAGGACAGTCTGCAGCAATGAAGACAGAGACGAAGAAGGCATTCAGTAGCTCTACCTTCTTTGTATCCTCTGTCACCAGGGCACCCACCTCATTTAGCAGTGGGCCTACATTGCCTCTGGTGTTAGTTTTGTCTCCAATGTATTTGAAGAAGCCCTTTTTGTTGTCCTTGACCTTACTTGCCAGGTTTAATTCCAGGGAGGCCTTAGCTTTCCTAGTTGCCATCCCACATCCTCTGACAACAGTCTTATAGTCCTACCAAGTGACCAACCCCTCCTTCCATGATCTGTATACTCTCTTCTTTCTCTTGAGTTTGCCCAGCAGTTCCTTATTTAACCATGCTGGTCTCCTGGCTCCCTTTCTTGATTTCCTAACCATTGGGATGCTCAGAACCTGAGCTCGGAAGTGAGCCTTGAATGCTGACCAACTATCCTGGGCCCCTCTACCATCTAGTACCCTGTCCCATGGGATCACCCCTAGCAATTGCTTGAAGAGGCCAAAGTTGGCCCTGCTGAAGTCCAGGGTTGAAGTCCTGCTAGATATTCTGTTCCTACTGCACAAGATCCTGAACTCCACCATCTCGTGGCCACTGCAGCCAAGGCTGCCCTTGATCATCATAACTGAAAGCTGCTCAGTACTTTGCAGGTGCCAGACAGGAGACATCCTCATGACATGGAGCAGCTCCATGGGTGCTCAGAGAGCACTCACAGACACAGCAGTGAACTCAGCTCTCTGGCTAAGAGCCACATGGGGTAATGGTGGTCGTGATAGTGCCCACCTCTGAGGATGGAGCACCATTTCTCTAAACCTTGTCCATCACCATAAAGAGCAGTCTAAATATGGGAAAGAGAGGCTCAGGCAATCCCATGTGTCTCAGTGCTCTGAGGAAGCAGCACATGGGTGAGCTCGGGGAGACAGCAATGGGTGCTACTGGCAAGATCACATTTGCAGCTTCTGGGCTTGAGCCTCCCCTAGGAGTAACCCATGAACTGTGTGGCAGTATCACCGTGTCAGGCGGCTGGAGCAGCCGAAGGGCGAGGCTGCTGCCAAACACCGGTGTGACAATGGTGGTTCACCAATGGGCTAAATCCAGGTTTAGCATACTTAGTACCAGATTACATGTGCCACGGCTTCCTGACGTGTATGATGCCGTATCATCTCATGTTGCTCAAACATGTTTTTTGAGTCAACTCCACTGGCAGTCTGACTCATTACAGAATCAAATAGTCTCTGCCCTCCTTTTAATCTCATGCTGAATCAAGGATCTTACATTCTCTTGCAATCAGAATAAAGTCATAAAACTGACGTAATTTCCACTTCAGACGCTGTGTTGAATCCATCTGAAATGCAGCTGAGATCCTACACCTAAGCCAAACCAAAACTGTATTAAATACACAAGCTGCAAGTTTACCACATTTTTTTTATTCTTTCATATGGATTCACCCTTAAATGCCAAAGGAGTTGCCTAAGGAGTTGCAGAGAGTGCATAGGATGTGAATCCAAGAGAACACAAGAGAAGAGATGGGAAGAGACACTGTACTTGCCCTTCATGCTTACTAGGCTCTGCGGTAAGCAGTGCAAAGTGCTGGCACCAATCAGCACTTCCCACCAGCGCATTCACACCGACAGCTTCGCTCTTTATCCAGGCACTCCGTAAGAGCTGAGAGCACCTGTCCCCCAAAAGCAGGTGTCTCCACACAGCTATGGCATTCAGCTGCCTCCCAGATGTGGCAGCCATGTTTTAATGCAGAAGGAGACGCTTAGGGAGAGTTTTAATTGGGGAAGGGACATTTCTCAGCCTTGGCTGGCAGCTAATGCTTCGGTTCGTCAAATATTTGTGTTTAAGTTTTTATCTTGGATTAGATTAGAAAAACCATGAAAATAACAATAACACACCGTAACTTTGTATCAGGAGTACTCCAAGTTCTGCCTCATGTCAGTAAAAGGATTTTTGGTATTGCTGGTTTGTTGTGCAGTAGTCCTCTATTTAAGCAATTTGTGCATCTCTGCACAGTATGTACCTGCACACATCAGCCTGGTTTAAAAAAAAAGTAAAACTGCCAGTGCACAAGCAGCACTTCAGCTACAGCTGCCTGATTTACTCCTGAGTACAGTTTTACCGCAGACAGGCACTTTATTTCTTCTGTGTTACTGTCAGATGGCAATTTTAGTGTACCTGATACCATTTTCCTGACAGAGCATAATTTTACAGTAAAGTGTCTGTTTCCCCTAGCATATGGCTGGAGCTAGCATGCATATTTTCTTATCTACAGGTATAGTATCAGCAGAATATACAGCACAATTTTAACAGGTGAGAGGGCTTGCATGTTGAGCAGCTAATGTAGTTATCACTCAGCCATAGGGCTTTTAACGTGCGCCAGTGGCCCTCTCGCTGAGAGCCGTGACACCTCATACTGCAGCAGCGAGGATCCAAAACAAATACAGCTAAAGCAGCTGTCAGTGCCTTTGATCTGCAGAAGGAAGGGGGCCGGGGAACCAGACCGACTCCACAGTCAGTCAGTCAAGCCTTACCTGTTAGGCTTCTCCTGACAAAACATTAGTGAAAGTCATCAGCTCATCAGCTTTTTCCCTGAGAGCTATAAGGCTTGCAGCTGTAAGCAAATTTTATAGCACTCAGAATCGTAACCCTGTCGTCAGGAAAGAGCTAGCTCCTACACATTTTGTTGTTGCCATAAGCCCTGCTGAATGGCTATGCAAGCACATTCGCACTTTTATATTTGACTTATGTGGCTTCGTCACCAAGTAAAGCCAACTAGGGCAAACTTGGCTCAGCTTATGAAATATTCACAGCATCGTAACACAATTACGGGTGTATGCACAGACACAGGGACATGTAATAAGCTGGAACATTCTTGCTGCTCTGAGAAGAAAACGCTCTTTTTTCCCCTAAGAGTTTCTTGCTGCCCAGGGTTAAATGTAGGTCAAGCTGTCTGAGCCCATGTCTGTGGCACAGAGTGAGATTAAACCGGAATTTTCCACTCAACTCGACTGTCAATCACTGTAAATGTCTGCAAATGTTAAATTAATCTAGAGTGATCTGGTGTTGGCACTGAAAGGAGTTTCTGGGGCTCAAGGATGGCATTTTTGGTCTCCATGAAAAGGATGCCCTCTTTCTCTGGATGAGGGATGGCTATGTTCAGGCAGCTTGCTTAAACCCCCGCGACAATCGGCCAAATACAGAAAAACAGCTCTGTGAGAGCCAGCGATACACGCGTGTTAGAAGTGAGCAGGGAGGAACTATGCCTCGCAGGTGGAGCGACTGAGAACGGTGGCAGTGGTAAGGTTATTCCCAGCACCACCACAGACCGCACTGAGACCTGCCATGTCCTTCTTAATGAACGTTTCCTCATCTTTAAGATAGTATTAGCACTTTTCTACTACTATTCTGCAAAGCACTTCATAGTGGAAACTATTAAAGGGTACAAAATATTCTCCAGCAAGCATCCTGTGGGTCACTTACTAGTCCCTTTAGTCAGGACAGCAAGCCTTCAACATGCCTCCCCACAGACATAGTCAGTACGTCCGCTCGCATCCCAGCAAAGCTGCCTTGTGCTTAGCACGCGATGATGGACATCTCTGAGAAAGAGCATGCAGTCCTGCCAACTTAAGTAATATATTCAGGGCAACTTGGAACACCTAAGGTAAGCAAGAAACAGGCAGTTAAATAGCAGCATAGTTTCTCCCTCAGGTTTTGAAACTTTCTGGGGACAAGTAATGTTACTGACTATACAGGACACTGAGAAACTCAGCTCATCAGTTTTACAACATGCAAAAGAGAATTTGGTATCTCAGCTCTGATCCCCACTCTCAGGAGCAATCATCTGGCAGTCAGTCTGGAAAAAAAATGTAGAAAACAAGCAAAACAACAACAACAAAAAATGTGCAAGTTTTTATCCTAATCAGTGCTAGACTTCTGTACAATGCAAACTGCACAAAAGCAGGGCATTGCCACCGCAGAAACGAGCTATTAGAATAGGATTCAGCAGTAAGGTTTTTAAAATGTGCATTTTAATTAGAACTCATTTAAAACACAACTGATCAAAACAGTGATAATGAGAGAAGCCTAATTAATTTTTGTCTAAGTAACGAAGTCTCATTATAGAGTGGTCTTTGGAAGAAAAGGGTTTGGGATGTTAAAAACAGGGTGTTTGTAACGAGACACAATACTGCTGGGAGCCTGGAAGCCAGACCTAAAGGTTTCACAGGACTGCAGCAGCCACTGTATTAATGTTTTAACAGGAAAAAGTAACCCTACTGAGATGAGACATCCCATTTATAGCCGAGTTCTGAGTTGCAACCATTGGCAGAGATATTAAAACACAATCAAACAGAATGGCTTATTATAAAACAAATATAAATACAATTAAAACCAGATTAAGTAAAAGATCAAAGCAGGCTAAAAAAAAAATGCAGTTTCCAGGGAGCTCAGAGTTCAGACAGCAGAGGAGGAGCAGAAGCTTGGAGGTTTGGAGCACTTCTAAAGACTAAGGAACTAGCGATTTTCTAAGTACTAAAGAAGAATTAAAATAGATGGGGGAGAGCTAACTCAGAGTGGTTATAGGAAAAGAAAATGGTTACTTTTGAACCAAAAATAAGTATTGTAACATTTAGAGAACCAAGCCATTTGAAAAGAACGGGGGGCAAGGGGAACACCCTCTGGTTCCTGTCTAAGGCTAATACAAAGGTTGCTTGGTAAGCAGGGTGTCAGAAATGTGCTGGGACTGTGGCTCCCGCAGTGAAAAGACCTTCCTGCTCAAAAAGCAAAAAAGACTTCCCTGCTTGACAAGACCTGCGAGAGAGTCCCAGGTTGGAATTACTACCTCCCTCTAAGCATCACATGTCAACAACAGAGACATCAAACTCCAGCAAGCACAGGCACAGGTGTAAAATACAATACAAAAGAATGATTTCACTAACAGTCACGCTAAATAAAGCATCACTTTATACTTACACATATAGAGAAATTACCTGCTCTGTAAAAAAAATCTTTTCTAGTTTTGTTCAGCTTTAGTATAGCAAAGTGACAGGTACCAACCATGGATAGTTTGATCTGCCTTGCAAAGATCAGTATTACCAAAGACAAATGTTTTTCACCAGACCCTTTTGTCTAGTTTCGTACTAACTATACCATCCCTCTCTTCCTCCCATGCTGGACCACAGCTCTAGTTTTAAGCATTGGCCCAGGCATGCCCCAGGTTTCTTCAATCAGGTTGTGCTTCCCCCTCCCACAAGCCCTATCTTGCATGTTAATTTTTAACCAATTTTTGCAACTCAAAGATTTGGGGGCACTGCTTATTCCCCAGCTGGTCAGTCAGCACTGATGTGCCACGGGCAGTCACCAACACCTGGTGCTTTCAATGAGTTTGAGGGAGGGGTGTTATCCTCAAGGAACTGAAACACGCACTTGCAGCCTGGAACGCCAGCGGTTATCCTGAGCTGCATCACAAGCAGCGTGACCAGCAGGTCAAGGGAGGTGATTCTCCCCCTCTACTCCGCTCTTGTGAGACCCCACCTGGAGTGCTGTGTCCAGCTCTGGAGTTCACAACATAAGAAGGACATGGAGCTGTTGGAGAACTGTCCAGAAGGAGGGCCACAAAGATGATCAGGGGGCTGGAGCTCCTCTCTTATGGAGACAGGCTGAGAGAGTTGGGGTTGTTCAGCCTGGAGAAGAGAAGGCTCTGGGGAAGATTCTAGCAGCCTTTCAGTACCTGAAGGGGCTACAGGAAAGCTGGAGAGGGACTTTTTACAAGGGCATGGAGTGATAGGATGAGGGGGAAAAGTTTCAAACTGAAAGAGGGAAGATTTAGATTGGATATTAGGAAGAAATTCTTCCCTGTGAGAGTGGTGACACACTGGCACAGGTTGCCCAGAGAAGCTGTGGCTGCCCCCTCCCTGGCAGTGTTTACGGCCAGGCTGGATGGGGCTTTGAGCAACCTGGTCTGGTGAGAGGTGTCCCTGCCCATGGCAGGGGGGTTGGAACTGGATAAGCTTTAAGATCCCTTCCAACCCAAACCATTCCATCATTTTGTGAAATCACGAGTGGCTAAGATTTAAGTGCCTAGGCTTAACTCTAATGGGTGACAGGCAGGTGCTCTGACACAGCTGCCTCCTGCTATGGCCCATCCTATGGCAGAGAGGCAGGGCAGAAACACCTGAAGTCACCCCAGGACTAATCACCAAAGGTTGAGGGCCAGAACACCGATATAAAATCCTCATCAGACAACCCTTTCCCAGGGCCCTCCCATATGCTTCAAGGATTGAGCACACCCTCTGATTCCTTAATGATCAGCTACCTGGCCACCAGCAGCAAACTAGTAAGGGAGAAAGACAAGTACTTGTTTTACAGAAGTGTTACTCCAGTGTTTCACCTTTTTGTTTTGTTGGGTTATGGTTTTTTTCCACTCCAAAGAGGAAATAAATTCAACAGGAGACAAATGCATTTCATGATTTTTAATAATTTTGTGCCATGGTTTAACCACAGCATATTAAGAACAAGCATAAAATCTGTATTTAAAACTAACAACAGCACTTAGAGCAACATCTTCCTTTAAAAGTATTGCAATAAACAGACCTTAGGTCTAAAAACTAGGACATCACCATTTGCTCAATTAAAAGAGTCAGATACACAACAGTTGAAATCTTTTCCTGTATATAACTGGGAGTTACGGTGGAAAATAAGCAACAAACTGTGTTAAAAGGAAAATAAAATTAAAATAAAGCAAGCCAGGTTTGTCATAGCATCACATGAACAGCTATTGAGAAATTCCAATAGTTGTAAAAAGACTTCCTGTTTTTAATAGCTTTGTTTTTACAACAATAAAATGTAAAAGAAAGATTAAATATTGTTGATAGTGCTGTACATATTTCAGAATAGCTTGAAACAAAATGGACAAAAATAAGAGATGTGTTGAAAACATGATCTTGAAAGCCACAATGTTGGAAATACAAAAAAATCCATACAGCAATAAAGCATTTTACACTGTAAAATAACTAGCAAGAAACAACAAAGAAAGGGTCAACACTCTTAAATAAGGCATTTGATGGTTAATTTTAAGTGTAACAGTCTGACTGATGTACACAGTGAAATGCTCTGAGCACAGCAGCATTGGGCAGTTGATAGCTATACAAAGATAAAACCCCTATTGACGCTTATGTAGTCTTTGTATATAAGTAGAAAAGCATTGTTAAAGAATATTAAAGTGACTTTTTAATATTATTTTATTTGCTGTCCAGGTCTATGATGCCTGAGGCTCTCATAAATTCTGCTTATACTTCTAAAATCTTGGCTGCCTGCTGTGCTTTGTGGTAAACGAAAAAGCATGAACACAGCTGTGAATACACTTAATAGTCTGCTCCTTCCACTGCAGCTTCAAAGCAAAACAGTGCCTTTAAAATGAGGCATGCTCATGTTTGGTCCACTCAATATGCAAGTTTTGTTATGATAAATCCTACCCTAGATTCCTCCAGTGGGACAGAGTCCCTCTGTACAGAGTCCTCCTAGTCAAGGCCCGGGGTTTTTGTTTGTTTTCCTTCCTTCATGCACAGAAGTGGCACTGCAGAGCAAACAGAAATGTGAAGGTGGCCAGGCAAGGCATGCTTCCAAAACCATTACTATATGCCCAGACAAACAATAAATGAGTTAACAAATGACAGACATGAAATATGCATACTTCCCTATGGTACATGCTCACTGATAAAACAGCTCAATATACAGAGGGATGGATACAAGCTTTGTGAGGGCTTGATGATGCAGAACTGGCCATAAAAAAAACCCAACCAACTTACATCTTTAAAACAAAACAAAAAAACTCAAACAACCATGATCAACATTCAGAAACAGGACTATTGTGAGGGCTTTTAAAAAGATATTTACAGACAAACGTTTAGCTGAAGTTTCAGGTGAACAGAGAAGTCGAGGACTGTACTCCAAGGCACCATCCTCACACATGATGGACTGGACTGAGAGCCCACTCGAGCCAGAGGAAGCCTCGCCATTGACTTCACTGCGACCCGGACAAGGCCCCCTGAGTTTTACCATAGCATGTAGCTAGTCACCTGAAAGTCAAACAAAAACGCCATCTCAAATGTATCTCAACACCTTACATCTGTGGTTAAAGCATGACAAGTATAAAAAAGCTACGTATAGACACGAGTATCTATGAAGATTAGTCGGTATCCATCTGTGAGAGGACTAGTCTGTCTCGAACCAATAAACTTTTATATCACCTACCATCCTGGGACAGTTAGAACAAACAGTTTAGAAAAATAAGTACAGCATCTGCAAGTCTCTACACTAGAACTTCATGTTGAGTTTTCCTGAGGTATTTGCTTTACCGGAGAGCCCGCGCCAAGAGCGCACGGGAGCACGGGGATGGACAGCCTAATGCATGGAGATGCTGGGGAGAGCCACACTGCCCAGGGAGTCCAGCAGAAAGGTAAAGTCCTGAATTACCTTCCACACTGCTTCCTGCATTGGGTCTGAACAGGTTTAGGCATTTCTCCACCACCTCAATTACAAACCTGGGTTAAGCCATTGCTGTCAGAGGCCAACACAGCAGCAGCACTGCCTACTCAAAGCTCACACTCAAACCCTGCTCTCAGCTTGCTACCAACTGCGGCTTCTTGTGTCTACCCTTAAGGCTTGCAGCTACACAGGTCATCAGCGAGTCCCTGCTACACACCGAGCCCGAGGACAGTTTGCAGTGGCAGGATCGTGTACCAGTGGTGGGCACAGAGCAAGGGCTGGCTGCTGTCACAAAACTCTCCTTGGCCTAGTTTTGATTTTGCAGGGATGGGTTGGGTCAGTTCCCACATGTCTGAGCTCCACTTCAAATCTAGGATGTGGATGAAGATTTGAAAGGTTTTAGCCCATTTCTAAGTAAAAAAAAAAAAAAAAAAGAAGGTATTCAAGCATAATAATATATCTGCCGGAGAAATAGTAACTAATACTGGTCCAACTCAGCAACAGCAAGGCAACAACCAAGACAAGAAGCATCTAGGTGCAAGGTTAAAGCTGTGGAGGTTTTGATGTTTCGTGTTTTTATCTTTTTCTTAAAGTGACACATTAAAAAAAAAAACAAAACAGAACAAATCTTCACAGCAAAGATGCATCAAACGACCAATTGCTATACACAGGGTAGTCAAAAAGGATTTGTTTGTTCAAACGTTTTCCCTTCTGCTATTATATTGATATTTAATAGGAAAATAAAATACATAGACTTTGTATGCATTCATTTGCAAATTTTCTTACAAAAAAAGACCAAGCACAGAAGTTGGCATTCACAAAGTCTATGCCATTTTTTTTTGTGTTAAAATTGGTATCATCTATACACTATCTTACAGTATTAACAACAGCTATTTGTTTTTGTATGTTTGTTTGTTCTACCCATTGGGTAGGATATGTGCATAATATATTCAAGTTATACACAGCACCATACAAAGAAAAAAAAACCAACCCAGAAAAAAAGACAGACAACTGAAAAAGCACCATTTTAAGTGAGGCACAACAAAGGTGGGAGTGTAAGGCCTGATCCAAAGCCCCCTGAAGTCAGCAAGAGTCTTCCTACCAACTTCACTGGGCTTTGGATCAGGCCCTCTCAAGTGCAAGGGGGGTCCTATCTTCTCAGACCTGAACATGAGGCACCTTAGTTGTTCACGAACTACCGACATGCAAATCTCTTCAAAATTATATCTAATATGGACATATATAATTTATTAATAAACCTACCACAGTGGAGACACAAGCACAAACCAAGGAGAGAAATGAAGAAGGAGACAGCTTCGTCACCCACGAGATCCTACACACACCACGTTGTTTCAGAAAGCTCACACACCAAACCACTTAAAACAGAAACAGCAGCAGCAATATAGCAAAGAAATTACATCGAGTCATCTCTGGCAGCAACCACGCAGCTGTCAGAGGGAAGTATCTAGGTTACAAGTTTGTTCCTTTATTGTTAACCAACATGAACAGGTAAGCTCTTTGATGGCAGGAAAGGGATGCCAGCAATACCTGGGCTGCTTATGTTCAGTCTAAGCACGGAAGAGGCGAGGCAGAAGAGCTGGGAGAGTCTGCAACACTTCTCAATATTAAATCAGGTTTGGTTTTTCCTTTTGGAAGCAGGAGAAACATAGCAAGTCGTTACAGAAACGGCACTAGAATCCCTGAAATGTATTCAATGCAAATAGTTGTGATTTCAGGGAAACAACAGTAGACTCCTCCACTGCATGTCTGTGGTATGACCAGTGTGGTGAAACATTTCATAAAAACTGAGCCACCACCAACACTTGAGTTTGCTGGGAAGAGGCAGTGCAGGCCTGATGCTGGTTTTGGAGGGTGAACTTGGTGGTGCAGCTTCTGTTAGTTCCCCAAGAGGAGCCATACCAAGAAAATGACTCTGTTCTGCTGGTGCAAGTGTGCCCAGTGGGGCTTCTGCCAGCACAGCAATGGCAATCAGAGGTGGGTTAAAAGGTAATTTACACCCCTGATTAACGAGCACAGACTGGCAAACAATATATTAAGTATTTAAAAAAAATTAAAATCTTACTAACCAACATTGTCAGCCAGGCAACTATCAAAATTTCAATTTCCTAAGAAAACATGCAGAACAGCCTTCAGACAGGAAGCCTCTGTAAGTTCAACACGTTCTCACAAGGGACTTTCTGATGTTCTAAGAGGCCTCAACAGGTCTCAGACAATTCAGTAGGAGTGCCTTTTCCCAGGGATTTAAACAGTTGACACATTTGGGGCTAGTTTAGGAGAAAAGTTGTAATCACACGGTTTGGTACGCAGGCAACACAGTGTGGGAAAAACACAGATATGTGTAATTAAAATATCTGCAACAGCCTTTATCTAAAAAGCAAAGATGTCATCAAAAGCCAGCCTGCATCTGAACCCTCTGTACAAATGGATCACTTGGTTCTCAGCATCAGCCAGGTTTGAAGAAACATTCTTCTGAGATCTGG
The DNA here is from genome assembly GCA_013398125.1 of Aegotheles bennettii. Classification (NCBI taxonomy): domain Eukaryota; kingdom Metazoa; phylum Chordata; class Aves; order Caprimulgiformes; family Aegothelidae; genus Aegotheles; species Aegotheles bennettii. The sequence goes on from VZRW01002565.1 coordinate 201,188, forward strand.
ATTACATGAAGTACATTTCCATCCTGTACATCAATACATGAGATCTGCGTTAGGGTTGTCCCAAAAGCACGGGAATGTTTCAAAGTTCACCCGAAAGGACAGAGCTGTTGGATGTGAGATGCACTAGCACACCAGGTCACAGGCAAGAATTTGCGCAGCAAGAAACTCCCCTACTGATAAAAACAGGGCCATGACATTTACAGAACTGCAAAGCAAATACTCCTCACGTCTTCAGCTGTTCAACAAATGACCTGTCACTGCTCCTGAGAGCACAATATACAGCCATTCAGTACTTCTGGAAGGTGATTACGAAATATAACTAATATATAGATAATGAAGAGGTAGGATACATGCACAAGTTTGGATGCAGGTATGTACACACACACATGCGCATGGACATGACAATGGTAACGGTCACAGAGAACTTGTGAATTATCCTACATACCATCAAATGTACCAGCAAGCCTATTGTTTATCCTAAGGGGAAGGAAAAAAAAAAAAGCAAAGAACAATTTTGAAGCATATCTATTTTCACCAGCACACTGTTTTCTTTTTCTTTGCCTATGAAATCAGGTTACCTTAGCTACCACGAGCATTCAGGGCTGAGAGTCAGAGAAAGGTTTGCAACCAATCTCCTCCAAACCATTCAAACATTCCTTAAAGACCAGAGTGTCAGTTTTAAGGTCCAGTACTTCACTACCTGGCAAGGCTAGAAAAGACCACTTCAGACAGTGCCCTTCCAGGCAGCCTACGCACTGCACCGGGCGCTCTAGCAGGACAAGGCTTTCTTCCCTATTGCAAAAAAAGTGCATTCTTTCCGAAACAGTGTCATTTCACTCCTTGCCCTTCCCAGAACCACGTTCACAGGAAAATATACCTTTTTTAAAAAAATATTTCTGCAACACAAAAATTCAGAAATTTGGGATAACAGAAGCAGCTTCCAGCTGGGACAAATTGGTAGGAGAAGTGGGCAAGCAATAATAAAAAGGCAAATGAAGCACAGTTTGACCTATGATTTCTGCAGACTCCATGACCGCAGGAATGTAAATACCTCCCTCACCAGCCATCAAGAACTTGTACATGGGGCATGCATCTGAGTTTTCACACTTACAAGGAAAAGGCATACTGTAATAAAGTCACATCAGACTGAAGCTGGGTTAAGTGCAGAGTTCATCTGTGACAAGCCTAGGAGTAGCTTAAGCAGGTCCTCCCTGATGAAAACAACCCATTACACAAAGCACTGTGAATCCCACATATGCCACATGCTATGGGAAAGGGATCTGAACACTGCTCTGTTGAAAGGATACTAGTCTTCATATTCCTCACTCACATCTTTCAAGCAGCATCACATATACAGAGCCTGCTCGCACAGCAGTGAGATGAATCCAACCACACAGCCAGAATCAGAGCTAAGTGCCCCATCAGGAAACTGGGAGAGAAACTTCTTTTCTGTTGCTAAACCTCCTGCCTTTTCCAGCCCTACAAGATCACAGGAAAACACCAAAGATGGGGCATATTTAGCACCAAGAAGGGAGCCATGCCAAGCCACGTAAGGGATAAAGTAACCTTTGCAGTAGGATAGAGGTCATAATGCTTTATCTCTTAAAGGTACATTTAAAAAAAAATCTGAAGCAGGGACATCACTAGACTGATTTTTGGGAAGACGGGTTACTGGGCAAAGGTCAGGAGATGCAACCAGAATTCAGGCTAATATGATCCATCAGACAGAAAACTCCACAAGCATATTATGTGGGTTTTGTGCATGATACACATAAACCAAAACACCGGTATGGAGGTATAATCTACATGATTAATGCTACCATGTTTGCAGAAATCTTTTATAATTACAAAGCTTCATTTGAGTTGCTGTGGAATGCAGTTTATTAATTCTAGGTATCTTCAAAGTGAAGTTTTCCATAAATGCTTCACAGAATTATTTATCTTCAGAGATCATAAGTTTCTAAACCTGTCAAGATTGATAGAGCTATCTAATTCTGATATTCCTTCTTTTACCATTCTGTTGTTAGCAGGGGCATATTCTCTCACAGAAACCAAAGAAAAAATAGAAAGAAAACACACAATTGCAACATTATACTATTGACAGGACCCCCATCAGAGATCACCAACATTCATCAGAGAATATTGTATGTACTCCTCTAAGAGGCCCCAAAACAAAAGCAGCAGATTGCAAGCTCACCTACAGCAAGCAACAGACGACTACACTTTCTGAGCTGACAGGTATACTGGCTGCACATTGGCTTTGGACAGCAGGATATGATGAGGAGGTGAAGATGCAAGCGGAAATGCAGCCATTAGGTGAGGAAATACCAAGTTCTTTATAAACAACTCTTTTCTACAGAACTGGAAAAGGTTATGCTTTCCACACAAAGAAAAATTTCCTCAGTCACGAAAAATTAAAAAGACAAGAGTGCACGGATCACACTGGGCAATGTTAGCGGGCAGGGCATAAATCCACTGGCATGCAGAGACAGCAAAAGATGGGGAAGACCTGACTGCAAAGAAAGCACATTCCCAAGAAGTGACTTTGAAGGCAACTTCAACGCCCCCTTCACTGAGATCTGTGCTTGGGGAAAAGTTGGTACTCAACCGGCCCAGGGCCCAGCCCAGGTGTGCTCTGCCATGACAGATGAGTTCCAGCTGTTCTGGCCTAAAGGCTTCTCGGCTAAATAAACCTCATTTAGGCAACAGCACAGTATCTGCATAGGCACACATTCTCAGCCGTAAAAGCTCACTTCTGAAGGACAACAACAGTCAGTGAAGACCAAAACAACATTTTCCGTTTTTGTCTTCTGCTTGGTGGTTTGGGTTTCTTTTTTTGTTGGAGTTTTTTTGTTATTTTTTGTTGTTTTGGTTTTGGTTTTTTTTTTTGCTTTTGTTTGTTTGTTTTTTAAACTAAGAATTAAGTTCATAGGTTGTTTGCAAAAAATCTAATTTCACAGCTTTTATTCCCAGGAACCAGATGTGACAAGAGCCCTAGCTGACTGACAGCCACCTAGTCATCTCCTAAACATCTGTCTGAGTCCGAGTGGAAAAAAAAAAGTGAATCCCATCATACAATCTATCTCTCCCTTCAAATAACACATAAATTAAAAGGCAGCTTTACTCTGCGTTACCAGCATGACTCAGATCAAGAAAACAATTACAGAGACAAATGAGGCTGCATATTCAGACTAACAGTTACACAAACATGTTCTAAACCAGAATAAAACCAAATTACCTTATGAAGAAAATAACCTACACTGAGGCCCATAGAAAACACACAGACACGCATACTGTTTTGGCATTAAAACTCTGCATAGATCAAAGATGCACTTCAGTTATCAGAGCCCCCGGTGTACAGAAGTCCTGCAGAAATCCAACCTCCAGCCATGGAACCAGGCGCCAGGGCACAGCACTCCTCCACAGTGCGCTCAGGGCACTCAGTGGCTGCTGCCCATAACCAAGCACAAGGCTTCAGAAAATAGAAAAAAGTCAAAGATCTTAAAGTGAAAAGGTGTAGGACAACCCCCCCCCACTCACATATATATTAGAAACTATTCAAGCTAAGACTCTAAAAGTTCTTTAAGTCCATTTCTGAAATGCATTTTAAGTGCAAGTTGTGCTTTTTCATGTGCTTGTGATGCCACTATCACCATTTGTCAACTGCCTTCCAGCACTGCGTGTGCTTCCACACGGAAACAGCCAGGAAAGAAATACCCCACATGCCATTTTACAGACAGGTAACGCTTTCCAACTACTCTTAAGACCAGCATGGCAAAACTAGGGCTTACAGACACTTAGTTAATACGCAAGTCATCTTTACCCATGAGCATAGTCCTGTTGGCATCAAACAGATGACATGCACAGAGGAAGGTTTCCGCAGCAGGGACCAGAGCAAAATGGTTTGCAGTGAGAATAACTGGTGCTCCCACATGACTGCCAGAGTCGGCACAGGAGCTGGCACCAGCACCACCAGCACTCTTGGTACTGATGCGGAAAACTGCATGGGGGGGGTTACAGCTACAAAGGCCCCTTCACTGCAACACGATGGATCTCCGGGACTGAACTTCAGTATCTAAAGGACAAAATGGAGAGTGAAAAGCACAACAGAGTCTCACATATTTTAACAGCATTGCAGGGGAAAAAACCCACCTTGGATTTTTGAACAATTTATTGCATAATGTCATGATATGTGACTAAATACATTTCAGACTACAGTGAGGACAAAAATCTCTAAAACTGTAAGTACTCGCAATACTGCAGTATGAAAAGGAAAAGAATGGCAGCACTTAGAATCAACACAAATTAACACATCTGGGATTTTGTTTTGCTGTTTACGAAACAAATAGTCTACACTGCAAAATAGCTAAACCTTAAGTGACACAAAATGCTGGGATTTCATATTTGCCTTCTTCCATCCAAATGTCTTCAAGACACTTCATTGATGCACGGTTATTCAAATGCAATTATTGCAAAGACAAGTTAAGTGTCCCTGTATTTCTTGATTTGCAGAAGTCAAGAGATGTTAGGCTAAGTCCTGTCCCCTTTTCCTAGCACACCCGGGGGGAGGGGGGCAAACTCCTCCAGATTACTTCTGGGGCTCTACCATTATTCCACAGGTGAAAAGACAACATATAGAAGAACTTCACATAAAACAGTTCCCTCATATATATTTTTTTAAAACATTAAGATAGTGCAACTTTTTAAAACACATTTATCACAACACAAATTAATTCCTTGCATTCATCTAAGTTCTCAACTTTATACCTTGGCACACAAAACAGGAATTTTGTTTCATATTAAAAAAGAAAACACACCCTGGGAGGAAAAAAAAAGCAAACTGGCCAATTCTTCTTCCCCCGTTTATCTAGCAAAACCACCTTCTTCCTTCTGCCATTCAGTGAGTATAACAGGCTGTACAAGCCCCATTTCTGTGCTAAGTTAACTTTTAGAATTAAATAATTGAAATAGTTTATTAAAAAAAATAATATTTCCCCCCCTCCCCCGAAACACTGCTTGTAGACAAACTGAATGGAAGTTTATATTTCTTTCAATCTGCTTTGCATGCAATTCCCCTGAAAGGAATCAGAAACAAAGAACTGGTTTGCACGTTTGGTTTTACTAAGTTGTACCACGTGAAACGTAACAACATTGTGCACCGGAGCATGGGGGTCTTCCTCCACCGCTCTGCTTGGGTCTCTCGTCTTCAGTTCAAATGCACCTTGGGCGAGTAACTTAGACCAGGTTTCCTGGTTTCCGGTCTTGGCCTTTGCTGGGGACTATTGTGCTCTCTGAATTGTTCTGCTGAAACTGAAGTCTGTTCCCTCTCTGTGAGGAAGGAGGCGCGTTGCTGTGCTGGTGGTGGAAAAAAGAGGAGCCTGGGTAATGCCCCATGACCTCGCTGTACGTCGGGGGTGGTCCTTCCATCCTTCCATTACTGCTATAGTTGGTTGCACTTATGCCCGAATTGCTGCTTGGTGGACAGGGGCCCCCATTGTACATCGAGATGTCTATCAAGTCGCTATCAAAAATGGTTCTGTTGGGTGGTGCCCTGACAGATTCCCGGTTGAGTTCCATCTGCTGTTCTGGGTCCCGGAGCTGCAGGGTGCACGGGCCTTGGTACGGCGGCGGCTCTTCCCCATCAGAGAGGGAGATGGTTGGAGGAAGGTCAATCTCGTGCTGCATGTAAGGGTAAGTGGGCTGGAAGCGACTGAAACGGTCCCGCTGCATAAAAGATGGGGCGGTAAACCTGTCCCTGGACCTTGGAGCATACATGATCTGAAACAGGACGAGACACACGTGACTCCATATCTGAGCAAAGCATTGTGGGTGCTCCGTATTTACAAAGAAGCAAGAAACCAGAAAATACTACTTTGCCTCCTAACCTGAAAGTTTAAACCCAGCAGACATTGTGCACATGTGCTCCCACAGGCATGCATGTGAAAAGAAGAGGCAGGAGTTGCAGGAAGGATCTAACACAAGGTATTCAGTAACAGCTTCACGAAGGAAGACCAAGACCTCACACAGCTCCTCCTGACATTAAAACATGCAGAGCTGAGAGAAAACAACTCCGTTTCTGTACACAGGGAACACTTTCTCTCTGGTCTTGAGAATTAACTAGTTCTACAAAAATGTCCCAATACTGAATTTCAGCTTTAGTCTGTCTCTCCCTCCTACTCAGAGCTAATGTAAATACCCTGCATCACCAAAGAACTCAGATGGTCACTTTAGTACATGTTGTAGAGGCCTGACATATCTCACGCCTTCACCACCAGAGTGTATCAGGTGTCCTCCTCCCCCTCAGTTCTCAGCCAAACTCAGTCTTTGGGGGCGACCTGCGAGGCTTCTGCACTGCGAATGGAAAAAATGTCCCCAGCATGTTAAATCCTGCAGAAGGTCAGGCTTTACAAGAGAAATTGTTCAAGACACTCTCTGAGAAGCTATTGCTCCTCACCTGGTCTGTCCCAGATCTAGAGAGAGACACACCAGCTTCTTAGATCTAGAACTATCAAACAGCTCTTCTCATTTTTGTATCCATGCAGGGTCTTTAGCCACTGACCCTCAAAGATGCAAAGTCAGCCACCAGGAAGATTCACTGTTTGACACAGGTGGGCTGGGCTACTTGGAGAAACACATCCACAAATTATCACTCAGACCAGGGATCTGCGCTAGCTCAAGATGAGAGACACTGATGATAGGATGTGTTGTAAACCCAGGAAAAGCACAGGCAGAGGAGCAACTGGTCTTGCAGATTCCACTGAATATTCGAATTACCAAACCACTGCATGAGACAACTCCACCACTCACCTGTGAATGCCTAATACGATACAGGGAGCTGTGGGCAGAGATGAGCTGTCATGTAGGTAGAATCTCACTGTTTTAACAAAAAAGACTTAAGCATTTATGGAATGGGAGTTAAGGCAGGCTTGGATGTCCACGTGAAAAAGCTTTATTTACTAAATAGATGCATGTTTTTGAGAGGAGCCAAATACACATAACAGTAAAGAGGAAAGCACGTTGGTGAAGATAGTAAGAAAACCTTACCTCTGAAGCACCCTGGCGTGACACTGAGCTTTCTGAAGGCCACAAGCACCCCTCCTGGAATGTAGGAAAACACAAGAAGAGAGGAGAATTAATAGATCACATCAATAGATCACGTCAAATGCCATGACTTTTAGGAGCAGTCAGCTTCTAAAAACTGGCTGTCTCCACCCAGAGAAAGGTGATCAATGAGTAATGTCCCAGCCCTTGTGTTTCAAAACAGCAGCTCTGCACCCAAGCAAGTCAGGCTTGGTCCATTTTGCAAGTGCTAGGACGCCAGCCACAGCAGCCAGCTTTGCAGGCCATGAGGACACGGGAAGCCGCTCACAGCTGGCAACATGCAGAGACAACAGCAGACACTCCAGCACCTCCCAGCCTGGGACAAGGCCATGATAGCATGGTTAGCAGGTCTGATGAAGCTGACCTGCCAGCCGGAATCCAAATTGTACACCACAGCCAAAACAGTTCACAACAAAACCTGTCGTCCGTAATCTCAGTGAAGTGACAGTCACTCTAAATCCAGGTATATTCTGGTGAAAACTGTCAGTCACCCAATTCCCAGCATTAACAGTAATTAACAGCTGAAGCTTCAGTCACCAGTTCCCCTCTTCAACTGCTTCCTCAGCCACCTTCTCAGGCTAGAGTATTTTCTCTCTCATTCTTTCAAAAGCTGTTCTGACACCGTACCAGCACTCAGGGCAGAATAGAAGGGTGAAGAACAACTTGTGTGTATCATTATTTTTCTTCTCAATTAAGTGCTTAGAGTAACAGTAACTACCACAACAGATTTATTTTATTGAAAGTATCAAAGCTGAAGAGCAGCTGTATCAGAGCAGCTATAAAGTACAGAATTCCAATCTTGGTACAAAAAAAAAATCAAAACATTGTATGGTCATGACTGTTTTCTGGGTGCTAATTCAAGTTTTATGATTTTATAGACGTAAGAAATCTCAGGAATAGGAAGGAAAAAGCATGCTGTCCCCAAAAGACTACTTTCAAGTCTTACTGTACTGCTTCTTCTCTGCATAGCATCTTTCAACATATTTCAGATGTAAAAATAGACCTAACTAGATGTTCATCATGACACTTGGAGACCAAAAGCCGTCTGCAAATCTTGTCAGGAGAGTCCACTGCAGAGGAAAGCTGTTCTAAGAGGAATATCCCACAGGATTCAGCTGTTAAGGGAAATGCTTTGAATAACAAAGCTGGTCAATCACTTCTCTTCTGCAGCTTTAGAGAGCAGAGATAGAGGGAGGCTGACAACCACAATTATTTACAACTTAATTTGCAAGTACACACACTTGCAAAGGCCCGATACAAAAGACAACTCTTACATAGATTCATGTATTTCAGTGCCTATATAAGATTTTGTCAATAGAAGAAATTGTAACTGAATATACACACACACATATACATACCTATATCCACCCTCCTTACCACCCCTCCATCACCCAGAAGCCCTCATTTTGAAATATCTGAGGGCATATTTACACAATTAAAGACAATCAGGTTATCATCAGCTGAGCCAACAGCCTCCCAGCCTGTTGCAATCATTAAGTAAAACACACTAGTCAAAGCTGAAGTGCTCAATCAACTGCCCATGAACTACAGGCCACACACAGCCTGGCAGCAGATTCCTGAGTGATGGTTTGAAAGATAGGATAGCATGTAGCTTTATGCTTAATGCAACTGCCTCAGTCTCTCCTTTAATGCGTTCTGGCTCAGAAGAGAGGAAAAACAGCCAAAACCAATGACCCAACCCAGAAAGGAATCCAATCTACCACCACCACCCCCCCTCATGTTACTTTAACTCCCTTATGAAAGAGTTTCCCTTGTGGAAGTGGAAACGAAGACTCCTACTCTAGGGCCCGTCTCCCCTAAGGATGGAGAGTGAGAAGAACTGAGGGAGATGGTGCAGTATATGGAAAAAAACTCCTCATGCTGGAGGAGATGGAGGGGTCAGCACGTGGAGCCTAGGCACACAGCTGGTACCAGCAATGTCTAACAGAAACAACTTGCTGGAAGAGTGGAATTGCCCATTACTTCTACTGCTGATGCCTGAATCCCAGGACAGTAAAAGACCCCGCCTGGATGCACTGCAGCTGCTACAGGGACCTCACAGAGTGTGTGAGGATGCTGGGATAGTCAGACAAAGATGATGAGACCAAACAAGACCAAGGTTCTCCCCACCCTTGGCTAACTACTCGAAGATGTAGACAGCTGAGGATGCAGGCTAACTCCAAGGCTGTGAGATCCTCAGGATGCAAGGTATGTAACAACATGGCCTCTGTGACAGTGTGTCCTACAGCCCACCTGTATGTACTCCCTTCCCTAAGGTTTCCTCTGTAGAGAGCAGCAGGCTGAATAAATCATTTGGCAGCAGCCAACCCCCAGTAAGATCACTATCCCAGAAGCCAGAGGAACTCCCCAAGCAGATGGCTGGGTAGCATGTGCTCAGCATGCCCACGCTTGGAAAATACCAGGCTCACACACCACGTACAGACCAGCCTCACCATGCATATATGGTTGGTCCAGTGCCACAGTATAGGAGTCTCTCATCACCACCAGAGTAAGCCCAGACTAACTGGCCCGACGTAGGAAAGGCACCACACTCCTCCTTAGTGTGTGGTCAAGTCTTCATACGGAGAGTGGGAGAGGCAAGGAGAAAGGGAAGGCACTGACAGACAACTGGATTTCCTGCATTGTTATAGAGGAACCCTTGAATCCCTCTAGGACACAAACTTACTGTACAGTGACCTGCAGTGACAAATACAAACATGTAGAGAGGCTTCCTAAACTTTAAGAGGAGAGCAATGTGACAACATGGGAAGAAAAGTACAAAAAGGAAGAGGAGAGAGAAAAAGACAACAGACAACCTGCCAGGGCTTAATGATGAATGGCTCTATAGGGTTTATACTTAGAACTATTTGAGGGATACAACAGAACAGGAAAATCATTTATGCTTAATATCACACACTAGATGCCCCTTATCCTTTCACACAGCACACATTTCATTAGGTGCCTCTGAGCCAGACATGGCAGCTCGCTACTGAACTGTGCAGCTCCTGCTTCAGGGCCTGCCTGGGAACTGCCACCTCAGAGCACAGGCAGACTCCGCTCAGGGCTGCCTGCAACCACCTATTCAGATGTGCCCTTCCACTGACATCCCAAGGCTAAAACAAAACTTAGGAAATTAATAAAATTTCACACACTGAAGTGCTTTGCTGAATCTTGCCCTGAAATGCTATAGGGGTTTTCTGCACTTTGCCTCTGCAGATAAGCCCCATCTCCTCTGCAGAAGGTGGCATCTGTCTGGAACAAGGTAACTGCATCCAAACAGGAGCCTGCCCCATCTTCATAATTTCAGTCTTTTCAGCCTTCCTGAAATCCCTGTATCCACCATGGTAGACTTACTATCTACCCTTCTCAAGTCTTTGTATCAGGGAAATCCTCCTTCCGCTGCATTGGGTAGATACAACCTAAACCAAGGGTTGGTGCCCCCCTACCCCACTGCTCTTGGGGTGATGGCAATGGGTTGAGAGGAGAAGAAAGGAAAAAGCTCAGTGTTGCAGAAGGAAAACATCCTCATGACTCCCCGTGCCCGCCCTCCCCCCCCAAGATGCAGGTGTAAAGAATAACACACTGGTACTGCTGCAAACCGTCTGGGGTGACCTACACTGAGGGAACACGTTATTTCTTGTTCTCTCCTTGTCCTTCTACTTACAGACCTTCATTTGACAGCTAAAAATGTTCCCCTGTGCTCAAATCAATGAAAATCAGGTAGGAACTGACAGCATTTGTATTTATCTTCCCTCATATCGTTTCTTCCTTTATTATTCAAAATACCAAGATAGATTTGCCTAATGATACAAAAAACTACTTTCAACTTTGTTTTGCTCCGTGAGCCCCTGTCCCATGAGTCAGACAGTATCAGGCACAGGCAATACAGCTCGGCAGGACAGCTAACCAGCTGCCAGGTCTGGCATCCCGCCGACAGGCACTTCCCAGCTTGCAAATCCAGCACTGGCAGAGTCCTGCTCCATGCCCCCTCGCACCAAATGCCCAGGGATTTGTACAAGTAGCTCTCAGGTATGTGCAATCAAGGCTAGATCTGAGCAAATGCAACTTACCATTTTATTCTGTGGGCAATATGTAATTTACTTACTTCTTATAAGACTTACAACTGCTAGCTGCTTCAACTCGCTCCTTCTTAGACTAAAGATCTCCAGCTGGGAGCTTTAATACTTCAGAGTAACAGGGAGAGAAAGCTTATACATTCATTCCCTGTATTACACTCATTTTTAACACTGCTAGGTTTTGGAATGAAAAAGGATGAGTCTCCATGGTAAGTACCAGCTCCTACACGTAACACCAAAGCAAGAAAAGTCTTAGGGATCCAGCCATGTCTTTTGCTGACCTTAGCCATTCCTGGCTTTCACAATACCCTACAGAGATTAATTTTGCAATTAGGTTTTGAAATAGCATCATTCAATAAATCCAGGTAGGTTATTACTTAATTGCCTTACAGTGATTATTATTTAGCTCAATATTCAGAGCTTAGGACACTGGATAAGTCCAAGATAACTTGCCTGATTTGTATTTTACAAAAGTTAACAGCCTCTAGAATTGAACAATTTAGAAAAAAGACTTTTTTAGGCCATTTTTAAACACTGAAGCACACAATGTCATCCAACTAACTCAGCTGAGCATCAGCACATTGATAGATAGCAAGAAAGAATTTTACAGGAATAATAATTTTAAGTCAGGATAAACTGGAAGGTAAAAATTTAAGCTCAGTAAGAAAAATTCCTCAAACTGTAATGAAGCAAAAGCATCCCTGTGCTGGTTTGGGTTGGGATAGTTCATTTTCTTCATAGTAGCCAATATGGGGTTATATTTTGGATCTGTGCTGGAAACAGTGTTGACAGTACAAGGATGTTTTTGTTATTGCTGAGCAGCACTCATACAGAACCAAAGCCTTTCCTTCTCCTCATCCCACCCCACCAGCGAGTGGGCTGGGGGTGCGTGAGCAGCTGGGAGGGGACACAGCCGGGACAGCTGACCCTAACTGACCACAGGGATATCCCATGCCATATGATGTCCTGTTCAGCATACAAAGCTGGAGGAAGAGGGAGGAAGGGGGGACATTTGGAGTGATGGTGTTTGTCTTCCCAAGCAACTGTTATGTGTGATGGAGCTCTGCTCCCTTGGAGATGGCTGAACACCTGCCTGCTGATGGGATGTAGTCAATGAATTCCTTGTTTTGCTTTGCTTGTGTGCATGGCTTTTGCTTCACCCATTAAACTCTTTATCTCAACCCATGAGTTCTCAGTTTTACCCTGCCGATTCTCTCCCCCATCCCACCGGGTGAGAGTGAGCAAGTGGCCATGTGGCTTAGTTGCCGGCTGGGGTTAAACCACAACAATCCCATATAATCCAAATTTTTCTTTTTTTTTTTTTAACTGATCCTTAAGGAAATTTTCATGTTTTCTCCACTTTTCAGTTTCTGAGAATTATAATTCACAGAATGTCAGGGGTTAGAGGGGACCTCGAAAGATCATCTAGTTCAACCGCCTGCTAGAGCAGGACCACCTAGAGCAGGGCACACAAATTGTATTTCCTGAGAAACAAAAGTCAGTTTTTCCACTTTCTGAAGTGCACTACAGGTATTAAAAAGGTCCCTCTTTTCCCCTCGGTTAAACGCAGACTTTATTTTTTTAATACCTGTATTTATACACCCCCCCCTCTCGCCAGGGAAGGGTGTAGGATGGCGGTGCAGCCCCTGGCTTCGGCCCTAGGTGGCAGCGATGCATTGCACCACACCACAGCAGCGGCTCGCTCAAAACGCTCGGGAGGGCACAGGGGCCCATGTGTGTCCCCCTGCTCCTTCCTGGCTGACAGAGGCCGGCGCAGCTCCTGAGGTCATAACACTCTCCTTGCCGACCACAAGCAAAGTAAATCTACTGCGGTGTCCCCCGCAGAATGACAAGTATTCCAGCAGGACTGCTCTTCCCTTTAAGAGCTGCGTTTCCCAAGGGCAGGAAAGGTCACAGCATCGGGCAGAGTGGTGAGTGGTACCAAGGAGGAGAAGTACTGGAGAGATAATCATGGAGAGCACCAAACCCCCTCACCTGTAGTCTGCCTCCCTACACTCAGTGATTATTTCCATTACTTCATGCTTTAAAACTTATTTCCCCAACTTCACGGCGCTTTACCACTTTAAGTAACCTTCCTTTCATTGAAGTGAAGAGGTAAGTACCATTATCCCTCCTCCTTTCTTCGGACATGAAACAAGTTGCCCAAGGTGACACACTGAGTCAGGAGCCACCCAAAGCCAGCACTCCTCATTTTTAGTCCTACCTGCAGATTTCCTAGATGATCCCATCCTTATGAGAGATGTTCTGACTTCATTGTAGCAGACTTCAAAGAGCAGCAGCGAGTGCACACTGTCCCTCCCCGCAGGGCACGCTGGGGAAAGGCAAGCCCATGTCCCTCACACAGGCAGCAGGAGAACCCAGGACAAGCCCAGATCCTGCCAGCTGATGCCAATACAAAGCAGGGTGGTCCTACAGCACCTGCCCTCCCTTCCACCTATAGGTTGGCTTCTTATGGGATTTTCTTTTGCACATGTCAGTAAGAAAATGAGAATGACTGGGCCAGGGACGCCAGTAAGGAACAGAAGGAATAATGCTAACACCAGTGGGGGATATCTGAAAAAGCCAAGAGGCAAGACTAATGCTTGGAATCGCTGACAAATCCCTGGAGTTGTCAGTATTATTATTTTCTGTCCGTGTCCCCCGTCCCCCACCCCCGATGTTCACCTTTTATTCCGAAATAGCTGTTCAAGAAGCAGGGCAGGATTTTTACAGCCGCGCTTCTGGTGCTTGGCATTCATAACTGGCATTATCAATGCAGGCCCTAATGCGAGCTGACTAATCCAAGCAGCGATGCTGCCCTTGGCGCTGGGAGGCAGGGGCTGGTCAGGGGGAGCATCTTGTGCGATGGATGCAGAGATTCTGCTGCCAGGAACAGACATGCAGCAAAGCATTCGGTACTCCTCAAAATTCATTTTATAGGAGGAAAATACACAAAAACAGAAGCCACCAGGATGGGGAGAAGGAATCAATTTAGGAACATCAGAAGCTCCTTAAGCACCTCCCTGTAAGTCACTTAGTTAATCTCTTTCTCCTCAACATTAGCTGGAAATCCCTGGTGATGCCACTAAGAGTTAATCATTGGAAAGCAAGATTTATCTTGGTTTTGTCCCAGCAACAGGAGAGTGCCACAGGAGCTGCTTGGCCCTGGCTACCTGCATTCCAGCAGGATGGTTATGGTTACCAGCAGAATTGCCCTCCCAACACAACATCAGTCCTTCCAAGGCACAACCAGCAACACCACAGCACACACACCCCTAGGGCTGTCAGATGCATGTACCCTGTGCATGGATGTGCCTTTCCAAGGCTGCCACAGAGCTCTGTCCCAAAACCCCCTCAGCACTGCCAGTAACATCAGTTGTTCCCACAGCAGAGGTTGTGCCATCCTAGTGAAGCAGCCCTGGGCATGCTCCTGGTATACTCCACTCCCTACAGCCTTCACATGCCCCTCAGATGCTCTACAAACCTCAGCTCGCTCCCAGCTGTGAAGCCAAACACAGCTGATGGATCAGCCAGCAGGGGACATGTTCAATATTTTATCCATCGTGATACAGACACCATTCAGTACCGTGCACACTCACTTCAGGATGCTGCTCATGCCAACAGAGTTGTCACTCAGCACTGTTCCACCCCCCGCAGTTATGACCTCAAAACTCATATTTCTGCTCATGTTTAAAACAGGCTTTGAATGTTTCAATATCCATGCTAGGAGAGGGCAGGGCTTGCCACAGGTGGACAGGCAGCATCCCCAGCAGCACTGCTGCAGAAGCATCCAGTACTGCTGCGCACCCAAAGGTTGTCCTGCCACTGCTGTGATCTGTTTAAGGCCTCAGAACACCAACCAAGGTAACAGAACAAAGAAACAAAGACCAGGGGAAAGACTGGAAGATAAGACTCCAGAAGGGATGAAAAGAAAAAAAAAAAAGAAAGATAAAGATGAACTGGTGGTCACACAGAAAAGCATATTTACAGAACAGGAACACGACTACTTTTCAGCATGTGAGCAACTTTTTTTTTCTGGGCTCGGTCCCTTTTCTGCCCTTTGAGTGTTACTAACACTTGTGATTCCAGCGACACTTCATCTTCTCTTTAATACAACCAGAATTTCAACTTCCAGGCCTTTTTTTTTTTTTTTAACAGGAAGGAAGTTCAGCCAAACAAAGAAACACCAAAACACCTTATTTTATTATTTTGGATGCATGACCCCACAAGTTCTTACGTGTGAGTTTGGCAATAAAGGCTGTAGATAATTTATTTGTTCATTTCTATTATGCTTTCTAGAAGAATCAGAGTAAGAGAAATCACCTGTTTGATAGTTGGTCTTTATGGGGTCAGAGATTTGTGCAATTGAGCCATAGCTCAGCTGTGGGAAGGCACGATTACCCAGAAATAGGACAGGTTTGAAGAAGAGGAAAACAGAAGGTAACAATAGGACCAAAAAAAGGCCCATCTGAATAGGAAAAACCACACAAAAACATTCCCTTGGACAAGAATCTACTTAATAGCATTTGCACTCAGAACAAGGCCCACATGGTTAAAAAATAAATATATTTTAAAAGCATACAATCTAACCTGCATCTTACTGCTCACACTATTTACCTCATGTAACTCACTCTGCTGTGGACAATGAGAACAGACTGGGCATTTTCAGTCTCGCATCACAGAGCAAACACCTCAGTTTCCCAACTCTCACACATCGCACACTGCTTTTAAGGTTTGTACTGCAAGCAGTGTGCCCTTTTCAGCAGAATTTCCTTCTAGCACCTGAGGCAAAGTCCCACTCCCCGTAAGCATGACCTTCTTTTAAGAACAGCTCCAGCTTACCAGAAATCAAGATGAGTAATAACAATGACAAACCTACACCAGAGAGTTTTCAGAAGAGTTAGTAACCGGTTCTTGTCAACCCATCATCAACTCCCCTGAAGTGCTCACCTGGCTATGATTATCATTACTTATAAGGGCACCATCAAACTGAAACCGAGTCAGTGTTTTAAAAGATTATTTAAAAGCAGTTCTGGGTACTAAAGCAGCTGTCAAATTGCATGCTCTCCTTCACAAGAAGGCAATGTTTCCTCCCCCTCTCCAAGAGAAAAGGCACCACTTGTTCTGGTAACAGACAATACTAATGAACCATACAAAGGAAATAATGGGTTACTTCACACATTTGACATCTTACTGCAGCTTTAAAAGATTTGTGAAGATGAAAATGCATTTCCTTTATCTCAAATCACTTCATTTTAGGTACTTGTAGCAATTATAGCTAACATTTTTCAGACAGAAGTGTGGTTTTTGAATTACAGCATCCATTTCAAAGCAACACTCAAATTAATCCAGCCAATTTTTCCAGCTCTGAAGTCCACGAGGTTAAGGTCTGACAAGTTTCAGTTTCATCTGTAACCAAATTAGTCAAATATTCCTGAAGTACTGAAGTGCTAGGGAATGAGGCAACCTCCCCCTGAGGAGACAGCTCCTCTCCTCCCTACACAGTCTCCAAGGTAAGAGCTATTCACCCCAGCAAAAGCATGCAGGTGATGTGCTGAGTGAGAGCTGTGGGAACCCTGCATTCATCACATTTTACAGCTGGCTTTCAGGAGGGAGCTGCCAATTGCCGGGGTGCAGCTCCACAGCAGCTGCTCAGGTCCAGCCACAGTATCCCTGTCTCCTGCCCTGCCCAAGCACTTCCCTTGTTGATGTGGCTGGAATCTAACTGTGAAAAAAGCCATAGTGTTCAGCCAGATAAGCCCCCCCCCCAAGCTTCTTGCCACAACCTTGGCAGCTCCCTAAGAAGCACAAAGAAAGAGGAAACATAGGATCAAGATGGAAAGAAAGGTGAGACTGTGGACTTCGGACTGGTGTAAACCATTATGGGACTGCACTTTTCAGTTACAATCAGACAACTTTTTTGACAGCAAAATGAAATGAAGCTGTGAACCCAACAGTGTTGCCAGGAATTCAGTGCGTCAAAAGGCTGCCCTTGCAAGTGGCCCCTTGGCTGTGGCAGTCAGCAAAGAGGCCAAGGGCACCACCCCGAGGACACAGGAAAGCACATCAGAAAAAGGACCTCCCTGCAACATCACAGGATACTTCGTGGCTTGGGGGGATGTCCCAAGGTCAGGGACACCCTGTGGTTAACCCTCACAAAGGAGCAGTGCATCCCACCCAGCAAACTCCTGGCTCCCAAGGCAAGTCAGGTGCCCATTTACTGTTGGGCTGACTAAGGATAGCCCTAACAAGTCCTGTCTGAGATTCAGTCTTACGCCATTGCCTCTGTAACAACACATTTTAACCACTCCAGGTCCTTGGAGGGATCATTTTTGTAATGTTTTCCTGCTGTTTGAGTGAAACATTACATTTTCCTGCGCCCTTGCTGGGCCAGTGTTTCATATCCAGCAAACAGTTACTGCAGCTTCACAAAAGAGTGATAAAACTCTAGGATATTAGTAAACACATGGAGAGCCACAACAGCATATACTTCAAATCTTCATACCCCAGGTGACCTCCGTTCATTCCCCCTCCACTCCCCTTCACATCACAGCAGCATTTGCACGATGGCACTCCTGAGCCTCCCAACACAAAATGAAAATAACCTACATAAAACATAGCAGGGTCTAAAACCAATCAAAACCAGTATATCTCAGATTTATATTCTGATTTTTCTTTTCTACTGACAAACACAACCTCAGCAAAAGGGAGTATCAGAAGTGTCATCAGAAGTTTATCCCAGTTGCCCATACCAGAGCTCCACAGGAGGCTTTGCTGCAGACCCATGCAGCACAGGAAAGAGTTTGGTGCAAGCGGCTTATACTCACTGTCTGCAAGGTTTCTTCCTGTCTCCTGCTTTGGCTCTGTCGGTTGATAAAGGAGCGTGTTGAGAGCTTGTAATGGTTCAACAAGCAGATGATCACTACCACCATAACAGTTATAACCACAATTATAATGATGATTTGAACGAACTCCAGTTCAGCTAAAACAAAGAAGAAAAGAGGAAAATAAGTCAATCAATCACACACAGAATGTTATCCATCAAAGCAATATTCTGAGAAACCCTCAGTATTAAATCAAGATTGACACAGAGTGAGATATTACTGTTGTCCCTTTCACAAAGTTCTCTGAAGAAAACTGTGTCCTAGAAAGTATGAAAATTATTTTTTTTTAGCAACTGCAATCAATCGGTATGAGCAGCTGCAAGTCACAGCTAAGACACTTCTTGGTCATCCTTCTCTGAAGCCTTCACAGGCAATACACACATTCGGCATACACACCCCAGACAAGCCTTTTGGATCATACAACAGCTTCACTGGGGAAAAAAGAACAAACACACACACAAACCCCACTATTTTAATAGCCACCTGCAATGCCAACAGAGTTCCGAGAGCTTCATAAGCTCCAAAGCAGAGGCCATGGAGAGAGGAATCAGGACACTGTATCTAGTAAACTATCCTTAATTTTTTATTAGCTAAATAGCATAAAAGCTACCCAAATCAAGCTGAAAACAAGCTTTTTTCCCAGCGAACCTACACACAATGTTTTTTTCCATTACTTACTTCTCCCCAACCAGAATAAAATTAACTCTTCTAAGACCTTCCCATTCAAGTAAAAATTTAAAGAGAGAACTAGTACTCTAAACCAAGGCACACTCCACTACGGTTAAAAATGAAATCAGGACTCTGGCTGTCACAAGAGATACAATTACAATAAACTCCATCAGAGACCATCATCTTATCTGAAGTCCTGCCTATACTACAAATATTAAGTATATTTAGAAATGAGTCACTCTTGCACCCTCTTGGCTATACTGGAGCAGCAAGGATGAGCAACGTAAGGGGAGAAACTGCCCTTTGGAGTTACGCAGTTGCTGGTATTTCTATGGAAACTGCATTGCTCACAGGGGATGCTCTCATCTCAAAAGAGAACTCCAGTTAATGGGAGGAGGTCTTTGATTGCTAGGCTGGTAGAAAAAACAAAGCAGCAGTGCGAGTTGCTCAGCTTCAGCACCTTCCAAAAATGGCATTCATTTTGGGCACCAAAACATGAACTTTGGGGAACTGATATAAAATTTGTTTTAAAAAGCCAACGAGGAAAGAGATAACAAAATTTCAAAAGACAAAGCGATGTCTGAAAAAACAATCTCCCCCCCTGCTCTTCCATTTGTAGTCACCCTCAGCCTCCCGTGTAACAGCAGCACGCTTATGCTAACACAACACAACTACGAAGCTGAGCTAGAAAAGTGCTTCTCACACATAAACCCGAAACAACCTGTGGTGGAGCTAAAGGAAACCCAAGGCTGTTTCATTATTCTAAGACCTCTTGCAAACAACACCTCGGACTAGAGGGGCTGCAAGCACCCTGGTGTCCGGTGCGGGCTGGCACAGAGGTCCAGCTGCTTGTCACAAGTCACCAGTGGTACGGGCACAGCACCAGCTCAGTGCTGAGGTTCTGCCACTATCTCAGTAGGAGCAACTAAACTGATTTAAGGCTAAGGAAAGAGCAAAAGGGTAACAATACATCCATCATTTAATTTTTCTTTGTTGTTAAGTACCATCCACTCATCACAAAGACCACCAGCGTTTTTCAGACACTTTGATTAGCCAGAGCTTTGCACTGCTTTTGCTACCAATTTCTTTTTTTCCCATCTCTTGAGCCATTGGAAGTTAACAATGTCAGCACCAAATGATCAAAAAGCAGGAAGCATAGAATTAATTAAAAAACAAATCCACCCAAACCGTGCTTAAGTAAACAGTCAGTTTTTCTTGGCTCAGAAGCACAGATTCGGCACAGCTGATAACTGCTGCAATTCACACTCTGCAGCTACCAAGCATCAAAGTGTTTCTTTACCCAAAACTTTTTCTTTGCGTCCATGCAATACTTCAGACTGGAAATCGAGAGAGTGTTGCTAAAGGGCAACATGCAAAACAAACAATGTCGATTTAGGCTTTCCTAGAATGCAGAGATCACTGGAATGACATGTTGCCAAGGGCAGTCTCTTCTAAATTTACCAGGGTCCCGGCGCTTCGGTGGTGGGCACAGCACCTCTCCCTCAGGAATGAAGGATTGGGACTGGGGGGGATCGTTTGGAAGTGTCTGACCGAAACACGCCCGTACAACGGCAGCAAGAGCCACAGCACGGCGGGGTGAGCACCCGGGCTCTCCCGAGCCCACCACAGCCCCTGTAACGCGGCGGGATCGCCTCGCTGGGGAGCGGAGGGAAGGGGAGGGGGGGCAGGACGTTTCCAAACTCTTCCCCCTCCCGAGCGCTCCGCCTGCCGCTCACCGGGCCACTGCCAGGACGGAGCACAGCGCAGCCGCAGCCTCCGCCCCGGCCCCGC
>VZRW01002565.1:222606-256945 GCA_013398125.1 Aegotheles bennettii
TGTGAAAGAGATGTTTGTTTGTTCATTAACATCTAAAAGGGTGTAATTGGATGTTCGCGCCGGCGGGTGCCGAGAAGGGGTGGGGACGGTTGCAGAAGGTTGGCCGCGGGGATGTTTGCTTGCTGTTTGCATACTGTTTTACTTGTCGTTTCACTTGCTGTTTGCATACTGTTTACTTGTTGTTTTACTTGCTGTTTGCTTATTGTTTACTTATTGTTTTACTGGCTGTTTACTGTTCCTCTGCAAGATTGGCGGGAATGGGAACGTGTAGCTTGCAGCTGATCGCGGGNCGCCGCTGCCTCCCCCGGGGCTCCCGGCCCCGTTAGCGCCACGGCCTCCCAGCCCCGGGCAGAGCGCGCACTGATTGGGTTCGCCTCATTAACGCCCCAGGAGCACCCTGAGAGCCAGAGCCCAGGCAGAAGGACCCCTGCTCACAGAGCCCCCTGCCCGGAGCATCTCGCACCGCCGCGTTAACCGGACGAGGGCCATCGGTCACCCCCGCCGTGCGGGCGATGGGAGGCCATGAACAGCGTTCATGCAGCAGCGTTCGCGGGGCNCACTGCTTGGGTTCGCCTCATTAACGCCCCAGGAGCACCCTGAGAGCCAGAGCCCAGGCAGAAGGACCCCTGCTCACAGAGCCCCCTGCCCGGAGCATCTCGCACCGCCGCGTTAACCGGACGAGGGCCATCGGTCACCCCCGCCGTGCGGGCGATGGGAGGCCATGAACGCTCCAGCAGCGTTCGCGGGGCTGTGCGGGAGCAGCCCCCGCGCTCCGGGGAGCTGGGCTGGCTCTGTGGGACACGGCGGAGCCCGCATTAACGCCCACACCTCACCTCACGCTCACCCGGTGACAGACCCCACTGGCGGGGCAGCAGCAGCAGCCCCAGAGCAGCCAAGTCCAGCGCAGGTCCATGGGAGCAGGAAAAGAGAGCTCACCCTCTGGCCTGCGCCTGGCCGGGTGCTGGGAGCTGCTGAAGGCAGAGGAGCTGGGCAGCAGTGCCTGGCAAGGCTCTGTGTCCCACTTCCAGCAGGCTCAGCACAGCCCCCGCCAGCACCGCTCCCCCTCACAGCACGGCCACAGTGGTCCAAACCCCCGGGACCCACTCTGGGGCTGACCATGGAGGTACCCCTGCTGCTCCCCACACCTTCCTGATCTGCAAACCCCACGGACCAGCCTCAAAAAGAAAAGGATCCCCTGACTCAAAGTCAAGGAGCAAAAGCCAGGAGGGGAAGGAGGTTGTAAGGAGGGGACCTGTGTGTGGTCAGCCATCAGGCTGGCAGTAGGAAGAGTCAGGGCTTTAAAATACTAGGGAGACACATCCTGATACATATATAATATATATATATATATATGCACTGTGCACAGCAGGGCCACCCCTCATTTAATGGTTAGAGGCTTTCCCACTGCCTGGATTTATTAAACTGTTGTTGACGTTTAGCTCGATACCGCAAGGCCTAAGGCTCCAGTCCAAATAGCGTGGTCAAGCCGGGGGACAGTGATTGTGGACTGTAAATAAACATCCTTCGAGAGTTCCTAGAAGAGCAGAATGAGTTTAAATTGTATGCCAATGGAATGCTTTTGTGCAAGCTGAATATTAACCGACTATAGCACCATTACCATTGGGGAGATCATTCAGTACAGATAGCAGATGTGGAGCACCTTCACAACTACCATCCTACCACCCCTAGACTACTTTGAAACAATTAATTCAACAGACTGGCCTTTTAAGCATAGCTGTTCTACGGGCATAACCAGCTCCGTGTGTGCAGAATCGCTGCTGCGGCCGATTATCTTCCTCTTGCACATTCTCTGTTGTCAAGGTCTGAACCTCATGTTTAAAATGAAAAATTGGTTTCAGATAAACGCGGTTTCAAGACTATAAGCAGAAAACAAAATAAACAACATATTACTATTAATGCTGCTCCTTTACTTCGGTGTCCTACAATTGAAGCCTGGATGTTTAGAGTCTCCTCAGTTCTTCAAGGGCATTAACCTACAGCACAAAACAATTGTTTTGGCAAGACTGGGGGTATGGCACACCAAAAGCCTGATACATTACACACTTTGCTCCCTTTCCAGCCCACTACTTCCCTACCCACCAAAATTTGTTCAATATTACTGTACAAGTGCAGGCACAATGATTGCAAAATGGTTACAGACTGCTGTATCCATACACAACACACCTGATAAGCACCCGGTAAGCATCCTCAAGAACATCCTCAGAATAATATTTGGCTCATTAACTATTTATTAAGAATTTATCATCACGTTTTTATGTGAATCAAGCCCTTTAGGGGCTGAACAACTGGACAGCAAGTGCCGGAGAGCCCATAAAAGCTCTCTGTCAATAAGGATGGGGGACCAGCTTCCTTCTAAAATTCCTCTCCAAGTAGCAAGTTCCACCATGACCTCTGAGCAGGACGCCTGCTCTGGCGACAGGGTTGAACCTCCCTAAGCAGGAGTTGTAATGCTCCTCCACAAGCCATTACAAGTCTAGCATATTAATGATAAGGCCAAAGGCTAGTTAAACTTGGTCACATTGATGTGAAATTTTATAAAGGACGTGTTTACTGATCTGTATCCTCAGTTTTGACTGGGAAAAAACCCAACTCATTCTGGAACCCACAAGAACAAAACCAGATTTTTCGTTTTACTAATAGTAAAGATGTTAATTTCTTAAGTGTAAAAAAACATAGTCATGCTTTGGTAGCGAAAACTGGACAGGTGCTGCTTTCTCAATATGAGTTTCACATTTCTGCTACTTATCCTTTTTTTTCTCTGGTCCTTTAAAGATGCTACTGATTGTGGGCAGGCTCTTGGCCAGCCCTTACTCTGAAAAGTAAGAGAAAAACCACAGTCTTGAAACTGGAAAGTAAGGGGTTGTTTCCTCCTGCCTGCAGACAGCCCCCTGGGGTCACTCACCTGGGGAACCTGGACAGCGGGGGTGTGTGGGGAGGTGCTTCCCCCTCCCTGCGCTGTGATACAGCCGGGAGCCACACACCTACCTTTGGCCCAGAAAATGTCTGAGATGGGCACCAATCTACAACCATTAACACTTCATGCGGTGCCTCTTCCAGGTGGCACCAGGACGATGCTTCATGGTCAAAGCCATAGTGGGGTGGCACATGCCTGTCATGGGGGAGCCATGCTCTGAGGCACAGACAAGCTGGACCAGGTCTCTGCTCACAGGGGAAGAAGTCAAATTGCTTGTGCGTTGAATGCTGATGCCAACACAGAAAAAGGAGGCAGGAAATGGTCAGTGAGGGACAGAGCAGAAGACGGGGACCATCCCCTTCTGGATAAGGGTCTGCACCTGGACAGGCTTTGAGTGACTGCAGATGCACCCACCGAACACCTCACATCCCCATCTCTGACTGCCACCTCCTGGGGTAAATTTTTGTCTTGTCAGTTAAATCTGGAGTGTACAGGCTAAGCTTGTCAGAAGAAGATACTGAGCAATGGCAACCCCCAGAGAAAGGAAAAGTGCTTTCCTCGCTGGCAGTAACTTCAGGTAAATTACTTACCAGCAGGCGTATATCTAGATGTTGTTGTGTTTAATGTGATTAGGAGCGAGGAACAAGCAGACAGGAGCAGTGCAGAGAGATTAGCAACACAACCCAAAAGAAGCAAGTTTGGTGCAGAAAAGGACAGTGAGGCCTCTAAATTAATTCCCTGTTAAAGCTGTTCTTTACTCTGCATTAATAGGAGGGATTGTGAAAATTATTTATCTTTTTTTTTTCTTTCTTTTTAAAATTACCCCTTGCAATCCTCCGTTGAAGAGCTCCCTCCAAATCTTTCTTCCCAGAAAAATAAAGCAGTCCTTCATATGCACGGTTAGCTGCACAGCCTGCACAGTCCATGTGCCGGCCACGCGTGCCCTGGTTTGTTTTCCTGTGCTGGAAGGAGGGTTCAGTCTGGGACATCGAATTATAACATGCTGTTTTAAAAGTAATAGCCCTAGCTCTATTTACACTGGTGAGTGAGAAAATCTACTCATGAATTATCCCCACTGCAGTTCTATTAGTCCTTGCATGCTGGCTCGACACAGGCAATTTACAGCCGTCTCCTCCAGCGGGGTTAAATGGTGCAGTGAGAATAATTCGCTGGCCTTGTTTACCCTGGAGATTACGCTGCTGGTAACTTCGATGCTCCTCTGCCACTGCTGAAAAACAGGTACACAATTTCCTAGTGCTGATGCATAAGGAATGAGAAACTCTGGGCAGGGAAAGGCAGCTGTAAATCTGAGGGTGATTATCAGCCAAGGGTACTCAGACCATGAAAATATCCCTAAAGGGACAAAGCAACTGGGTGGCTGAGAACCAAACTTTCACGCAGGTACCCATTACGCTGAACACTGTTACACAGTCACTTCCACTTATTTTAATCATCAACTAATTCAATCCTCTGTTTAGGTCTATTAAAAACTCGTGAACAAAATAAGCTGCACTGAAAATACTGCAACCAATTCGATCCTTCATTTTCATCATATTCCATAGCTTTTGGCTTATTTTGAGCTCAAATCTAACCAGTGGTTGTAAAAACAAGCCATTTAAGTGAGAGAAAAGGCAAGAAAAGGTCACAATGTTGTTGTTTTTTAATTCCATTGTTATTCAGAGTTCTCCCAGCAGTAATTGCAATTAGTACCTGGTACCGGACTCTGTGGAGTCTCAGTGGTTGCAGCATGACTACCCTGCCTAAATTCCCCGTGGTTTCCAGGCAATTCCCAGCAAGCATAGGGAAGAATCATCTCTCATTATTAATATTCTTTTTTAGCCCATTCAAACAGGAGCTAGAAGAGATGCACTAAGGACCACATTAAAAAGCTGAGAGATCACATCATGCATTATCCTACCATAGGAACAGATGAAAGTTAAATGAGAGACAAAATTAGCATGGGTGCTAGAATCTATGCATATGCAAGAATCCACCTCCAACACAAACCTGAAAGCCCTGTTGTAGAAATATAGGTTGCTAAATAAGCTATTAGCAGTATTTTACACACAAAAAGGAACATTCATTCTTCCACTAAAGAACACTCTTCGGAGTTACAGAGAGTCTCCTGCCAGGTGGATTATTCACTCCATAAATTTCAATTGCCAACAAACTCCCCGGCAGCCAGGAAAAGAAGACAACGAGCACTTGACTGCAGATTAACAGACTATCAAGATATTTTAGTACTTTCTGACTAAGGTGTATAGAAAGATTTCAAAAAGCTGGACAGTGCAGAAACCTTTCAAGATCACAAGAAAACCCAGCAACCCTGGTCTAGAAAAGAAACCTAAGACACAAAATGGAGATAAGGGAAAGCAGAACCAGGATCACAATAAGGAACTGAAAATACAAGTAGAATGTGAAGAGCTGTATTTTATTTCTGACAGGAATATAATCAGCTGGTTTAGAGATATGAAGCTCTGCCTCACTGATGATGCTGTCTAGTACCTGAAAGTAAAGCGTGAAGAGAGGAACCTGGAAAAAGTATCTAAAGAGATATGGGGGAGAAAGGGAATCAATATAATGCAAAATTTGAGGTCAGTGATGACAGAAAAATAATGCTTTTAAAGAACTACAGGTCCAATATAAGCTAATATTAACATTTAAAAGTGAGCAAGGGGAATACATCGATACTGAAACATGGATCTACAAGCAAAACAAAGGAATTTTCTTTGTTTTCTTTTATCCTACAGTTTTCTTATCATTTGTCTTGCAGCATCTACATACATGCTGTCTGGATGTGTAATCATAAGGGAAATTAACCCTGGATAACCCCATGCTGCAACACATTACAGAAATTGCTCTAGAGAAAACAACTCTAGGAATAAAATGGAGGATGTTCAAACCATTGGAAATCAAGTCAGTCACAGACACGATAGGTCTGAAGGATGGGAAAATCTCTTTATGAGAACATGCCATTAAACATTACAATCAAGCATAAAATTGCTCTGCCACAGTATTTTGTTTTATTTGCACTGTTAAATTTCTTCTCTTAACAATAATGGATAGTTTATAACACTAATGATTTATACAAAAGGAGCTGCGTAAATGCATCCCAAATGGGTGCCTTCTTTCTCAGGAATGGTAGACCCAGTTTCCTTCAGCTTGATCGTAAATCAGTGACTCACACAAAAATCACATCTGCCTCAGGATACAATGGCACAGCTTCTAACAAGGTTTCATGATGGTGCAAGAGGTGTAAAAACTTACGGTAATTTTAAAAAGCACACTGCGTTTCCACAGAGTGCCATGGTGCAAAAAACATCAATGCTTTATCATTAACAATTGTTATCACTGAACCCTGTATGGAAATCGGTCTGCAAAACACATTCACCTCACTTGCAGTGCACCCCTAAAAGAGATGTGGACTGAGATTTTTGACATGCAAAATTATTTGGATTTGCTACAGTTTATAACCCACTTTTTGACATAACAGAGTTTTTTATTCCCAATCCCAAGCATTCCAAAATTATTAAATCAGTCTCCCTCAAATCAGAAATCGTAAGAGTGGCACAGAACACCACTTTGGGATACACTTCAATCACATCTTTTCAGTGTTTCCTTGACCTTTATGTCAAAATGAAAGTATTTGTCAACTCCCTTGATTCCAGCAGCTGAAGCATTAAGCAAACTACTTAATTTACAGTAAAGACTTGAGAATTGACAGCACGAAATATGAATCAGAATCTAGTCAAGACTTCTTAGGCCAGCAAGAGTGAGAATAATTGTAGATATAATGTACTCAGCTCATGGGGAAGCACCAGGAAGTTTCTAATGCACTTCTTTTCTGATTAATGGCCTAAGTGACTGTGTAGACAATAATCCTCATGTATGAGATGTGAGGAAGAGATAGGAAAAAAAGTCCACAGAATGTTGGTCGTTGGAGGCTCCCTGCAGTTTTTCCATAACCACTTATCAGGAGCCAGTTTTAATGCATCATCACAGGCATTCCTCAGCAAGCAGCAGCATTTCTGATGTTTTCTTTAGACTGGCAAAGAAGTAAGACTTCCCAAAAATATATCCTCTAGGAAAAAGGGAATTAGGCGCGCGAGCTCAGCGCTCAATGGGAAATGGGTATCTCACTGCTGCTTGTGAAAAGCAGACCTCTGAGTAAACCACCAGCAAAATGACAACCACGTTGCAGAAGCTACCAGGCTATTTTTACCAAAGCAGAGTATGTTATCTTTTTGTTTTGTATAAAGGCAATAAAAATTCTTAAGATTCATGCTCTGCATTTAAAGAGAAAAGCTTGGTAATACAGCATTCAGACCACATGGTTTTTAACATTACCATGAATGTTCAGTGTTCTTCAGTCTTCTGACACATTCACAGGGATGGTATTTACACTGACTTGTTCATAGTACATCATATCACATTTTAATGATTCAGTTCAGCTCTGACAAAAGGAAACATCTGCCATAATTTTTTCTTTCGTGAACTTTATCACAATTAAAAATCCAATGTTTCACCAGCCTGTGTGCCAACTGAGAAGCACGCCAAGTTTGACACTTCCCGATACATACAAATGCATGCAGCATGAACAGCTAGTACCAACAGCACAAAGCCATCACTGACTTGTCAGTTCCCACCACAAAAGAGAAAAAAGATCACAGTTTGTGGGCAATAATTTCATAATCTTGATCTGGTTTCCATATGACAGAGTGCAAGAGAGAGAAAGCAAAAATAAAAAAGAACGCTTCACAGCTCTGTGTGATGACAACATAAGATTTCTATGTCTTGCCCTATTGCAGCCAGAAAAATATTAAAGCAACATGCCAAAACTGGCATAGATTCTAAAAAACTATTTCCAAACATCACTTGATGGACAACACCCTAACAAGTCGATTCGAAGCACTAAATTCACATCTACTTTACATAAAATGACGCCAATCCTACCCAATGGAATGACAGTGTTCTTGTTTTCAGCAGAATTAATGGCATCTACAAACTCAAGCCGCTTCTGAGACACTGCACGTACAACAGGAATGCAGCCGGATCATTCACCATGAAGACCACCAACCTCTCGTACCCTGCCTAAGGCCGGGGTACCTCTTGTACCTCTAGGTATTTCCAGTCACATTGTCATTTCAGGGTGGAAGCCAAGATCCAGAAACAACACCATCAGCCTGATGATACAAGCATTGAGTGGAGTAGCAGGGTTCCACTGCTCAGTGGGCTGTGGCATTACTGAGCCCAGGTGGCTGGGGAGGGATGGATGTTTCTTAGCAGACTCCAGGACGGAGCTGGGGTCTCAGTGAGGGTTGAGAGGTGCTTTCTACCACTGCTCTCCCATCCACGTTTTTTCCAGTACTACCAGCATAATACTGGATTGGGTAGAGTACAATTAAACTTGAAGTCTCCCACGGGAGGACTTCAGGGACTGGGCAAGGAAAGGAAGAACAACCCTGCGTACCAAACACACAAGGCTGCCCCAAATGTATGGCATGGGAGATGTTTATGGAGATGCAATGGTCTACCACCTACGAGATCAGAGTGAGATTTGGCTTCACTCCCCAGCTCTATCACAGACCTGCTAGTGACCTAAGGCAGGTCCCCTCAGCCCCCCTGCCCGTCCTCACTCTTCTCAGTACCACAGCAGCACCTATGCAGCACCTCCACAGAGCAAGGCCTTGCTCACTTGTCTCCACACACTGCCTGGTACCAGTACCCTATGAAATTTGGGCTGCAAAGCCACTTTCGAAGATGACATGAGCTGCTACATCACAAAGGTACACTTTCAAAATCTGCCCAGTGGCAAATGGACAGATGCCCTTCCCAACAAGCAAAAGGCTGGCCCCAAACGCTGCAATGGCATTTTCCTGTGTGCAACACCCAAACCCCCAAATTTGCTGCAATCTCACCGGGAACTGACAGCTGATGTCTCTTACAATTGGTTGGCTGGTATTTTTGGTCAGGAGGCTGCATTTCCAACTACTTCATGCTAGGATCCCACTCTGTATGACGGTACAACCAATACGGTACTGACGCACCGGCAGCGTTTTGGTGTGGCCCACTAAAGAGGTACCACTACATCCCATCTAGGTGGGGCAAAACTCTCTGGGTGAATCTTCCTGTTGGAGAGGAAGTTTTGTGGATGTCAGGGTTAGAGCAAAACAGCACTCTCCCAGGTGTGCGTGCGCACACGGAGTGGGGGAAGCACGTTCACTCCCTCTCACTTCTCCATTACCCCACCGGGGTAGCAAAACTGCTGATGCTTCAAATTTGGTGTGGTCCTAGTTTTTGATAAAAAGCATGGTTTGCATTAGGATTAAGGTAAAGGGTTAAAACCTGTTTCTCAGTCTCCAGGGAGAGGGCAGTGGTTTCCGCCCAGGCTAGGAGAGAAGGATGCTGTGGGCACAGCACACCTTCCAGACTGCCTCCAGGCAAGTGCAAGGCCACCTTCCAGTGCAGCTTTCCCAGGAAGCAAAGGACAGCAAGATCTCTCCTTCATTCCTTTTGGCCTAAAATCAGGGGTCTCTGCCATACTTCTGATCTGCTGAGTTTTAAGCCTGAAATGCAGAGAATCAGCCTGAGCCAGGCAAGAGCTTTGCAATGTGTCTTTGTGATCCTCTGCCACCAAGACCACTTCACGCATTTGTGTAATGATTCAAGAAACAGCCTTGACTGCTCACCCATTAACTGTGGGACATGAGTCAGGTTTGCAATGCTGGGAGACAGGCTATTTTTACCACACTCAGGACATGCTGTCACAACAGTAAATCCCAGCTGCAGATTTACCAAAAGCACTAAGGGGATTTGTCCGGGATTTCAGGATGCTCGCATCCTGACCTGTAGAACAGCTCAGACCAGGCTTTTTGCCATTCAGAAGTCCCAGACAAACGACTTGTGAGAGTGTGCAGTTTGCCAGCGCAGTGCATATTCAGTGAGCGTGCAGGTCTCAGATGCATCTGATATTGGAGGCATGTGCTGGCCACCTGCACACGGTATCTCAGCCCTCCCACACGCTGTGCACTGGACTTCATCGAACACCTACGTATACATGTGCATCTCCTCTCCCTTCCACAATGCCTGGGCACACCAGACCGTGAGGACCACACATACAAACTCCCCGTGGCATGTGGCAAGGCAGGCAGGCAGGGCAGTATATACTCACCGTACATCACGCCACCTCTATTTCTGTAGTCTCAACCAAGTGCAGCCCACACTTGCAATTATTTCCCTCACAAAGTTTACACCCTACAGCAAGAGCTTCCCAGCCCACCTCTGTTCTCAGGAATCCGATCCCATGGCTGCAGTAGGTACACAAAAGGGTCTCACAGGAAGAATCTCAGCGCACCCATCACTGAGGGCTCACGGATGAAGTCTGAGAAACGTGGCCATACGACACTAAAGACGGTGAGACTGAGTTGCTGCTGATGCCTTACCTGCCACATTTCCTGCCCTGGAAGATACATGTCACCACATTGGCACAGTTTGGTTAAATTAATTAGAAAAGACACACCCTTTCCAGCACTCACCCTGTTTTTTTTAGACACGTCAAATAACTTCACCTTGCTGTCAATATATCTGGTTTCTGTCTTACACACAGAAGACAGGAAGAAGGGAATTGCTCAAGCCAAGGTTGTGCATATAAGGAACATGAATCTGTCATACAACCCAAACTGGCTCTCAGCATGAATCTATCCTTTTTTGGGCAGACAGCTTAGACATCTTGAATTTAAAAGGACTCTGGCATTTTTCCTTTATGTCCTCTCATATTTCTTGCTCTGAAAGCTCGAACTAGGACTTTTTGTTCATTATAGGTGTCCTTCTCAAAGCCAGCTTAAACCTGAACACCTCCAAAAATTGTCAGGAAGGTGTTTTTTTTGTTTGGTTCTGTTTTTTACTTTTAGAGATAAGAGTTGTGGTCCCCAGTGTTAAATATCAGAATTTTAAGGGTCTGATTTTTCTCCTAAAAAAAAAAAGTTGCTCTTTTTTTTAGCACAGTGAGAATTTTCATCATATAAAGAACTATCTTGCGTCCCAGTTTCCGAAATGTTCGTATTTTATCTTTTCTGCTATATTTCTTCAGTTAATTCTGCCTGAAACTGAAGTAGTTTCTCTATTGCCTACACATTTTGTCATTTCTAACACGACAGTACTGTAACCCGCTTGTTTTCTTAGTGCATCTTTCAGCATCACTTGTACTTCACAGTGCAGATGTCTAATGCAGATCAAGGCAGGCGCTGCAGTATATTCTGTTCCAAAAGATATCCCCACCTCCTCATTTGTTTTGCAACACGGCTATCAAAGCATTAGATAAATAACATAATAGTTAGCATATATCCATGGTTTTACATATTCAGAGTGGTTTATAGATGTTACTTAATTTCTTCATGTGCTACTCATGTGATACAGATATGGAGGTGATCATTTTATATGAATTGCAGCTACAAAGCAAGTCAATAGATAATCAGATCGACAGCCCTTTCTCAATTTCCGAGGCCAGAATAAATCCCATTTATAAGGAAGAAACAACAACAAATTGCAGACCACCACTTGCAAACAAATTCAATGTAGGCTAAACTTTGATCACTGCTTTTTCGCCATGAGCCTCTAGTCCAAATCTAAAGCCTGAGTTCTCTCCCTTAAAGCTCACACCCAGGGGCATGGCTCACTGGTCAATGCAATCTTCAGAGTTTCCCATCTTGAACAATTTATTTTCAGGAACAAAGCTTGGAAAAGGTCCAAAACCCCCGCGTGGGTTGGCAGCAGCTCAGGATGCTGTCTAGGTGTGTCTGGCTTGCCCAACTAACAACTCTTTCCACTTCCTGCATTCAGAGCAGCTCACTTGTGCTTCACTGTACTGCAGCAAGCCAGCCATTAACTTCTATTCCTTTATTTCTAAACAGGCTACCAGTTTCTCCCACTAGATCCCCAGCTTTACGGGCTGTCAGACACTTTGGGGCTTAGCTGGTGGCTGAGAATTCGACAGCAAATGTACAGTTTAGGATTTACGGCTGGGAAAACAATCTCCAAAAATATCTGTATGAATGCAATGCAGAAATATGCCACATTACAATGGTGAGTTTTCTTTCTCAAAATGGAAGTGCTAAACTTCAAGCTCAGCTCTATGCCCGAGATGAGCCAAGAAACTTCTGAAATGAGTAACAGGCCTTGCTCAGCACCCTGCGGGCAAAGCAGCCCCCTCCTTCCTGAGGATCTTCTCTCTCCAGGTAGCCCCGGCACAGTGAGGACTTGTTTCTCAGCTATGCTTTTAAGCCAAACTCTCCTCAGTACTGATTTCAGGACAGTGTTTCCCAGCTGCTACCCTCAAATTGTTGAATCCTGAATTGGGTCCCTCTGAAGGTTACTAGAATCACAGAATCATTTAGGTTGGAGAAGATCTTTAAGATCAAGTCCAAACATAAGCTAATTTTTCATGAGCAGAAGCACAGAGGGAAACAAACAGTAATGCTAGCCTGTTCAAACAGCAAGGAATTCCTTCCTCCCTCCCCTCCCCCCGCCCCTTTCCCCAGCTTAAAGCTACAAAAATTAAATCCATAAGGGCATCTACAGAGAATGTCTTATTTAGGGAAGAAAACAGAAGTGACTGGCACAGTTGTTTGTCTCTGCTGGTAAATAAATTTGCGCAACTTACAATGTTTACCCTGGAGTACGGCTGAAAGATCCATTCGTGCTGCATTAGAAACCCGCCTCAATGACAAACTTCAGCTCCCCGCTCTAGCAAAGCTGATGTATTGACTAGACAGGTAGATATTAGGTGCTCCGACTGTCTGGATGCTATGGAAATCACGCTGCACGCATCTGACCGTTGTCAGCGGCAGAAGACAAGCGCCAGCCTCATTCTTATTCCAGCCAGGAAAAAGGCCTCATCTGCATTAGCCTTTTTGCTGAAAGGCTGCCATATTTGTCAGTTCAGATGCGTGTAAGATAAGCTCCTTCCCCGTTATCTAATATTTCACCAGGCAGTGGAAATGAAGGATAAGCAGAACCTAATAGTCTGTGTGGGCAGGAGATCTTGAATGCTGTCAAGCTCAGCGCAAGGCCTGGATGCTCTAGACAAGGGGACGTTTACAGCAGAAGTTAATCACTTCATTTTGAAGAAAAATTCACAGGGATTTGGAAAAAGGGTTATGACTTATCCTGACCATGCAGCAAGCCAGGAGACAAGTGTAAAACCCTTAATGAGGCATTATACTCGGTGCCTCTCCCTCCCTCCAGTGTAGGTACTGCTCAGCTAAAATTGCAGTCCAGTCAAAGGGGATTAAAGGCGGCAGCTGTAAAACCACTGCTTCCCCCAAGCAGCCAGGGGAAACAGAAGGGCAGGCTGGGAGAAGCAAAACGAACGCCTAAATTCGGCATTCTTGAAACGTCCTGGCCCGATCAGTCCCTCACACTGCAGCTAGCGGAGAAGCCAAAAGTGCAGTCACGGCCTGGTTAACCTGCACTCTTCCCCTCTAAAACTGCCCAGTTCTCACACAGAGTTGGTGGCAACCTGGCAAACAGATGAGAAAAGCTCTTGCTCAGGCACAGGGCTCCCAGGCGAGCACAGATCTATCAGGCTTTTATGCTGCATAATATGGATACAACGGTGCTAAGTGAATTCTGAATAAAATTAAGATAGCCTGTTTCAGAGCAAGTCTGATTGAACAGCATGTCTGCTTAGCAGATACACCATCCTAAACAGTAGTGACTATGTGGTCACACTGCCCCGTTTTAATGTGCTGACGTGAGAATGAAACTGCATCTACACGGCAGTGCACCCCCAGTATAAGCTCTCAACATTGTTTTGGCCCAGCCAGAATGGCCCAGCTATGCTCAAACACTGTTTTTATTTTTCATCTGACA
This sequence comes from Aegotheles bennettii, assembly GCA_013398125.1. Lineage (NCBI taxonomy): Eukaryota > Metazoa > Chordata > Aves > Caprimulgiformes > Aegothelidae > Aegotheles > Aegotheles bennettii. The sequence continues at coordinate 236,411 of VZRW01002565.1, forward strand.
AGAGTGGATTTTTTGGGGCATTGGTTAATAGGTGCTCCGCCAAAACTTAAGTGACAGGCTCCGAGGGAAGGGTTACAAACACGTGCTTGGGATGTGGTCTCCAGAATCCCTCTGCTGCCTGTTCCTGATGCACTGCACACATTTTAAGCTGCTATGTAAGTGATACGGTGAACTGTGTCATGTGCATGGACTCCTAACATCAACTGTGCACTTAATACCTCATCTGGTCGCCAGTAATAATTTTGACACTCCCTACAGTCAACAGTGCTTCGGCCGTCAATAGCAACAGTCCCAGGACAGCTGCCGTCAGCAGCACCGTGCCACGTGTGCCCGCACGTGACAGCAGCTCTGCTGCGTCACCCCTCTGCTCCCTGCGGGTGGTGATGGGCAGTACAGAAAGTCACAAGAAACCTATTCCCAGGGAGTCAAGTGCTCCTCGGTGTCAGCAATTGCTGTCCTCACGGAGTAGGCCAACTGGAGGAAGACTCGTGTGGTATGTGAGCCACAAGGAAAACAAAGCCCTGGCTGCATCTAATTTTAGGCTTGGCAGCATTAAGGATGTTCTGGGCCGTCTTTATCTTTGGCTTTTCCAACTACTTTTCCTTTAAGGTCATACCCTTAAAAGCAGTTGTGCTGCCTCTGCTCCCAGATCTCTTCCCTTCCCCACACAAGCCCAGTCAGCAGTGTGAAAGCCACGGCCTCCCGGAAAGCCTTCCTTTCGGGGAGCTGGCAGGACACCTCGTCCGGCAAAGACCTCCCAACCTGCTGGCACAAGGACTATCCCTCGTGCTTTATCTCATCACCAGCCTTCCACATGGCTTTCAAATTGCACTTGTCCTCAGGTTGGTCAAGAGCTTCTCTGCCTTTTCTCACACCAACCTTGCAGTGTACTTTTTCCTTTTATTTTTTTAATCGTGTACATTAACCACTGCATTAAAGATGATCAGTTTCACATTACTGGGAAAGAAGAGGAAATGGGAAGGTGCTGGGAGCTGATGTCACATGGAATCTTCTAGCTGGCTAAGCTCCATTTGTTTTACAGACCCCTAAAGCCTGTCCAACAGGACTAAGATACCCATTTCTCACACAGAAGCAAGATGACACAGGCTAGCAGCTTCACCGAAGTTGCCCCAACGTATAAGCAGGATAACACCAAGTATCCTGCTCTCTGCAAGCCGTAAGCTCCCCACCGCAGCATGCCAGAGAGACAGGAGTGGATGCTGGACCACCACATCCCTGCTGACATGGGGAAGCTGCTCATCCTCCGGGTGCCCCAGACGAAGGCTGGTCCCACCATCTTGGCACAGGCCCTCTCCAAATTGCAGCTGCAAAGAGCAAGTATGTGGCAGCTCTGAACTCCCAGCTCTGATGTCCAGCAGTGTGGTGCCCCATCTTTAGGGACTGTAGAAATGCAAAATGGAAAGACAGGCTATGGTGGCTTTCCAAAATGTTTTTGTTAACTTGTTAATTTCCTAAAATGCCAAAGGGTTTTACTTAAAAATCAAAAGAAAAACATAATAACTAAATGGTGCCCCTTCACCCTTCACAGTATTCCATCTCTGCTGGTGTTTCCCACACCCAGCCTGGAGAATGCAGCAGGTCACCCGTCACGACAGTACCACTGAGTCCCAGCCCCAGGGGTACAGTACAGCCTCCTGCCCACCTCTTGGTAGGGCTGAACAAACACACCAGCTTCTGAAGCAAAGTGTCTTTTGTGCAGCCATACAACATGACCTCTTCCTTTTACTTCACATCCCAGCTGCCACTCTGAAGCTTGCACGGAAATGAATAATCTCATTTTCTCGGCTTTTCAATATTATTTTTCTTTTTTTTCCAGAGGGAAGGGAAAAACCTTGATTAGACAGATGTGGCTACTTAAAAGCAGTCTCTAGCAAGTCCATTGTCCGATGAAACAACTGGGGCAGAATGGCTCTCTGTTAATGTTACATTTAGTCATTAAAAATGTGCATTTGTGATTCTAAAAGCTGCTAGAGGCAAAACACAACAGAGAGATACATACTCAGATTTACATTCCATTTCCAATGTGGTAGACTCAGTGAAACTAAAATTAACATCTCCACTTTTCATATGCATTTATGGACAAACATACATTGAGTAATAACCACCACCACTGTACACATTTGAATCCTCTTTGACCAGAGGACTAAATGCCTTTTGAAAAACCTAAATAATTAAGCATCATAATACTGTGAAGTGTGTAAAGACACTTTTATATTCTACTGCATCTAGCTCTGGGGTACAGCACAGGGGATGTCATCATCTTAAAGCAACAACACGATGGCTTGGGGCAGGAAATACACACAGCTAATAAATAAAAGGAAAAAAATACTTGAACTGGACTGGAAACCATCACTCAATAGTAATGATAGATAATCCAAATAAAAATAATATCAAAAAATAATACAAACTATACAGTGGGATCTTTAATTATGAGGATGTACAAAGACCTTAGTTTCACATTTTATCCATGCTTGTTAAACATCTTGGTAAAATTTGTTCATTCACACCATTTATTTGTATTACAGCAACACAGAGATCCTTCAACCAAGAAACACAACTGCAGCGGCCTGAGCACTGATGAATTAAAAAAAATACAGTCTTTACATCTAAGATCTCGAGGTCTGGAACTACAACAATAAAGATGAATTGCTTATGAAACAGGAGATGAGATTAACTGTACAAAACTGTACAAAATTCCGGGTATTCTTAGCTCAACAGCAGCCTAGCCAAAAAAAAAACCAAACCCCAAACACAAAAAACACAAAAAAACCCACAAAAAAACCCCGCCAACTCAAAAGAAAAAAATTTAAGTTTTTGACAGCAAATACTACTTCCCATACATCAGAGGCTATCTACTGAATCACCAAGACAGCTATCTGTTGCACTAGGACAACCTCCCACCAAGCCACACACAGTAAATGCACTGCCAAACTAAGGGAAGTAGCAGGAGAAATTAGCAGCCATTGTATTTTCTGTATTCCAAATGCCTTCTGCTCTCTTTTTTAATTTCTGAGCAGTAAAAGAAACAGTGAAAACAAGGTCCAGATACTAACAGAAATAAAGCTCTTTCCTGTTCACCTATTACCTATCTTTAAGTATTTTTGGTATCTCGAAAAAATAACACACAATGGGAAATAATTAAAGTTTTTTTTTTAAAAAAAGGCAACCTGAAAGGTTCAGCGTAAGCAAAGGCAAACGAACTAGATGGACACACAATTCAAATGCTATGGCCATACTACCCCAAGAGTCTCCTTCACCACCAGCAGCTGGAAAAATTAAATCTCAAAGATTTTTAATTTTTGTTCTATTACCCAAACTTTGCTCTCATTGCAGACTATGGAGTCCAGGCACAGAAAACTATACCTGGTTTTCTCATAGCAGTTTGAAAATTTTGCAACCCACTTCTAATAACTTCTGGCAGATTTATTTTTTTCTTTCCAGAGCTCCTTGGAGCAGGGAACCTTTAATGATTTGCTCCTGCAGTGCCAAACAGAATGACAAAATGGAAAAAAAAAGAAAAAAAAAAAAAGGAAAGAAAAAAAAAGCCACAGAGAGGTATGCAGAAATGAATCAACGACGAACTAAGCTTCAATGTAAAAAGTGGGAGAAAAAAAACAAATTAAAGTGAAGGGTCTATATGAAAATAAGCAGGTGAGATGAAACAGGCACCCATGCAGGTGCTCAGAAGCGACGTTCCAACGTTCTCTTCTGATTTCACAGCTCAGGAGCTCCTGGCACACCACTGCCCTGTCTGCAGCATCTCTGCACTGGGAAGAAAAGTCTCCATATCCAACTCATTTGTTAAAAAATGGCTCTTTAGGCTATTCTAAGACAATAATTTACAATGCCTAGATTCACTCTATGATTTGTTGCTGAGGAGAGCAGAAACGAATCTACTGTTCCTCTTCTACAGCGGTTTAAAAGCACAGTGCTATTTCAAGGGCAGATCAAAGTTAGACTAATTATTTCCTTTCTGCATATCCTATAACTAAATGTAACAGGTCACTAGGGAAGGGTGAAACAAAAGACGAATGTATTTGCACACACTAACAACAAACACTACGAAACAAGGACATTATTTATATAATAAAAAGATGCATAAGGGAAAACATCAAAGCCTGTATTAAATATACAAACTCACAAATACATCACCAGTGGTGCCCAAATAACTAGGGAAATAAACTGGCTGCTCTCTTTCTCCACACTTCAAATTAAACACAACTGCTGAGTCGGTTAAACCCTTCAAGAGCCTTTAGCTTTAGATCATGAAGGTTTGAAAATTCTGGTATTGCCCACTTGAAGTTAATTCCCAAACTAAAAAAAAAAAAAATAAATATGTTTCCATTGTTTTCTGTTGTTTAGAAGCATTTGCGTTTACTAAGGCCATACCTTGAAGATTTACACTGCAGTCAGGAAGGCTAGAAACATGCCTTACTGTTTTTTAATGAAACTTGACATTCTCATTTATACTGTTCCAGGAATCAGAGCTTTGAAATACTCCAACTATCAGGAGAACTGAAGAGTGGTCAAGAATGTAATTTGCCTGTAGAAACTCGCAAAAGCAAATAGCTCCTGTTCTGCATAAATTCCCCTCTAGGAAACCTCAACAAGGATATTTTCCTTATGTTAGTGTTCCTTTGTCCTTTTCCCAGGTTACTTCATCTGCTAGTTAAGAAATCGCAAGCTTTTTTTGGAGAAAAACAGTGTATAACTGTTTTTTCGTCCATCTGTCAGCAACTGCAAAACCGTTCTCCGTGGCATATCCTTAAGCATTCCTACTTCAACCACTGCTTCGAAGCACCTACACACAGGAAGGTGACACCAGCATACAGGGATTCCTACACTCCTACAGAGAGCACACAATACACAGCAGCATCTGTCGAGACTCAAGCAACTGCCCCCACTCCTCTTAAGACCCATTAAAATCTCCACAATTCAAGAGAGCTTTTGGTATACGAGCAGTACTGCTTCTTGTTTTGAGACCTTCCCCTGAAATCATGTTCTTGGACAATATATTTTCTTCCCCTCAAAGGGCAAAAGAGGTTCACTGGAATGGGAGAAAAGGGAACGGTCCTTTTCAGGGCAGAGAACTAAGGGTCTTCAGAGAAAGCCCTCTTGACCAGAAAGGTGACACACAGGGAAGGCACCTGAGCAGGATGGAGGAACGGCCACGGATGTACGGAGCACACAACCACCACCATCAGCTGGGTCTCCAGAAGCTGCAACGTGTGCAGTCCTGTGGGAATAATACTTTGCATATTTATTGCTCTCTTCTTTCATTTCTGAAGCCTTAGGGAAGGCTGTCACCTGGCTCACATCCAGGGAAGGTTGCGCAGATCAGACCAAATGCCGACAGAGGACTACAGCCTGGCACACAGAGGTCTGAACGGCACACTTAGTTTCTGCAGTAAAGCTAGGAGCAACCCCAAACTCCTTCTCCATTTCCACACACAAATAAAGGGCCTTTTATTTACTTGACAGTGCTCTTTATTTTTTTTTAATGTGTGCCCTTTTACTGTTCCTTGACTAAGAGTACAGATACAGGCATTTCTCACCCACACAGTACTCAAATGACTTTCAAACTCTGTGTTATCTTGTCATTTTTGGTAGCTTTCACACCCCTATTGAAACAAAGCTTAGACAAACCCTGAAAACTAAGGATCTCTCCAGACATGTCTAGACTCTCAGTTCAACAAGGCACAGTATTTCTGAACTCTCTAACCTTTATGGGAGGTGACCAAAGCCAGCTCAGACAGACTAAACTGACACACCGCCAGCTAATACCCTGAACACCTTAAAATGCAAATGGTTCTAATCTTATTAAAAATGATGCAATTCGCCCTACCGCAACAGTAGGAGGGGGAAGGGAAGCAAAAAATACCGTTGATAGCATAGGCTACTGTTCTCATCGGACAAACAAAACTGCAGCATTTATTAATTATTTCCATTTGCAGTTTAAGAAGCTGGAGAATTAGGATTTTTTATTAAGTCTGTATTGAGCCCCATAAAAGACTATATCTAGGCTATGCGTGGGAGGTAAAGAACTGCCACCATCTCCCAAAGACATGACTAATACAAGATTTGGTAAGTCAGGAAGACAATGCCAAGTCTTTCCTCATACTGTACAACTTGGATGAAAGCAAGTATGTAGGAAGGTAACTAGAGCATGCCAACGTAGCCTCATGCTGTACCCGCCACTATAAAACAGGTACCTCACTAACTTGGATGGAGCAAACGATGTAGAAACATAGCCAAAAAGTAGCTCTTTGCAAGCCAGAACTGTCACGCTACCCTGCCTCCTCCCTCCGGTGTGGGACAGCAGGAAACCCACACCCTCTGTAATGGAGGAGCTGGGCAGCTCTAAGTCAATTCTACTTGGAAGAGGGGCTGTGCCACCGGTGCAGTGAGCCTTGCACACCACCTGATTCAAATTGCCTAAAACCTGCTGATTTACAATGTGTTAAAGTACAGTCTGGATTTCCAGTCCTAAAGGGCACACTCTGCATGTAAGGTAAATAAGGATTGGTGAAAAGTTTCTGATTCTGATGGGCTACTTGTATCCAGTATTCTGGAAAAGTAACGCTGCCTTGGATTTCTGAATGCCCCACCAGCAAAGGATTTCCAGACTCCTCCCAAAGACTTACGAGTCCTGAGTCTGACCCTCAGTGGAAATCCCTCAAGTGAGGCTGCACGACTCCGAGCTTGTGATTGTTCACATTTCTGGATACCAATTTACTCCATTTCCAAGAGCAGAAACCAGACCAGCCAGGGCTATCAAAGAGGACACTGATAATAAACTGGTTCCTACCATGCAGTATCCGTGGACAAGCTGTGCTGCAGGAACACAAAAGCCTTTCAGCCACGCTAGTGAGCAAAGGCATATGGGAGAAAGGACTGCTAGAGCTTTGGAAGCTACTTACTGTGGCAATCTGCAACTGGTGTAGAGCGGCATGTACAAGAAGGAGTGTGGCAAGTTGACAGAAAGCCAGTAGCAAGCTTCTTCTCTTTTATTGAGGTTTTGCTCAGCTGGGTTGCTTTATGCAACCACCACGGGAGCAAATTCACCATGGGAGGCATAAGGAAAAGAGATTGATTTATCTTAAACCCTGTAGAGTTTCTTCATTCTTCAGTTTTGCAAAAAGTGCAGCCCCTAAGCACAGATCCTATCACATGAAAAACCTGTCAAAAATAAAAACCTAATTATTCTATAAACACTGGGGCATCATCAAACATACATTTGCCTCCAGATCATGGATTACTGTTAAATTAGGACAAATGTCTTTTCAAGCGACATCTCAAGGTAAAACAGACCGAACCATACTACCCAAAACCAAATGAACCAAAGCCATACCAAAAGCCTACTATCCCAAACAAACGCACGGAGACCCGTGTTTCTGTCTATTTTGGATCGTAAGAACACAATTATGAACCTATTCTCAGACAAGCCTTTCCATGCCATTAAAAAAATGCTGACCAATCTTCAATACTGAACCCCCTGGTTTAAGCCAGGTCACAAAAGAAAGGATGGAACAGTCCCTGAAAGTGAGCTGGGTTTTGCTACTCCTCTGAGGGATTTGAGATGAGGGATCTGGTGACAGCCTGCTGGACAAAGGGCCAGCAAGAATGTCAGCAATTAAGGGAGACCTGCAGGGAATAGGCAGGATTTGGAAAAAACCTCCAGGGTGAGAGTGGGGAAACACTGTCTGCCTATGCCGTGCTGGCTGGAAAGCAGCTCCCTGCAGTGGCTACTGACCTTGTGAAGAGAGTTTCAAAACAGTGGGCAGCACAACTAGCTCGCTCTTTCAAGTTGCACTGGATCACAAAACAGATCAATTCCATTATCAAAAAATGAAATTCTGACACTATGAGGCACTTGAGTAACACCTACTCCCTGGTTTGTTTTTCCAGCCTACACAAGGGTCCAGATGATCACAACCACAACTCTGCAGAGGACCTCACATGGCTACTGCTAGTTCAATGCTATCAATTCCAGACTTTCGTAGTTTCCAAATTACTGCTGAGTGTCTTTGAAGTCCAAAAATAAGCCATTGTTCCTGTTACCATTCAGACTGCTTTGCAGAACCTTTTCCTCCAGGATCTGAGTGTTCACATGGAACATGCTGGGTCTTTATATTGGTTTTAGTCTCAGAATGAGTTGGCAAACAAAATGGGATATCTGAGTGCATGGTGGAGCACCGGGACAGCAAGACAGGAGTCCCAGGATCTTCTTCACAGCCCTGCAGACTCCATAGAATTTAAACCCAGCTCAAATGGCAATACTGTTGGAATAGGATAGTGTAAAAAAAAAAAGGGCTGTAGTCTAAAAAACAGGAGGGCTTTCAGTTACAAGCCCCACCTTCAAATTGCTAGAAAGACTTGGGTCAGTCAGTCCAAGTCAATAATCTAAGACCCCTAGTGCAGAGCTTCTCCCAGGGAAAGAATTTTGCTCACGTCTTTTGCTCCTCGTCTTTGGCTCTGGCCCCAGTACAGCACTGCTGGTTCCCATGATCTGGCATGTAGAGACAGGAAACCAGAGAAGCATCACACTATTGGGAACATATGCGGTGCCAGCACAGTGACAAAGAGGCAGGAGATGATGTGCCTCCCCCATAAGCCTCCATGACCACGCTCAGTAAATCCATGTGGACAATCACCTCTGTGCCACACAGAAGGAAAAGACTCTTAAAAATACAATCTTCTGGACACTGAAAGAGGAATTAGGAAATTTTGTACCATTTTCCTTCACACTGCTAGCTCACTGAGTTATTGACTGCAAGGGAGGGATAGTAGATGGACCACCACTGTTCTACATGGCATGCACCACTGCATGTCAAAGATACAAAATCAGAAAAACAACAGGAACCGTGATGACAGAGGTTAACAGTGCTGTCACTGCTACCCTTCCACCTTTGAAACCTGCCAGGGATGGCAAAGTGCAGAGGAACCATAGTGATCACCAGGTGAAGCAGAGGAGAGATGCAGGCACTCAGAAAGCATCTATGATATATAAAACCTTTTTTTGCCCATTTGGGCAATTTTCTTGGATCACCTTGCCAGCACCTATGAAGGGTCCATAAGTCATTCTCAAGCACACAGCACATGCTGCACTGTCACCCATGAACTGACACAGCGCTGCCCAGGGCTGCTGAATCCTTCAGGTTGGAGGAGCCCTGGGAGGCGCCTCATCCAACGCCGTGCCCAAAGCCAGGTCAGCACTGAATTCAGATCAGGTTGCAACTTATATTCTGCTGATTAGATTGACTGTAAGAAATGCCCTGTAACTCATCAGGACAAGGAGGGAACTGCACTAATTTAAATGAATTAATTTCTAAAAACGACATTAAATCGGTATTGCTTGGGTCGAAGTAAGGCTGGCAAGGTTTCAGAAAACAGGCCATCTTTGTGACAGGAAATATTTCTCCTAGCATGAGAGCACTTAACAGAGTTCATAAAGTTACGCAGGTAACTGTCTCTTACCCCTTACAGCCTGTATGCGTGAAGAACTGCTCAGACTATACCCCTCAGTATAGCTTAAACCTGTCTCTTGGAAGGAACAAGCTACACCAGTAAAATCATCTTTTTTTTTTTTTTTAATAAATAATTTCACCTACCCTCCAGTTTCTGCTGGCACAGCTCAATGTGTTAGGAGAGCGATTTACGCACAACCCTCGCTGACGTACCATCTTCCAGTGCAGACTAAGCTGCAGTCATCAACTAAGAGAACTCAGAGCACGACAAGTTTAAAGGAGCTCCCCAACCAGTTCAGAAATAAGTGTCAAGTGATTTTTAGAAGTATAGCAAACAAGTCACTGATAATCTTTCCTTTGCAAATGAGACATCTTTCAAAAGGTTCAACACAATCATTGTGGTCAATTTTGGAAAAGCACCTTGTGACATTTAAGATTACCCAAAATAAACAGTGCTGGAGGAGGGAGACAAAATTTTAGCAGTAAAACATACAGCTTTATAGTCTGAGGAATGCCAAGTACATAGGTTTTACCCTTGAGTTTGCTTTAACACAGTGTGGATAATATCACTACCTGATTTGATACCTGAAAAACTCTCCAGGCAATACAAAAGCATGTTTTCAGATGTGCCCTCACTGTGACAGCTCTGCTTGTGGCCCACAAGATGACAGTGATGAAACAGTGAATAGGAAAACTTTCTCCTTATTTAATTTAAGCAAAAAAAGTTCTCAAATCAGTCAATGAGTTACGCTCATGCTGCCAAGGTAAGTGATTTTCCAAACACACTGGCTTCAGATCTGCAACTGCCCTACACACAGGATTCCTGAAACCTCGCTTGAGCACTAGTTTTTTAGGAAATAATTCCATGTGCTTTCATTATTTTCCTTACTCTGCTCTCACTTCTGGTTCCAGAGGGTTTGTTTTCCCTTGCCCCAAATGACCCATTGCCACTGTCACAAGCTAAAATTACACATAGCTGACACATACACTGAGAAATGAGAAGAATCATTTTTAATGTGATTTGCTTTTAAAGGCAAACCAGCAGTTACTAATCGGTTGACCTATTTCTACACTAATTTACCATATATAAACACACAACCCAAAAAACCCTCTTGAGAAACGAAAAACTGCCTCAGAAACCTAACTGGGTAGAGAAAGGGGTAAAGATGCCATTACCTACTAAATTCCTTGAGGGAAAGAAAATTGGTATTAGCAGTAAGATTAACTGCAATAAAAAGAATAAAAGAAAGGAAAAGCTTAGGGAAAAGATCCATGTCATGAGGATGGTATTTCCAAATTTTTTAAAGCTGCAACACAACATTCCCAAGCTGAGAAAAACACGTTCCCTGCCCTCACAGCAACCCCGCCACAGAGATGCCAGTGGCCGTCTATCTCCTTTTCCAGTTCTTCATGTCCCACACCTCCAAACCCAGAGACTGACTCCTCCAACCAGGCGCCAAGCTTCCTGCACCTCAGGAGGAAGACTGGAAGAACTAAAGACATTGCTTACAAAACCTGTCCCTATGGGTATTAGCAGAAGTGTCTCTTTTAATAGCATCATTTATTTTCACCTAGTTGTGCTTTTTTATTTTTAGGAAAAAAACCCCCTATTTTCTCCTCAAGCAGGCCATAGAAAAAGCCTTACGGGTCTCCCTTTTCTTTGCTGGCACAGGTCCTGGTCCCAGTGCCGGGGCTGGCAAGATGCCTATTAATTTCAGTGGGAAGAGGATCAGGCCCAGTCCTGCAGATGTTACTCATGCAAGCACTCAGCTCCACCCTTCGTTTCTCACACCGCTCCATGCTCTACTACTTGAAAAACAGGGACAAACTGGAACGACAGAGCCCAGCATGCAATGCTTGGCCTCTGGTGCCTTCTCACCATTATTATGTGCTGCCCCTCAAAGCCCTTTGTTACCGCTCACCCAGAGACTGATAACACACAGCATGTCGCACCTACGAGTGCCAACATCAGGCCGTTTGCAAGTCGACCTTAGTGGGAGCCATGCACCGTCATTTCTGTCAAGGATCATGGCTCTTCTGGCCTGTGGGAAAGTCAAAAGTCAACAAAGCCATCTCAAATACTGCAGCATTTGCTCTTTTGCTTAAAGCCCCAGCTCCTGGAGTTGTGTTTCTTCTTGAGAAACTTGGCTTTCATTTAAAAACTAATCCTTCTGGGTTCCTATAATTGCAGAGGATTGCCTGAAAATCTGGCTTCAGACCTCCCCAAGAGGAAATAAAAAGCCAGTAAACAAACAAAAAGAACTGGAAGTTTTTCTAGGTTTTATGTCATTCGTTGATTTCTCTTAACATTACTATTTTAGGCAATTATCTTTTTTTATTTTTTTTACATCTTGGCAAATTATTTTTGAATGCTTTAGAATGGCAATTTGCTCTGAGCTAAATTCTGATTCAGACTGCCATCACTGAGGATTAAAACAAACGTTTCTTCACTTGTTTGTCAGCATTATCCAATATTCATTAATTATATTTTTATATCTTTCTTTTATAGTAATGCTTTAAACCTCTTTATTGGATTAGAGAAAAACTTGGGAAACAAAGTCCGTTCCCAATCTAGAAAACCCTCAAGGCAACTAAGAGACTTGGATCTGATTTTATGCTTATGAAGCTGCCGTACGAATTGCAAATATATACCTATGAGACACTCTAGATTGGGAAAGAAAAGCTGACTGCTGCCCCTTTGCAATTGGACAATTTATGAATAAGTGTGTAATTGGCCTTTAGTTGCTGACCTGTGTAATGTGCACTGTTTAGGTATTTCCGACTCAAATAAAATGATGCTCATTAGAAAAATGTTCGGCTTGCATTATTTCAGTACTCAAAACTGCTCTTCCCTAAGCAGAACTGAAATAGAAAACAGGGATATATATTACTTTTATATATATATATATATACACACACATATAAACACACTTTTTTTTTTAACCACATTTTTTGCTTTTAGGAGAGCAAGATATGCAGCTTGGACACAAGAAGAAACCCTTACAATGCTTAAAGAAAAGGAAAGAAAGAAGAGAATTGTGTTTGCTTAATGTCTGTGTATTTTATGCACGTGGGTGCAAGACCGTATTAGCTGTAGCCCTCACTTTGCATTGTTGATTTAAAAAAATTACAAGAGAAAAGAATGAGACTTTCAGTGCAGCTGTGTCAGCTCGTATCATGGGACTCGTATCTGGCACTGGTGTGGCCCAGCTGTGCAAAGTATCTTGTGCCAATGTCACAGACCAGCTACTACAAATGAGAGCTATTGCGCAGTGGTTCAGTCTCTAGCAACAGGCTGTTGGGGCTGCAAAGACGCAGCCCTGTCTTGTTCCCAGCCACCTGGAACCATGTCTGGATGAGAAAAGTTCCTGTTCGTGGACTGGCACCAAGTAAGACGTCGATGCATCTCAGAATTGATGACCCTCTATGCTTCAACTGCTTACAATAACCTTCCTCATAAAGCAACATCAGATGGGCTGGGCTGTCAGTGCCTGGCTCACTAGGGCAGAAATGCTCCTCCAACCCCCAGAATGAAACCCCTTGCATTTCCCCCTGCTTACCCAGCCCTGGCAGCCATTCTCCTCTATGATCCGCCATCGTAAAACAAGCTGCCTACAGAGAAATACTCACAAAGAGCTATTTTCACATGTTTTTTTTAGCAGGAATTTGAGCCTGGGATCACTGGAACACACTCATGAAGGTTTGTGGATTGACCACTATTAAATTTTATCACCATCCCAAAAATTAAAATGCCATTTAAATTTTTTTGATGCCTGAAGTGAGGGGCGGGAGGTTGCAGAAGAGATTTTCAGCAGCAAGGAATTAAACAGACTAAGAAAAAAATCCCAGAACAACAGTGCAGCAAGCTTTGAGACAACTTAAATATAATACATTTGACTCCCGGTCTAGTCCTGCCAGCCAAATAGGAAAACTATAAGTTACGTTGGGGAAATCAGGCTTGGAAACCCAGGCTGGACTGTTCTGCCCACTCCTCCCAGCATTCTGGGTTCTTGCTGAAGCTTTATGAATTTTAGGGAAAAAAAATCAGCAAGTTGGTATCCTGAACCTTTATGAGAAAGGTAGAGATATCTGAAGAAAATGTGCTTTCATTTTGGTGCACAGACAAGAGAGTGAGACTCAAGGAAGTATTTCTGAGAAAAATAATAGCAATATGCACTGTGCTAGCCCATCGGGTGATGGAAGAACCAGCAAGAGAGCCTAAGGGACTGCCACTGCCATGAAAATAATAAGATGTTGCAGACAAGGTGCTTCAGCTCAGGGAAAAGATGGGACAAGATAAAAGTACCAGGAGAACACAGTGCTGTAAGGACTGACTCCAAGTTTCCAGACCTGCAAAACATTCTCATGTGTTAAGAGTAAAGCAAGGACTTTTATTTAGGATTTTAACACAGACCAAACCCAAGAATAAATCACGTAGAAATTTAAAATTACCAAGTCCTTTCCTTCTCAACTCTCCCCCACGGACTTCAGGTCTAACTTAAGCACAAAATTCATTTGAGGCATTGAGACCATTTCCCAGTGCTGAAACTCTAATTTGGGGGCAAAACAAAGACAACTGATTCTTCTGGAGAATACCTGTTCCCTTTTGAAACAGTAGCAAAAAAGTACCTGCTTGGGCTAAGCACACACCCAGAAGACTGATCTGTTCACTACGCAAAAAATAATGTACCCGTCCATGCTGAGAAGTCAGGAACTGCCAATTGACCTCGCTGTGACTGCACAAGGAGCATTTTTCCCAAAGGCAAACTTCAAAGAATTTTCAGATTCTTAATGCAAGCTTTTTTTTGTTGTTGTTGTTGCTATGATGATTTATTACGACGCAGGAAGATCCAAATCATCTTTTCCTGGTTTGTTCTTGAATTTTAAACTTCATGAGATCAGAAAAAAATAAAATCAGTCACTCTCTCTATTCCCACAGAGGACTTTTTTAATGGGTTCTATGGAAAATGCTTACATTTAGCCAAATTTAGCTTTTCAACTAAACGTTCCCTAGGATAAAAACTAGTATTCACAACATCACAGAGAAATTTTTGCAGCAAGTACAAATCCTTCCTTCTCTAAACTGCTCAACCTTCGATAGGTAAAAGTGGTAACAGTCTTGAGGACTTGAGGAACTGCAGGACTGTACAGTTCTGCAAAAAACAGCAAAAGCCCCAACCAAACACATGATAAAACCATTCAAGACCGTGTCATCCTCCCCACTCTCTTTTTCTCCTTTTACATGTGTTTCATATCATTCAGATTTTTCTATGCAGAGAAATCCAAGAGTGTTTTCTCCCACACTTTTACATCTTCTTTCAGAATTTTTTTTTCTGCTCTAGATGTTTTTCTGGGAATATGGACATAACTAAGGAGAGGAGAACTCTTCACATTCACATGGAAAATTGGACTCCAATTTTGATTCCTTCCACAGTGGTTGGAGTCAGCAAAAATCTCAGTGAAAACAATTGAGTTATTCTGGTGGAAACTGCAGAGAGAACAACAAAAAAAAAGGATAGGCTATCGCCTCACTACAGAAATAGATCAGTGATGTATGCTTAGGCTGTGGCATTTTTTGACCATGCAATAATAAGAATACTCAGCTTGAATATTCCACAAATTCCTTAAGATCCTGATGCCTCTTCCTGAGACTAGCTCTTTGTTAAATTGACTCCTTAAAACAGAAAAGAGAAAACGTCAATACCACCTGCTAGCATGAGTGAAAGCTATCAAGGTAAACTTGGTTAAAAAAAAACATACTGGAAACTTCCACATTTTGTGGGATAGTGAATATTTTCTTGCACACACTCATGCACACACAAAGGGAAAAAAATCCCAGTCTGTTTAAATACAAATTCCTGTCTTCCCCTTACAGTCCTCCCCACCCCTCCAACCCGAAAATGTGATTTACCAGAAGGAGCTCACAATGCTGCTCTGGCTGAGAAAGTACACTGAGAACTTCACAGCGAGCCCAAAATAGCCTGAAAAGAGGAAATGGGTGGGGGTGAGGTTCTTTCTTCTGCTCACAAAGGACTTCACCAGCCGATATAGATCAAGTAAAAACAGTCCTGACATGCGGAGCGGCACTTGGTGACAGTCCTCCCCTCTTTTCCCAGTCTGGTCTATTTTAAGATCACATCACAGGAAACTTGGCAGCTACATGTTTCCGAAAGTTGCCCCTGCCACTTCCACAAGTTCAAATCGTTTGTAAGGGCACAGCTCACAGCACAGAAAATTCTGAGGGGACAGAAAAGATACTGTCAGGCTACTGAAGGAAAGTCATTCAAAGAAAGAAGACAATTATTGCTAATTAAATGAAGCTGAAAGCATGTTCGCTTTTCAGGACTGTATTACTGTTTTTCAAATAAATGCCACATTTACATGAGTCATCCAAGAGCTGATAGTACTTGTGATGGACACCATGTGTCTGCTCAAAGAAAGAAGTTCTCCCCACCAAAATATTCAGCTGTGTGGGCTCTACCTTGATCATTTTGTCAGGGACTCTCTCTCTCACCTTCTTAACCAGAAAAATTTAATGTTGTCAGTTGCAAATAAAATAAGGACATATGCAGACACAGAACCATGAACAATGCACAAAATAGTTCTTGCACATGAACCTCAACCCTGATTCCTATTAAGCACAGAATAGGAAAAATGTTAATGGCATGGTCTGATTAGAGAGACTGATGATAATTAAAACACTAACAGAAATGTAAAAGCACATAAACATTGCTAATACCTTCACCCTGCATTATAAAATCATCCATATGTACAAAAGCAGCTACAGGAGACAAAGCAGGCAGCTTCTGAAACTGGGAAAATGAACAGTAATTATAACTGAGTAAAATTATTTTAAAACTCCATGTTTTTATTATTTCATAACCATATCTTTTACAAATGCCAAAGCTTCACAGTCCCCCCTGTTCAGAGAACTGAGCTCCTGAGTAATTGGATCTCAAAAAAAATGTTGGGAAAAAAAATTCTGCAGGGGAAAGACACTCTATTTAAACTAAATGGATTAAAACAGCCAAATAGATGTTTATCTCCCTTTCCAGAAGTAACTTATTTCTAGATGTGGAAGACTTTCTCATCCTCAAAAGTCATTTTTGAGATACTTATAAATAACTTAAAATACGGGGTTTTGTCCTCAAGTTCAGTCTGTACACTAACATGATTAATAGGCAGCAATCTAAAGCTATTCTAAAAAATAATAAAATATTAATGCTGTCTATGAAGACAGAGAAGATGTGCGAGCCGTTGCCTCTTTATGATGTGTAAAACTATGTGAAAGCTTTCAGGGAATTTCATGTATTTGGTGTTTTGTATTTTAGTGACATCTGTTTCAAAAGGAAGGCCACCAGAGGAAAGGTGTATTAGATCTCTTCTTGCAGAGCACACTTGCCGCTCCCATGCTGAATATCAGTGCCCCCTCATGCGAGGGCTTTCTGTTCAGCTTCCACACGCAGTTAGACAGATTATCTTAAATTGCTGTAAATAATAACTCCTACTTGCTATTCTTGAGCCCTTTATTCCAGGCTGCTCTGTATTCCTAAACTGTACCTGAGTCACCTTCATATGTTATCCTCTGTGCTCTGGGAAACTCAGGGTTTAGTAAACAGGTTAAGCAAATGAAAAGATTAGTCAGTACTGTGCTTCAGATGGATGCAAGATGAGATTACACTGAAAGCAAGTGTATTAACAAAATTAAGAAAGAAAGGTTTCCAGAACCTTTGCGCTAATCTAAATAGCATCTACTGCACAAAAAGAAACCACCCCCAAGTTTTGTGCTTGAGTCTTTTTGACCCTGGTATTGAAGACCATTACCGACACTACCAGCTTATTGGGCAAACTAGGGTTTTTGGTTGCCATACAGGCTAGATGACATGGACATTATAAGTTCCCTAGAGCTGTAAGTAAAGAAATTGGAAGGAGCAGAGATTAAGGTGCCAACTAGATAATAATATTAGTTATGGAAGATAAAATAGCACAGTATACTTACATTTATTCCTTGCCATGTCTATGTGTATCTCTGCAGCAAACAGTATGAAATTCAATATACTTAAATACTCTTTTCACCACACAAAAGAAGAACTAAGGCAAGTTAAAGCAAGCTCAATTAAGAGTGAATGCTGACATTTAAGGAAGGCTCAAGATAACATTTCTTCATTCATTTTTGTGGGTTCCCTCCTCTCAAACAAACATGTTAGCGACACTAGGGCATGACAAGCCATCACCAGTTCGAACTGAAAGCTTACCAGGGACAAAAACATGAGGTGGGAAGCAACATGATCCAGCCAGTATGGCAATGGATAGAAAATCTACAGAGGCTTGGAAGCAATCCAGTCTCTTTCATTTTACTCTGTACGTCTAGTTGCAAATCAGTCCAGCCCTCATACCTCCATATTCCACTGTTCATGAAACAGGCTGTGATAGTTATGTCTCTGTAAAAGCACTATATAGACAAACGTAGAAAATTTCTGTACAAGAACTTCTTATTTTTATGTCCTAAAACTAATTCTTCACATCGACTGGCTTTATAGTCTTAGTTTCTTCACGTTATATGGTCCCTTAGCGTGAACGTGCTCAAGTTCTGATCCGTACACCATCACCTCAATGTTAGATGCATCGTCCATCAACTCTGATCATTAACAAATCAGTATCCTCAGAAATGAGAAGGGGAAAGGAAAAGATAGAATGATTTCTCCCCTGAAAATTACTTCTGAATAACAGTGAAAGTATCTTGGATGTAAATCTGATCAAGCAGAACGGAAACTGGGTAAGTTTTCAGACTGAAGAACTGCAAATCAGCAGAAATTGTCTGGTGCCAGTATCCCAAATAACTCAGTCCTCTAAGAGTTTTCTGATGCAGTCCACCAGCTGTAAGATAAGGCGATTATAACAATAGCAGAACTCACATAGCCACATGCAGAGCCAAGAAAATTTTTCCAATTCAGTGGCATTAAAGTAAGGAAACCCCCACACTGGTGCTGCTGCACGTAGCAGCACAGCACCTACAAGTCCCTGTGGTGCCACATGCAGTGCACGCACATCGTGCCACCATAACTAATTGAAGTTTTGGTGGATGTAAAAGGCAAAGGGTAAGCAGAGAAATAGGCACAGTGAGATGAACCCACTGTCCTCAGCACCAGCTGAAGGCAAGTGGCAAAGCCAAGAAGAAAACCCAAAGCCATCTCTACATGGTTGTAAAAGCCTGACTTTTGGAGAAGCCATAAGCACGATGCACTCCTTGCTTTCAATATACACCACTCATCCCTTGCCTGTCCTTTCTCCCAAGCCACACAGAACGCTGCAGTTATCTTCTCAGCTACCTGGAGTGTCATTTTTTTTTTTTTCAAATAATGCACAATATTTTCATGCAGTTGGCCATATTTTCAGAAGTCCTTAGCATCCATTAATGTTCAACCTTAGAAGAGCTCAGCACTTCTCATTTCCTGCATTAAGTAATGACATATCTACAGATCTCTCTTGTTCAAAAGTCTAACCTCAGTGACCTCTCTGAAGGTTTCATCAATACACACAATCAGAAGTAGTTAAGAGTTGCTGAAATCCTCCCCCTTGTATTAAAAAAGGAAAACAGGATTAAAATATTGTTCTAGTTTTTAAATACTAAAAGTTAGAAACCAATGCCTAAATCTCTCTTGGAACTCAAGCAAGTGCCCCTTTGCAAATAATTGCCAGTGAAATTCTCACAGGCATGCCATCAACTCTGTTATCACTAACTTTTACCTTTTCTCTAACTTTTGGAGCCTCTCAGCTAGCTCAAGGCATGCTCAGAGTCCTGTACCCTATTGGTCTAGCACTCACACATTTTTTTAATAACAATTTTTCTACGGTACGAGGCTGCTTTTCAAAGATGTTCATCACTGGGTTTCCTGTTGACTACTCAGGAAACAGTGGATCCTCATCATCACTGAAAACTAGGCCAGAGATGACTTTAGAGCTGAGCTGACGCTCACTGAGATGACATCTCCTGCACAGTTATAAAAGTCAAAGTCTTCTGAAACCAGACAACAGATCAGAGAAAGAACAGCTCACAATGCTAAAATGCGAGGAGGTACTCTGTCGACACAGAAACTTTAAAAGAAAAAATCCTAAGAATCTGCCTGATTTTAATGTATTAGCAGTCACATTCTAAAATGCAGCCTATTTTCCTAATGGATATGTATCTCTATGAGGTGAAGGATCTGTTCTGCAGCTAGAAAGGGTGTATAAAAAAGAAAATATCCACTGCAATAAAAGCCAAGGAATGCAGCAGTCGTCCCACCAGCTCAGACCTGGCATATGTTGGCAGGAGCTGCAGAGGTGGTTGTTAGCTGGGGAGGAGCACTTGGGGCAGGGGGAAGGCAGGTCCTGAAGGACACCTGCATGAGGAGGCTCAGCTCTTGGAAGGGATGAGAAGGTGCCTGGTGAGCAGGCACACGCCTCGCTGAGCAGGGACTGAAATGGTGAAATGCAACGCCAGCAGACAAGGAGTAAGGAAGAGAATCTGGCAAGCTAGGGTGGATAACACCAGCATTTTGCATATGTGATGTCCGTCCACTCTTTAGCCTCTCCTGTTTGGACTACAGGGTGTCAGTCTCCTGCTCATGGAAAACAGTCGGTGAAACTGGGCCCTCCGCTGCGGGACTTTCTCTGCCTGCTCCCCTGAGTTCCCGGGGGGAAGCAGGCAGCTCCAGGCGGCTGGAAGGGCTGGCTGGGAGGCTTCGACATGAGTGGTGGAGAAAGAGACATGTCTGGTAACAAAATACCTAAATTTAAATCAAATTATTAATTAATTTCTTTATTAAACCATTAAGGGAATTGGATTTGCGTTTGTTTATCCCCAAGGTGATGGTTCAGTCCCGCCCTCTTTCCCTGAACCCAGGAAGCAACTTCATTTCTTCCCGGCTTTGCCAGGGAGCCCTTGCGAGAGCAGCAGGGGGAGGGAAGGGGGAGGCCGGGCGGGAGGCGGCGGCCCGGGCCCTACAGCCGCCCATGGCGAGCGGGGCGGCCGCTCCCCGGCGCCGGGGACACCTGCTGGCCACCG
>VZRW01002565.1:257337-489653 GCA_013398125.1 Aegotheles bennettii
ATCCGACCCGACCCGACCCGGCCCGACCCTCTGCGGGCGGCGGGGGCAGCGCCCGGGCAGGAACCAGCGGCAGAGCGGGGCTCCGGCCTCCCGCCCGTGCCGGCCCGGCCTCAGGGCAGCCCCTGACACCCTCAGGGGCTGTGGCTGCCCCCGCCCTGGCACTGCCCAAGGCCAGGTTGGATGGGGCTTGGAGCAGCATGGTCTGGTGGGAGGTTCCCTGCCCACGGCAGGGGGGTTGGGACTGAATGATCTTCAAGGTCCCTTCCAACCCAAACCATTCTGTGGTTCCACGATGCCTTGGGCTGGTGTGTTGTGCCCCATGGGCACACTCCCTCCCACGGCAGCTGGCCTTGTGTGGCAGGCACGGCTCGCCAGCCCTCTGGCCACAGGAGGCGAGAGACAGCTTGGGCCACAAACACAGCTCTGGGCTTTCCAGCCCTGCTCCTGAGATCCAGCGCTGCATCCACTCTGAACGCTGCTCTGCCTGTTCAAATTGGGCCTTCAGGCCAAAACCTCTGCACCTGGATGATGAGGACGCGTGAGAAAGCCCGGCTTGCTGAAGCTCACACTGCCACACCGTGCCTTGGAAAACAGGGAAGATGCGGAATCACCCAGTCACAAAAATGAACGTGCTGAACTACGAAAAAAAAGCCTTGACAATCAAACTTATGTTCCAACAAAGCAGTAACAGTAATCTCCTACACTGCTGTGACAAGGCCCTGAGTATGTCACAGCTACTCTTTTTTTCTCTTGTTAAAAAGGAAAAAGAAAAGCATTAGGAACATTTACTAAGCTTTCAGAAGAGCAAAAGATGGAGTACCTTTAAAAAATAACAGTATTTCGATGCAAGTTTAAACTCATCACAATCTTCCTGAAGCACATGCAGCATAAAGGCAGTACCACTGCAGAGAAGGTATCTGCTTTCAAGGGGATTTGCATTCTCATTGAATGCTGGACCAGATCCAGACGAGCCGGAGGATAACCACCCTCTAACCTCCCTGCGGAGACTTACAGAGACGAGACTGAAGCAGTATCGTTTCTGACAGAAATCAAATCCTGGCTACTGCACTGCTGGGAACACTACAGACAAGAAGGAAAAAAAAAATAGGAATTGGAATTAAAACAATTCCATGAAGCTCATTTAGATATACCTTGTCAAGGGACTTGATACGGGAACAACACACTATGCATTTACTAAATGCATGCAAAAGTTAAGTGTCTGCTAGTATAAAATTTAGTTTTAACAAACAGGAACATACAAATGTTAAATCTGACCAATAATAAACCAGCTCAGTTACATGCCCAGGTTATCCAAGCTAAATAATATGTCTAGTCAAATCACACATAAAACCATGGAGAGCATTCAAAAAATACAAATTGTTCAAACTTCCACCAGTTCATATTTCAGCACTAGCATCTCAGAAGACAGAATAATTCCTAGCAATAATTCCTAGCAATCCTCCAAAGATTCAAAACCAACTGACCTTAATGGAAGCTTATGAATATTAGAATATTGCATTACAGGTGCTGGGTACGTATGCAGTACTTCCTTCTTGATGTAATGCACCCAGGGACACGTGTAAGAAAATCCCAGCTTCTAGGTATTCCCCATCTTGCCATACCCATTCTGCTGTAGTGGCAGAAACCTTTGAGCAGCCACACAACTGGATCAGAAAAATGATAAGCAATTCTTGAGCACCAGCAAAGCACAGGAGGCGGCACAAACATGAGAGCAAAGTGATGGCACAAGGCAGCAACAGCTCTGCCAACATGGCCAATAAACGAGTAATCTTCATATATTGTTTTCAGGGCCAGTGAGCTCTAAGATTGTCCCAAAAGTAGCAGCATCTAAATTGTGTTGGACCTACAGAGACCCTTAGCCATGGCTGGACTGGTTGTGAAAATCTGTCTAGACTACAAGAAAATGTAATGTTTTGAAATGTCCTAGTTGGCCCATTTTAGCTGTAATACTGGCAACCCAAATTATGGCTATGCCAAACCCAAATGACAGTCAGATATAAAATCATGACATTACAAAAACATTAGATACAATTTATTTTTCAATGGATACTTTAGTTTGCACTTCTTTAAGTTACACTTTAAAATATTTCCCACTAGAATTTTGGTTTTGCTGTTTTGTAGCATTTGTTGAGCACATTACTGTGTTCAGCTTTGGGTCCCTCACTTCAAAAAAGACATTGAGGTGCTGGAGCGTGTCCAGAGAAGGGCAACAAAACTGGTGAAGGGACTGGGAAACCTGTCTTATGGGGAACGACAGAGGGAAGCTGGGGTTGTTCAGTCTGGAGAAGAGGAGGCTCAGGGGGGTTCTCATCGCTCTCGAGAACAACCTGAAAGGAGGTTGTAGTGAGACGGGGGTCGGTCTCTTCTGCTGTGCCCATAGTGAAAGGACAAGAGGAAACAGCTTTGAATTGCAGCAGGGGAGATTCAGATTGCACAGTAGGAAGAACTTCTTCACTGTAAGGGTGATTGAGTATTGGAATAGGTTGCCCAGGGAGGTGGTGGAGTCACTGTCCCTGGAGGTGTTCAAGATGAGTCTGGATGTGGCACTGGGTGATATGGTTTAGTGGTGATGTAGGTAGGTGGTTGGACTGGATGGTCTTGAAGGTCTCTTCCAACCTCAATGATTCTATGATTCTGTGATTTGTAAGCAGAAATATTAAGATTGGAGACCGTATGAACAGAAATGCCTGTTGGTAAAAGTGCCAGGGAAGGCAATATGAAGGCAAGTTACGAAAAAAACCAACCCCAAACATTTTGATAACCAGGGACACAACTGACATCAATCAAACAGGTAAGCAGCAAGGAATGTGGTGTTTGCATCAGGACCAGGAAGCTTGTGCCCTAGGAAACCCGCAGTGTGGATCAGCAGGAGACCTGTGCCCTGACAGAAGATAGCAGCGAGGTTGCACCATGCTATACGTGCTGTTCCTCTTTGTGTTCTTCCCAACAGAGGAGCTGACTGTAGCCATAAAGACACCCACAGCAGGCAAACCCAGGAAACAGGCAGCAAACTAACATTCCCTTAGACTGAAGTAAGCAAGATTTGGAAGTGAAAGGACACACCATAATAATATGCTTGACTGCCAAAGGATAGAGAAAAACTGCCTCAAAAATAGGGCATCGCAGATGCAGAAGCCAAGCGACATGGTGAGAACTGACTGGGTGATGTCCCTCATCCTCCAGGTGCACACAACTGATCCTGGCCACATCGCTTCTTGGGCATGCATCTCTTTGAGCTTAAAGGCATGGGGGTTGTGAGAGTAGGCATGAAATTGGTAAGAGAACAAGTGTGCAATTAATCAGCTTTGTTTAAAACAGGTATCACCTTCTCTTTCTCTAATGCCTCACTGAGGGTTTTTATGCATTAAATTCCTTGTTGCTATGTGTTACAATTAAAGCTGAAATTCTCAGATAATCAGTAGAATTTTCTGCAAGTTTGCAGAAGACTCTAGAATATGCAATAAAGTCCTAAGAACTAGCAGGCAATCCTGCAAATAAAACATTTTAACATGCTAGCACATAAAAAAGGGTAAGCCAGTGATGGAGGCCCCCACTGCTGTTTATTTTACCTAGTTAATAATTTTTAAAGTACAATTTGTTCTATAAGAGTGTTTTAAGATCATTTTCTAAAAAACCCCCACTTTCTTCCCTGCTTTTATATGCCCTTCTGGTGCTCCAGGAGAATTTCCATCAGCAGTGCAAGTTAGACTAGGCTTAGGATCTGAATTTTAATATTTGCATAAGACAAACTTTGCTGAAGAAAGAGGGGAAGGAATGTAAGGTAATTGTGGCCTGCCTCTAAAAGTGGGACAGATTTAGCAGAGGGGAGAGTACTTAAAACACTGAGACCTGACAGTGTTAGTGCTTTGCCATTGCATATCTGTGTGGCTTCTTTCTCTGCCACCACATCCACACAAAACCAGGGATGTTTGCCTAGGGAAGGCAGCTCTTCATCTGATACAGAATTCAGGAGGTAAAGCAGCTTAAAGGCAAGAAGGCAAACATAAGGTGAGAAAAGGGAAAATAGAAAGGAACAGGGCAACCTTGTAGGATAGACAACCTAAAGCTATTCTAGATGTGCAACTTCCTCCCAAAATTAAAGCAAATACTTATCTGAAAATAAAATTACTTTTATGCTGAAATGAATTGCTCTCGCAGATTGGGGGAGGGAGAAAGCATGACACCAATAGACCTACAGCTGGGTAACCACTCTGCTAACGCTATACTGGGAATTGTCCCAGTACAAACTACCTCTAAAATTGTTGTTTCTGCACAAGTACGCTTGATTCATTCTTACCTAAATAGTTTATACCAGCACAGCCTGCAATGCAGACACATCTGTACTGGTATAGAAGTTTTTGTGATGCTGCTACAGCTGTTCCCACAGGGGAGTTCTCTGATACTGGACAGAACATGCCCATAGTGAAATCAAGCTATTTCCATACTGTTTTCAAAAGAATTTGTTGCTGCAAAGTGCCCGCTTCTGAATGCTGGTTGCTCTTCAAGCACCAGTTGCTCTTTTCTAGGATTTATGACTGAAAGGATTAAAACCAAAGAAAACTAAAATAGATCTCCAAAGGATATTAATAGCTCCTTCAAGCTCTGTTGCATTCCAGATCTTATTATTACAGAAAAAAATATTCCTGAGGTAATAGATACAGCTTCCTTAATTTAAACGTTTTTTCCAAAAAGTAATTTCTAACCCATTACACAAATATCCAGTATCCCAAACGCAACCATCCATGCAAACGATAACTGGGTGATCATTTGCCCCATTTGCACATATACTTAAAGGGCAGCTGAAAATTTGGGCCATTGTAAATGTATGTGCATGCCACTGTTTTGCAAACATAGGGCTAATGCCCTGGAAACACTGAAATGCCCAACAGCATCAGCGGGAATTGAGGGCTCTCAGCATTTGGCAGAACAGAGCCCTTCTTACATGTGGGCAATAAACACATTCGCTCGCACACAGAGAGGTTTTGAATAAAACGCAGATGGTGGACAATTCCCTATTCATCTGGACACTCTGTGAGATGACGTTCCTGACTATAGTTTTAAGATTGTAAATTAAAATTTGGTAGTTAATTTAAACATAGTTAATTTATTTTCTAAAGATTGTGGTTCTCAGCAAATGCAGAAAACACATTCCCACAAAGCCAGCAGACCAATCATTTTATTAACATTCTCACACTTGCAGATAACCTTTAAGGAAGCTTTACCTATTTATATCACAGCCATGAAAACGTCCAAGAAGCATATTAATTAATAGTGATAATAAAAAACAAAGCCTTCAGTCATGTGTTCCGTTCAATCACTTACACCCTATATTTTTAAAATGAACAGAATACATTCGCAGTTTGCCAGGGAATTATTTTAAGGTCCTGGTGTCCCTTAGAATCTCTTCTCACGTCTTTAGATGTCTGCCTTTTCACTCGCGCGGACTGAAATGTCTAGACATCCAAATTAAGGAGTGACCAATCACCGACAAAACTGATCCCTCTGCATACAAGGTCAGCGCTACAGAGGCACACATGCGCACACGCGCACACATACTTGCAGCCAGCACTGTGCAGGAGACCTTTATTTGTGCACAAAAATATTGATGTTGCTAAGTGATACGCAGGCGGTCACTAGCCCTAAGTTTTTGTGTTTGTTTGTTACTGTGTCTTCTTCCCCAAGTAAACAATGCAACGGTGATGCAGAGATAGAAGAACTCATCTAAATTAAAACAGCGGTGGGACCTAATTTATTACATCTGCATGATACCAACCTGTTACTTTTTTTCCTGATTTTGCTCCGTTAAGTCAGAAGGAAAAAATTTAGGAGGAACTTGAAAACACACATGTCCTGAATGGTCCCAATCATCCTGCTTTCCTTCAGTTAAATAATGAAAACAATTTATTTGCAAAGGTCCCCATGCATCTTTAGCTTGTTGGCAATCTGATTTAAGGAATTTTTTTTTTTTAAAGTTAAAATAATGGTCCTGTATTAAATTCACATGTCTAGTCAATTGGAATAAGGGGCAGCCTGAAAATAGTATCTTGTGGCACCACATAGTAAGTGCAGATACACTTTCCTTGTCTAAAAATTCAGTCCAGTTCCATTCAGTCCTAGAATCCAAGTTTCTACTAAAAAAAAATCTTTTAAAAAATCACCCCAAAACAAGCATCAGAACCCCTCTTTTCTGAGTCATCCCTAATTTAAAAGACTTTATCCTTGGTACTAGGAGTAGGATTCTGGAAACACAAGTGTTCATGACAGGGGACACATTTCGAGTTTTCAAAATAAATTGGCTTGCTTGACTTCAGGGAAAGCAGAGCATGGAGAAGCCAGGTTTCCATAATCACCTCCCTTGGCTTGCCTTCAAGGCTCCCAGGATGCCCTGGAAGTGCTGCAGACCCCCAGGCTTGTGAGCCCTCCTGCTCTGATGCAGCCCCCTGCTTAAGGTGCCCAGGTGAGATCCCAGGAAGCCCTGCAAACGCAGGTCCCCAGAGGCCACCGCCCTGTCTGCAAGCACACAGGGAGGAAATCAGCCTGGTCTCCTTCTGGAAACTTCCAGATTTTCCAAAATTTTTACAGTCAACATAGCAGACCATTAGATTGCAAATCCCTTTTTTCAACAGAAAAATATTTCATAGAGCTTTGCCACGTCATAACAAAGATGCCACTGGAATTAGGCCACTCTCCCCCTCACCTACAGGTACCACTACTGGCACCTGGAACTACTACTTACACAGAACATATTATTAAGAAAACAGTAAGTATATTTTGACTTTATTTGATTCTATTCTAGCGAGATATGAAGATGACTACCAATGGCAACTGGCTGTGGCAAGCACAGCTTGAGGAACATATTGGAACCTTTTACCCCCTGCTCTAGGTTACTACAAATCCTGTAATAAATCACAAGAGAGGTGTAAACTTCTGGTTTTAATTGTCATGCACATACAAGCTCCTCCCAAACTTAGTTTCTCTCTCTCCCACTAAAACAACAGCGAGTTCACAAAAGCAATATTCTGCCAAGTGACTGCATTGTGAAAGTCTTTATACATAACCTCACCCAAAGCAGCGGCTGCTCCAAACCATCTTCAATTCAGTCAGCCGAATCAAACATGGTAGCTATCAGTCCAGCAGGAAACTGAAGGGACAGGACAGCTCGGTCCCTTCCTCCCTACATCAGTAATTTGGTGAATCAGTCACTGTCCCGCTCTCTCTCAGTTTGTCCACATGTATAATGCTAATAGCAATGATACCTTCCGAGCAAGAAGTCCTGCTTTAAACTCCAGTGATCAAAGACCAGAAATGTTCCTGTTGTGGACAAAAGCAATACTTTGCCTTATTCTCAAGCTGCTTCAAGCAGACCATTCACGCAGTAATCATGAAGTAAACAGATTAACCCTTATGCACCAAATCAATACTTTCCATTAAAGCATTATTTCTGCAGATGTACTCTGGACAAATACCTTAGTTGTGGGGTGGGGAAAGAAGAGGGAAAGGGGACATAAATAGAACACATTCTTCTCAAAAAAGTTGTATGTTAATTAAAAATACTGTTTTCCAACAGACTTCTATTTGTAGGAAGAATGAGATGCTGCAGACGATGGACCTTAACAGTAATGGCACTACTTCAAAGGACCTGACTTGCCTTCAACTAGGACGTGACCTCTCAGGCAATCAACACATCCTGTGAAGAGCACATAGTTTAATCACACGTGAACTTACTTCTTCTTTGTCTTTTCTTAAAAAGCGTTTTACAACTCACTAAAATCCTAATTGTCCTACTGAAAGTTCACGCTTCTGATTTTGCTTGTCTAGAGGAGAAAGCTTATTCACAAATAAACCTTGCAGGATGGAAAAAATATGAGGAAGAAAATATCAAGTCAGACAAGTATGACTGGAAAATCAGATGTAAAGAATTCAAATATTTCTAAAGATGTCTTGATAGGTATATTCCCACCTCATTCCAAACAAATAAGATTAGCACATATTACTGAGAATTTTATGCCTCAGAAGGCAGCCCTAATTATATTTCACACTGCTCTGAAGATGCCTGTAATATACACTCATCTTTAATGTGGAATTTTATACCCTATTTATAGCATATAGGCTCTTTTTGATATTATTACTTTTCTATGAAAGTTCCTTTGAAGTCAAGTAATTACCTTAAGCGAAATATTTAGCCTGTTGTGAGAACTGAACTATGAGACTTGTGTAGAACAAATAACTCATCATGTAGCCCAGTATAAAGGTTTCCGAGCCACAAGTGGGGATGGAACATTAATTACAAAGACAAAGACAAGAATGCATTTAAAAAGTCATTTAAAGTGAGAGCTGATAAATCTGTATAGTACTACATCTTGCTTCATGCATGTCCCTAAAAACTATTTGAGCTAAGCACTAAAGAGTGTAAAATTATTTCATTACTAGTTACTATCCTCAGTAAAGCCACAGCTTTAGGTTACCACAGACCTGGCAAGAGTCAGATTGTAACTGTGAAGAGGTCAGAAGGAGTTACTAAAATGGCTAAGAACAATCTGCAGTAACTTCTCCCCAAGCAGAAATGTCACATCATTAAAGACCTGCAAATCTGGATTCTTCCTATGCTAGAACAAAGTGTGTCTCTCTCTCTGCAAACCTATGAATCTCTTTAGTGGGAAAAATGACCCATGACTACTATATATCAATATGCAAAGTTATGTCATTTTTATATTGCGTTCTGAGCTAGGTGTGAACCATGACCATTTTGTGTCTGGCAGTAGCATTTTCAAGAACAGTCACTTGTAGTGTAGTCACCGGCAGGTCCCCTTTTCACCTCCTCAGACACAGGTCCTTGAAGCTACCTATAAGTAGGGGATGTTAAAACACCATGCCACGTGGATCAACAATTTGTCACACAAATGTTATCCCTCATAAGCAACGCGTAACATAACACAGGAAATCAAACTTCAAGACGTAGCAGAGCCATACGTACAGATGGTTGGACTGGATGATCTTGAAGGTCTCTTCCAGCCATAATGATTCTGTGATGCACATGCACGCACACAGAGAAGGTGAGTCAGCCAATGCAGGACCGCAAAACCAATTCATTATCATTTTTCACAGATGGAACAAATTCACCTGGTTTACTGCACCCAGCCATGTTTCCCCAACTGCATGCACTGCAATAATCTGAGAACTGAAACTGCTGTTTCTATTATATTTTTTGCCTAAGCAAAAGTTTAGCTTCTTATTAAGAATGCTTAATAAAACCAACACACATTAAAAACAGTCAGCAGGGAGTGTTGTAATTAGATGCTTGCACAGTGCTTCCCTCTGTGCCTACATGCAAATATTTTTCCTCTTATGCAGACTTTCAGATACTTCATCGCGTTGCTGCAGTAAGAGATCTCCTCCCTTTTTCTTCATACGAAATGTTAGTCCATCAAATGTGTATCACAGAATAAAACAAAATTACTTGTAAATTGCCTAAAATTACAGCATAACTGAAGACATTGATACTGCAGTTTCATCCCCTAAAAATTAGAGGCAAAGGAGAGACTAGGACTAAAAAGACGATGAGATATGGATCAATAAGGAGGTAAAAAACTGGAAGAACCACATCTAAGATGACTGAAGGATCTACATTGATTATATGAAAAATTTTCCTTCACAATATATGTAGAAATGCCATGAAATATGTTCTTTTCTGGAGGGAAAAAAATGTTTGGACTAATAAGGGCAATCATAGAATCACAGAACCACAGAATGCTTTGGGTTGGAAGGAACCTTAAAGATCACCCAGTTCTAACCCCCCTGCCATGGGCAGGGACACCTCCCACCAGACCAGGTTGCTCAAAGCCCCATCCAACCTGGCCTTGAACACTGCCAGGGAGGGGGCAGCCACAGCTTCTCTGGACAACCTGGTTCCATGGTTCACCACCCTCACACGAAAGAACTTCTTCCTAATATCCAGTCTAAATCTAACCTCCTTTAGTTTGAAACCATTTCCCCTTGTCCTATCACTCCATGCCTTTGCAAAAAGTCCCTTTCCAGCTTTCGTGTAGGCCCCTTCAGGTACTGGAAGATCTCCCTCACCCCTTCTGCTGGCTGAACAACCCCAAATCTCTCAGCCTGTCTTCCTAGAAGAGGTGCTNTTCACAGGAGAGGTGCTCCCGTCCCCTGACCATCTTCTTGGCCCTCCTTTGGACTTGCTCCAACAGCTCCATGTCCTTCTTATGTTTGGAACTCCAGAACTGGACACAGTACTCCATGTGGGATCTCATGAGAGTGGAGTAGAGGGGGGGAATCACCTCCCTCGACCTGCTGGTCACACTTCTTTTAATGCAGCCCAGGATACTGTTGGCTTTCCTGGTTGCAAGCGCACATTGATGGTTCATGTCGAGCTTCTCATCAACCAACACCCCCAAGTCCTCCTTGGGGCTGTTCTCAACCCATTCTTCACCCAGCCTGTATTTGTGCTTGGAATTGCACCAATGCAGGTGTTGGACCTTGCACTTGGCCTTGCTGAACTTTATGCAGTTTGCATGGGCCCACTGGGATCACAGGGAAGACAGGCTAACAACTAATCTCTATCAAGTTAGTCAGATGCAAAATTCACTCCGATTGCTGTGGGATTCTCTACATGAAGCCAAAGTCTGCAGAGCCTACAGAGTGCTGCATGCTCTCAGTGTAATTCCTTCCATCTGAGTGAACGATGCTCACTGGTTTACAGGAGGCACTCCTACATCTTATAAAATTGGCTGCACATAACCGTGTAACATCTGCAATTCTCTTGCTTCATACTCTTCCTTCCCCGAGTAACTCACTGAAGGGACTACAGTATATACATGAAAGAAACCAAACCAGGAGGAGGGAACTTTAGGAGGCAATAGAAGGAAGGTTCTGAATCACAAGCTCACAGAAGGGCTGAGGTGGGAAGGGACCTCTGGAGGTCATCTTGTCCAACCCTCCTGCTCAAGCAGGGCAACCCAGAGCCAGTTGCCCAGGACTGTGTCTGGCTCCTTCTAGCCTTACTCTGGCAAGCGAGAGGTTCTGTTCAAGGGAAATAACTACAGACATCTCACCTGAGCCCAGAGGTGCTACAGGACACAGTTCTTCTCTAAACAAGCCCCACAGCCTATATTTCATTAAACGTTCAACCTTTCTGTAAAGGGTTCCCGTTGGAGCCTAGCAGTGCTTGACATCAGCTGGAAGCTCTTCTGATGCCACTGTCTGACAAAGGAGGCTTCCATTTTGTCAGAGTTTTGTTCCCCACTGCTGTTCCCCCTAACCTACAATCATAGCAAAATGTCTCTACCAGAAGCGAGTATGCAAACAAAAAAATGCTGCAAACATAATTCAGCGAGAAGGAAAGCCACATCCATCATCTAGGTCTGTCCAAGTCTGTCTTTTCACTATATATTTATATACTAATGTTCCAGGTTTGTTGGTTTATTAATTGCAAGTTTGTTTGTGTGAGGCTCTTGCACATTCATTATGGTCTTTATAAAGATATTCCTTGCAAATGCCTTGAGGTCACACTTAAAAAAACATGGTGTGAACTATGCCAGACATCAAGTTTGTGAACGAGCTTCTTCCAGGACCGTGCATGATGCTGCTTCTTTGCACAGAGCAATTCAGAAATGAGGTGCAACTACAGCAGGCCTTTCCCCGCCGCTTAGCAGCCACTGTGTCTCCTCTCGATCACAGCCGATTCCCACAAGATGGCATGGCACAATTTAATCTGAGCTTAATCTGAGATTTTAAATGATGACTCCTTTGCTGACGCAAAAGTCTGCCAGCACACTGCCTCGCTTCACATCTCTCACGATCCACTTCTCTCATGGAGTGTCTTTGCAATTTTCCCTGAATCGAAACATTGCCCATCTCTCCCCGCTGACGGCAGGGCACTGTTTCTTTACAGCTCTTCTGCAAAACAAAGTTGCAATAACCTGAAACTAAAGGTAGTTTTAGGTCGTGTGATCTACCTGAAACACCATTCGGGCAGCAAAAGATCAAAACAGGAAGGAGCAGAGAAAAAAAAATTACATACAAATCAGGACATAAATGAAGAGCGTGTTCTGGTTTAGGATTTTTCAGCTCTAGGGTTGTCAGTGCTAATACTGTTTTGATTTAAATCAGCCTTAAAACAGACTTTGCCTAAATCTTTAGGAAGGAATTTAAACTGAAATGGAAAATTAACACTAGTTCAATCAATGCAACCTCTCAATTTCACAAAATCTCCATTATCAAGTTGGAAAGAGAAGAAAGAAAATGACATTTCTGGTAGCCATGCGTGAAGTCGGAGAGAAAAACAACCTTTTGCCAAAAGCTGAGAAAAGGCAGATCTTCCCCTGCTTTTCACTGTCTTTATGGTTTCTACCACTTTGCCTGCCTGAGCCATTATTTCGGCTCCCTGCCCAGGAGCATTCTGTGCAGAAGCTCCCATGCTGCTGGATGCGTCCCTGCCTGTCTGCGGCTAGGGATAAAACAGTTAAGTTGAGCAGCAAAGCGACATGAGAGGCAGCAGCCTCCGGCAGCCATGGGAACAACCATTTCTACAGACTAGAGGCTGAAATTTCAGAGGGAAATAATCCCAACTGCCGTAGCCAGGTCAGAGAGGGGGGCCCCAGTGGCACTGGCTTGAGTTTTAAGGCAAAATGTTACTGTAGACATGCATGGACCTGACTTCAGCATCCTATAAAGGGCCATAATAATGACAGCCACATACCTGCAAGAGGTAATAAAGCAAAGCAGGAATTTTGCCTGCACAAAATGTAAACATCAAAACAGATGGCGCAGTTATGTTAATCAGTTAATGTTTGCAGAGTGCTTTGAAGATGCAAAGCACTATAAAGGTACTAAATACCTACAGTCTTGTCTAGACATCATCAAGCCCATTTTTAGATTGCAACCTTTTCAGGCCAAACAGTGCTTCTCTGTATATGTTTGCACTGTGCCTTCTGTAACGGGCTCCAATCTCAGGCTGTATTCGTAAGGGAGGAGTAACAGAGGAGCAGTTCCTGGAGGTGAAAAGCACAAGCCAACAGCTCTTGCTAAAGCAGCATGATGAAGTAGCACGGCAGAGGATCAGGCTAAGTATCATCAGGGAATCAGATGGAAATCAACATGTACTATACCAGAATCAAAATAAACACATCATTTTTTGTGCAGTGCGATATGTAAAATACACATTCAAGTAACCAAGACTATTTTTTTGATGTTTTGCCAGAGAAACAGATAAAGACTGAGGCTGTCCCAACAGACAACCCTTTACAAAACAGTTTGCTGTAACGGTGAAAATTGTTTACTGCACTAACAAGCCAGGATGAGAAAAACCATCTTTGACAGAATAAACTACATACACAGACTTAACAGAGCTGTGAGAGGCGCAGTGGCAATCATTGTTACGCATAGTCCAAGTATGACATTTAACAAAGCGAGTTATGAACAATGGGATCACAGATTTTTCTGAGGTTTGGGAAAAATCCATCTAAACCATTTCAAAATTTGCACTTTTTATTTGCTCTAAGGAATGTAGCATGCAATAAAAGTAAACTCCAGAGACTTACTCTGCAATAAGCGAGCCTTCTGTGTCAGATTGCCTTGCAACCTAAACCGAACCTTACTATTCTGATGTTAAGAAACCACAGATTTCAGAAAAAAACCTTTTCCACTCACATTTCCCAGTCAGTTCAGACTGTAAATGGGGAAAGAAGTCTGGCGTTACACAAAAGGTGTAGACAGCTGAAACACGTAATCCTTATTCATACTCTAAAAATAGACTCAAGCTGACCACCCAGTGCATAAGTGCTACCAAGCATGGAATCAGAGTTAGGAGACTTCAGCTCAGCTAGGTCCCAGCTAGGGACAGTGCGAAGTTAGCGTGTGGAGGCCTGAGGGCGAAGCAGGTTCTCATCCCTCTGAAACAGCCTCTTTGACCCACTCCAAGGCAGCACCAACCAGGCCCAGGGGGAAAGGGCATCCCCTTCCCTTTACCTTGAACAGAAGTGGAGCTTTTGTCAGGGGGCTTGTATTTGAGATAGAAAAGACTGAGGGAAGAAAGGGGTGTTTGTGTTTAGAAAACGTATCCCTTTCACCATATAAATAAAAAAACCAAACAAACATTTTTTTCAGATCAAAAATGTACATTCTGAAATGTGGGGGAAAAGGTGTTTTTATTCCTGTTTGCACTTCTGGAGCATCCCCCAAAGCCTACCTTCCTGCTCTGCTGGGGAAGCAGGTGAAGCGTCTGCTCACTATTGCCATAAACAGCTGTATGACAAAATTCTTATGCTGTAGATTTGCTTGAATACTAATGAGAGGCAAGGTTATTTTCTTGCTTTTGAGGTTTTCTTTTACTTATTTTCCAGCCTCTTCACTTCAGCTGTTAAACATTAATTTCTAAGCAGAAGAAAAGCCTTAATATCACTACAGCTCTTATTTCTCAATTTGTTCTCAAATAATTTCTGTCACTGTCCTGAAAAGAAAACGTTAATTGGAAAAGGATTAAAATAATAAAAAAAACCAGTCCTTTGTACTGGCAAAGCACATTAAACAGCAATGCCAACACCATACTGACTTCTTTCTTTCCAAGGAGCGTTGCCTCTCCCTCTCCCTTTCAAAAAGCATGTATATATAATAAGCCCAATTTTCAGTCTTGTCTTAACTGGGTTGTTACCCTTTCCTTGCCTGTAATTTTGCATATGCTCACATAATTATGGCCTGAAATTTGCAAATACAATTACTTGCTGACACACTTTGTTATTTGAATGATAAAGTATTTGATTGTATCCAATGAAAACAAGATTAAGATATGGAAGCAAACGTGTTTTAGCAAACCTAATGCACTAACTTAAGCTTCTGTTATTTTATGGAAACACGATCCCCTAACAGCATGTCTACACCCTGTAGTGAAGTATTGTCTCGAGACCTTGCATTAAAAGCAGGATAGCCATATCGCTGCACTTGCCCGGGAAGAAATACAGCTATGTAGGAACAAACACCTTTTAAAAAACAAACAAAACAAAACAAAAACAAACCAGGAAAGTTTGCTTGCATAAAAATCAAGTTAATAATGGCGTATTAATGGAGTCACAAAATAACAAAAAGGTGCTGCTAAATTAAAATAATTTAGAATTCATATTGTGTCTTGATGTTTGTGAGTTCATTACATAAAACTCTGATTTCTCGTCTCAAGAAAAAATTTCCAAAAAAGGTTAAATCATAACTTCTGATAAGAAAAGCAGCTGTCAAGATACTGAACTACAGTTCAGCAAAACTAAGAGGTTTTTGACTGAGTTCAGTTAAGCTTGTCAATGTGTTTTGAAGGTACATTTATTTCTCATTAGTTCAAAGTTAGCAATCCTTTTAGTAACAAAATTCCATAGGAAATCCTTAAAACTGCACATTGGGTCTATCTGGGGGCTGGCCCTCTCTTGTCTTGTAGAGTCTTGTAGAGCTCTCACTGAATTTCCTACTGCTCACCATAAATGCAGACAACCAGAAAATCCAGATAGATAGGATTCAACTGTATTTGAAGAATAGTTATGACATAAGACATTCTTGATACAGAGCACAGATGTTAAGCTAGGGAGGTTACACTAACATGCATTTTGGTTAGCATCTTTCAGGAGACAAGGCAAAGTAGGGGTAAGAAGCCTACTAGCTACATTTAAAGATATTATTCAGAAAATCTAAGGACAGCAAAAAAGTTACCAATATACTTAGAGGCATTGTCAATAAGATCAGGAAGAAATAAAGCTTTTTGTTATTAATGTAAAAAAAAAAATCCAGCACCTGGAGGCATTCATTTTACGTCCTGAAGCTGGCACTGAATAAAAATACAGCCAAACACACAGAGAGATACTTAACAAATGAATATTATATGGAATCAATGTAACATGAGTTACCACTTCAAACTATTTAGAAATTATGGCAGTGCTTCTATCCAGGAGAGCTTTAAGATTCGTACAACTTTTTTCTTTAATTTTATCTAGTTTTAAAGCCTTCAGGGATCATGTGTTTTAAGCTTTTCTTTGCAACTGAGAGAGTGGGAAATTAATCTTTTTTTACAGTGAGACCAAAATTCTTAAGTATTTCTATAATCAGTAGC
The DNA here is from genome assembly GCA_013398125.1 of Aegotheles bennettii. Lineage (NCBI taxonomy): Eukaryota > Metazoa > Chordata > Aves > Caprimulgiformes > Aegothelidae > Aegotheles > Aegotheles bennettii. The sequence continues at coordinate 273,455 of VZRW01002565.1, forward strand.
CTTGGAAGGCAGGTTTTAAAGAAAATGCAAATCAATGCATGACTGCAGAGGAAGACTGCATGAGTTGGTAGCTATAATCCAGCAATGACAACATACCACAAATTGGATGTTAACTTAAGGAAGAATGAAACAGCTAAATTCCAAAGAAGTCTTGAGCAGCATCAGCTTCAAGTTATAACCCAGGATGTCTGCACCATGCTGGCAAAACCATACATAAGGCATCGTATGTGTATATAGTTAGAGGACAGGCAGCCACTGAGAGCAGCTCAGTATTTACTGCTGCATTCAGCACGAGTGTTTATATATGAGGGTCAACCTGACTTGTGTTTCAAAACCCCTAGGTGACCATACTCAATTATCCATATATAAATACTCTGGCGGTCTAGGAGGAAGCCTACATTTCATCAGACATATTTACAGGACACATCCTACCATCACGCAGTCCATCACCACCAGAGAGAAGCACAACACTTTTCCACACGGGCTGCCAAGTGTTGCTGCTAAAACCAACCTGAACTCGTGTTTGTATTGCAGACTTCTGTTCCCATTGGAGCTACACAGGATCAAAAGCTGTTTACTCCTTTGGCTTAGTGTGTTCTACACCAACAAGGTTTCAGGAAAATGTGCCAAAACCACCAATCAGGGCTTTCATGTTGTTGCTAGAGCCTAAGGAGGGATGACACAGTGTGTTTACAGCTCACGCAGCTCTGAACTCCCCAGTTCCCTGGGCAGGAGAAAGACAGCATGATTGCAGTCCCCTGATCACAGCTTGCATTTTTTAAATGTTCAAATCTTTGCAGCCTTTCCATGGTATTCAATGCATTTTGACCATAAACTGCTCCAGAGTGCAGTCAAAACAGTTGGGGAAATATTAATCCTCTCATTATACGATGAGAATGAAAATGAGAAAATCCAGGCTGCATTCAATGTGAGAAATGTCTAAGAAATTCCTCTTTGAGTGGATTCCCTGACTCTACCTTCTACATTCACAGGAGACAAATTATTTTGGCATACAGAGATAAGAAATTGTGTTTGCTCAAGTTAATTTTGTACCACAATTAGCAGAAAATGCTGTTTTGACCTTTTAAAAAAATAGTATTTTCAGACTTTCACCCACTCGTAAAACTTAATTCTAAGTGCTGTACAACAGTTCTTGCAAGTTAAACAAGTATTTTTACTTTGCAGACAAGGAAACAAGATGAAATTGTTAAATGACTTCCCCAAGTCATTATCAGACCTGGAGAAAATTTCAGAAGAGTTGATCCTGTATCCCGCATTGAACATTAATCAACATTCCTGATAAGAGTACGTAAGTATAAGTTACCACCACTATATATGTTTGCATTACATCTACTAAATGGCTGCATGAGTTGAATAAGTTACATTAAGCTAATCTCTCCTGCTGGGTTGCTTTCCTGTTGGGTCAGCATTACAGTCTAGGTCACCACACAGCTGTAGGAGAACTGTCACAAGGAAGTGGGCAAGAACATGTGGCCGGAGGTAGAGCAAGACCAAGCGCAGACAGAGATAAAATTAGACACGGAAAGCAGACAGTGACCTAACAAAGTCCTCCGTTTCAGCCACAGGGTGCTCTGTTTTTTTTATTCATGCATAAAATCATAGAAAAACAGGGCTGAAGAATTCTGACATTAACTAGTCCAACCTCCTACTCTAAGGTAGGATCAAGCGCACACAGATTGCCTATGACTGATGATTATCTAAACTTCTCTTACCTCTAGTGAGGACACGGCATTGAGTAACGCTCAGGTAGCCACTAACAAAGTTTTACCATCTCAGCAATGGAAAGGTCTTAAAGACTTTTAGCCGAAATCATTCCCGTGGCACATTAGATTGATTTCTTTGCCTTCCTCTGGAAATTATGGCAAGCTGACATTTTGCATATCAGACACTTATGTCCCTGCCAACTTTTTAATCTTTTCTCTGTGGTCACCTATTTGAAATCTCTTATCATTCAGAACCTTCTCTACTTGAATTTTGTCTCTCTCAAAGTGAGGGAACTCAAACCAAACACAGCATCTCACTGTTGAGGATCATTACCAAACATAGCAGGAAAATTACTTCCACTGTCCAACTGTTTATCTATCCTTACATGCAGTGAAAAATAAAATATCACCAAAGAAGATGAGTGAATTCCAACAATATATTTTTATATGGAGAATAAAATTAAATACGATGCAAGGAAAGTCCCTGCCCTACAGAGCTAGCTCATCTTTTGAAACAACATAATTACACACACATTCTCATACACATTATAATCTGGCTAGCTGCCTGCATGACTTACAAATTCTACTTGTTGTTATGTGCTTTTATTTATTCATCAGTCTTCGTTTTTCAAAAATGGTATGTGCCACAACCCTGGCACTACAGTCACTAAACTGAGTAGGAATGTCCTGGATGTGACGATAATTGCACCCGTCAGTAACTGCAAGGACTGTCCTTTCAGATGGGCATACCCACGGGAAAGAGTTGCTGGCCAACTACTCTCTCTTGTTCAGACATCAAGTCAATGCTGGGCAAGTAACCAGTCACCTGAAGGTGCTCTTTGCCTCTCTGGCCACTTCAGAGGAGAGAAATTAAAAAGTAGAGAGCAAGGCTCTCAGCAGCAAGGCTCCCAGGGAGCAGAAAAGAGGTGGATAAAGTGCCAAAGGATCACTGCTGTGGTGAGGGAACATAAGCAGGCATTGGAGAGCAGGTCTTTCTATCTTCATAGGGCTTCCCACGTTGCATACTGCCTGCAGCCAGAGGGACTAGCATACAAATCTTTTGTTGCCAACTTCATCTCTTTCTTTCAAAGATGAACCTGAAAGAACTGACTGAGAACTGCAAGGTGCCACAAGTATGTGCATTTGGGGAAGCACCTGTTTAAACTTCTGAGTGCATGGATTGATCAGTACGGGCTCTAATGGTCTTTGTTTTTTTCCAGAATTTGTCTTCTGCCAGATAAGTTCCTGGAAATAGTTCACAATAGTGGAAAACACCTGTATTTGCACAGCTCAGGGCAGGAAAGACTGGCTGGAAGGCATCAGCTGAAAGTCACCAGCATTGACTCAAATGTGGAACCAGACTCTTCTGTCCCTTTGGCCATGCCTGAGCAATCACAAAGGAAATTGAGAAATCAGTTCCAACAGGACTACTTTTATAGCTTAAGAACCTGTAGATCCATTAATATAGATTATCTGAATATTGCAAACTATGTGGTTTTTCCTGACATAACTACAGCTACCAATACATGTTGGACTTCACTCAAATTGCCTCTTATAACTCATCATAACACAAGCAATCTCTAATGTTTTTGCAAATCATGGCAATAGATTTTCCTTAATTTCAATCAGCAGCTGTTGAAGCAGACCAATAAATAACCACAGCACAGTTCCCACTGAGCTCTCAAGAAAGGCTGTAAATACATTTAACAACCTGCAGTATAAACACATCTTTTGCTTTCAACTGGCACTGAATACCTTTCAGGAAGTGTTTTTGTTATGAGTGTATGTGAAGAGAAGAAAGGCTTTAACAAAAGCAACTGAAATGCTTCTTTTTCCAAGGGATGTCTCCACACTCCCTGCTGCATTGCACCTCCCAGATGAATCAGCAATCCACAAATACCAGCACCTAACCATCTTTCTCAAAATGAATGCAGTAATCAGTCTGATTAATTTAACATTTACTTATTTTAACATGAATACTTTAACTTTGGGAATATGTGACAACTGATGGAAGTCACAGAAGCCAGTAATTGTGTCTTGGTTGGCTTATGGTATTTCCATAATACCACTGTCAGTGCTTAAGCTCACTCAGATTTCTGAGTAGCAGCCGTGTGGCATTTGACAAATTGCTGGTTGTGGCAGTGAGCTGAGATCAAAGGGTCCTCCTCACCTGGGTCACACCACAGGCAGCCACCACAACTGCCTGTGCCGCCATCCTTCAAAACACATCGTTGAATTGATCCAGCATAACAATATCCAGTACTTTTATTTCCTGTAGCATTGTTCTTCCACACAGATATTTTCAGTGATGGCTCAGCAGTTTGGCCCTGCCAACAGTCGTATTGCCAAAACCTCAGTGGTAGCAGGCAAATGCACAGAGCCAGAAGGTTCTTGCACAGACATTGCCAATGAAGCCACTGTCTTACTGAGTTATGTTCTTGGGAGGCAGCAACTTCTAAAAACTTCTCTTGAGCTTAGCTAAGAAATGCCATTGCAGTAGTATATATAACATGCTGAGGCAGCTCCCAACTTTAAAAAATAAAGAGACAGAAAATCAACCTGAAATATTTAAAAAAATGTGTTCTCGAATGAAGCTTGAATTAAAAATTAAATTATGCTTTTTTACAACGTCAGGGTACCTGATGGTTCATCAGATTTGGAATTCATCAGAGTCGGACTGAATTTGTATAAAAAGAAACCAATTACAGTCTCCCCCATCTTTACTAAAAGTGATGGTCTTCAGTAAACATAGAAGCCTATGTTCAGAATTAAAGTCCTTAAGGGGACATCTGTAGGAGGGATCTGATGCAAGCTGAAAGAGCTGGTGATGCAAGCCCCACTGCCCCTGAGACCATTCTGCTATAGTCTCTGGCTATATTAAACCACAGCCAGGCCTTTACTGTTGCTGGTGCTCAATGTCTCACATTCATGTCGACTGCACCTTAAATCAAATTTCTGAAAAGGCAGAATATACAGGGGAAGAGCTGGTGTACATCTGCCTGCCATTCCAACTCAACCTCCAGCTGGGGTAAGCAGGAGTCACCGGGAAGGTATTAACACTGTATTTCAGCCAGGACCATCCCATCAAGGATACATAAGAAATTACTAACAAAGAAGACATCAGTTTATGCAGTGTGCTGTGTCACTGGGAAAATCATGTTGCTGCCTGTGTACAAAGACACTTTTTATTTTAAATAGACAGTTCTTGGGTATAGCACAGGACTTAAATTCAGGGCAAGGTTAAACCCAGGGGGTATGGATCAGGTAAGGAGGTTCTGACATTAATACTCAGGGAGTTTGTAAGAAAGTCACTTCACTTTCTACCTCTGTTTCTCCCCCTTTATGGTTTTGGTTTATTGTTTTGGTTTTCTTTTTCAGTTTAACTCTTGGAGGCAAAGACTGAAGGCTTCTGCACAGCTGCATGGCACACAGGTTGCCCAGCCATTTAGTGACTTGCTGACTGTTCTACCTTGCCTTGTTTCACAGTTTCTACTCTTGCACAGCACTCTAGTTTCTGGAGAGTTTCTGCTCCTATTTCTAATTGCAGAGCATGTGAAAGACACTAAGTTTTCAGTAACAACAGTACTATCAAACCCAGAAACTATCACTATCAAACCCAGAAAGAAATAAGAATCTGAAATGTTCTTCCTTTAAGCAGAAGTAAATGACTGGGGGGGAGGGGGAAGGGGGAAGAGCAAAGAATGATCAGAGAAAGCTAACAAGAATTATTTCCAAAAATAAGAGCACTTACCTTGAGTATGGAAAACTAACTCTATGGGCTTTGAAGGAAATACTCAACTATGGACCTCCCCAAACACATCTGTTAGGATACAGAAGCAATCTCTGCTCACATCTGCTAACACTTACAAGTACCTGCTCAAAGTGAAAACCTTTGCTGCAGGTAGCAGCTCCCTGTGCGAGGCTTTGGTGGGGGATGCCGGAGGTCCAATGAACTGGGAATAACCGGATTCATCTCCAGTTCTGCCTCAATCTAGGAAAAAAAAATCTTCTGATAGGCACTTCACTGCAACTCTTGCGTTTTCCTCAGTTTCCATGAGTTTTCTGTAGGCTCAACTACTCTTAACTCAAACCCAAGCCTCCTAAAAGACATTACAGTGAAGTACAGCAGGACACCTTGTACTACTGTAAATGTTTAACACGCTCTGGAAAGCTGTGCAAAGAGTAATGAATCTTGCAATCATTACTGTTACGTTGTAATTTAGAAAAAGATACCTGGAAAGAAAGGATTTTGTCACAGTTTGAAATGGGGACGGGACGGGGGATGGGGACAGGGGACGGAAGTGCCTTAAAAGAGAGTAGCATGATTTTAAATGGCATTTGTCTAGTAACTAACACTATTATCAATGCAAGCGAGTGGAAACACGACCATGCTCAGCTGCAAAAAAAAAAGTGATGTGCTTTGCTACTGTCAGGAAACCTTCCAGCAAATTCCTTGTACACTGACGAGGAAATCCTTTGGTTCTGCCTCAGTGCAAGGACTCCTTACACTGTGAAACAGTCCCAATGAAAGCTCCTAAAGCAGTGACAGAAGCAAACCTGAAAAAAAAAAAAAAGGAGCTTGCAACAACATTTCTTGATTTTATTAGCTTAGACATTTGGCTTTTGGAAAAGATGTACAAATAACTATCCACGGTGACATTACCTCAGCTACATATTTGTTAAGGAAGCTGAGCAGAAGAGTCTGGGAAAAGTTCAAACTATTTCTCAGAGTAACCTCTTGTTCGTCTGGCACATTTCAGGGGACAGAATGTCTGGGTCACATAGAAAAGAAGCTGGAGCCTCTCGTGAACCTTGACAGAGCCATGCTGTAAGCTGCATGAACTGCTTCAAATAAGGCAGCTAAGGTGGGGGAGGGGAGAGTGCCACTGGAAATGTCTCATAAAAGCACCTAAAATATTGTAAAGCTTCTAGAATAAGACACTCAGCATTGCCAACCCTTGCAATTTTACTGCAGGCCTCATGATGCTCTACTTAAAAGTCGTACCTTTTAAAAACAACTGATTACCTTGGAATGGGCTTCCATTAAAGATGGCCTCCAGCAGAGGCTACGAAAGAAAGCCTGAAAAGCCCAAACAGGCTGCAAAGCCTCAAGAAAATAACCTGTTTATTAAAGGCTTGTGGTCTTTAAGCTAATCATGATTTTGACAGACTGGCTCACGACTTTGTTTAATAGTTGGTGTCAGCCTTCTCGGAGAGGTGAAAAAACCCCAGCAAACCCTGCCTCAAAACTAAGCCTAAATGGATTCCTCAACAGCATGAGAAAATTGGCAGCAAGAACAGAAAGAGCTCTCTTTGCATTGCCTTGCCTTTGAAAGTCCCTCAACGAAACAAAACAAAACCTCATACTTCTTTAAATCAAAGGGCAATAATCAAAACCAGCAGAAATCCAGAAATACGCTGGGCTTATGGAGCTGTTCCTGGAAGGAAAGGTAATAAAAAGTGGAAGAGAATGAGTCTCCAGGTTGCCGATTCCAGCACAATAGCTGGAGCCTGGCAGTCAGCTGCAAAATAGGTGCAGGGACTTCAGAAACAGGAGATGTGGGAGCTGGTGGAAAACAGATGGATGGCTTGCCTCCTATGCCAGGGAAGGTTATTTTTTGCTGCTTCTACTTCCATCCACATGAATTAGAATATACATCCTGTAGATGCTGACTGTGAGGGAAGTGGGGCGAGAGGATCGGGCCACGGCCACAGCAGTGGGAGAGAACTATCAACACTCATCAAAGGCGCTCGGATGGGAAAAAAAGTCTTCAAGTAGGCCAGATCAAGATAACAGAGATGTAACGCCATGAATAAACTATCACTTCCACCTTTGCTACATTTATCTCTTCCTTCATCATTATTTCTCCACTCCCCCCCACCACTCCTTCAGATTTCCATTTCCAAGTAAGACAGAAGATCAAGATGTGTGCTTTAATTTAAAAGGGAAGGCACAGAGGAAGACACGAAGAGATTAAAGCAATCAGAATTACTTCTCACTTGAAAGTTTTGTTTTTACAGGGAGGAGGCTGCTCTGATTTGAGTAAACAGTGTTTTGTCAGGGTATCATTGCCACCAGCAGCGGAGCATCTCCAGCCAAGACAGCCTGGTGGAGAGAGCCATGCCAGAAACAGGAGCAAAGAACAGGGCAAGGAAGTTCTTCCCATCCCAGCCCCTTTGGCAAATCACCACAGCAGAATGGAAACAGTGTTATTCCTGCAGGAAGGGGTCTGTTTACCTCTATTAGACACAGATAAGTACATTCTTTTCACAGTCCCCTCTGTCCGAAGCAGCTACTCTTTAAAGCTGCTACCATGCCAAATATTGTTAACAATAAAACCCATACTTTTTCTATCTAAGATGGAAATTAAAAATAGTTACAATCATACAAAGAATTCCTGGAGACTCTCAACCAATCCCTGTTGGGTCTATCGCTGCGAAACTTGCCACATGGAAATAATTTGGAGGTGGAAATCCATCCAGGCAACTCACAGGAGACTTGTAGTCCACATTTTTCTAGATTTTGGTCGAAGTCCTGTTTCCCATTTGTTTTTAATATACCCAGGATCCCTCCCAGACCTGCTAAGCTCTGCACTGCTTTTGTTCATTCGGTTTAAAACCTGTTCCACAGACACTAAAAACAAACAAACAAACAGGAAAAAAAGTTCTGGGGAATGAAGCACAGCTGGCATTAAAACAGCACCACGCTTTCCAAAAGACAGTTTCACTGGCCCAGTACACCTCTAGACAATGACCACAAAGCAGAAGGTTAGCAAGCCCTGTCTTCCTCATCAAAGTGACAATATGTTTAAATGGTTAGAGGGAAACACGGATGTTTTCCTTAAAATGAGGCCATGGATGCATGTGGATGTCAGCCCCACACCCATCAGCAGGGCCCGGCAGGGAGAAGAGAGCAGGCAGGAGCAGTGGAATTTAACTGACCTCTCATCTGCCTGGCCTGCAATGAACAAAGCAAAGCGGCTCAGCTAAGAAGGGCTTGAGCCTCTACAAAACCTGTGTGTGGCAGTTACCTCCTTGTACTGGTGTTGCTAACAATTTCTGAAGCTTCGCTGGATGTTTTCACTCGAGCAATCCTTATATCCATACCCCGTTGCCCTCTAAGAGCAGAGCTGGTTGGGGCTGGAGGGAAGGTTGCAGATGCAGTGGTTTGGAGCAGCTCCTGCAGACTTGGCCGGTGGCTGGCCCAGGCTGCAGGGGTGCGTCTGCCCTTTGAGCGCAGCTTAGTAAGGCTTTTGAAAGACGGTTTTGCTTCACTAGCAACTGATCAAGTCAGTCGCTGATCAAGGACATGAGAACTTTCCACTGCATATACACCAGGTAACTGTTAGTTTACTGGACTCTAGCCATTTGGGAGAACTAGGATGGTGCCACGCTTAAGCTCTGAAGTCAGTCTGATGTGCTACTTGTATAGTGTATGCTTATGCAATAACACTGTATAGACTGATAAATCACTGCATGGAATGTATTTATATGTGCCTGCTGAAATATATACTACCACAGTGAAGCCTTGAACATAAATGTAAATATTTAACAGCAAAATAGGGGTAAGTCTCTGTGCGTACCAAAATATTTTTCACTCAAGGACTTTATTTAAAATTTACTTGTAACACACCAAATAAATATTACTCCCTGTTTTACAGAATCTGCAGTTTGTTGGTGATTAATACTTCTTTACTAAAAGACTGCATGGACTATTTGAAGCTGACAGTTACCAACCTCTCTATAGACACAGTAGTCCTCAGAGGAGTGTACTGCCCTCTTTAATATTTCCTGAAGAGTCTCAGTGCTGCCCTGTGCTACAGAAGAGTGAGGATGAGGCAGAAGTAGGACAGGACATGTGCACTCGCACACAGCACACACAGACATGTCATGCCCTACCAAGAACAGGTAAGGCAGAAAATAATTTTCAGGTAAGTAGCTCAATACTACAGATAAAAGTATACAAACGCATGTGTTGCATAAAACTTTTCAAAGACCATGTAGTAGCTAGATATGAAATCAAATTAATGGCCAACACGATATTGTGTTAGCATAATTATCAAGATGATGGGATGTCTTAGGTTAATTTAAGGAATATTAACAAGTTCATAAAGCTTGTCAGATAGATTTATCAGATTGGAATATTTTGAAAACCTCACCAAACAAGCTCTGGCTTTAGAAAGAGGAAGATTAGACTCTGCTGTTGCAGATCTCCTACAAAAACAAAACAGAAAGGTCAAAGCAGTGTTCCTGACATAAACTGCACTTGGAAATTTCATTACAGATTGGCACGCACTCTGTTCACAGCATCATCTAAAGTTACCTTCAGCCAGGAAGCGAAAGATAAAAAGTTCCTCAATATTCAGCACAATATCAACAAAGGAAAACTGTATCTCAAGCGCAAAGCCCTCCAAAATGCTCAGTAAAGCATATTCCATCTATGAAAATTAGGCTCAAGTCAAAGGAATATTGAAGGACCATTCTGCTTCCCACAGGACCCAGCCTCACTTGCCAGGCATGGATCATGCCCTACCTCAGCACATAGCTTCAGCTCCTGTAACACAGGTGCAGCTCCTTTCAGTCTGAGCTACACAGACAAAATTAAGCATGCCATAACTTAAGGGATAATGGAATCAAATTAATTCTTCAGCATAATTGTAAATGTAGTTGATATAAGCTTTAGTTTTGTCAGTTAAGTATCAAAGGATTTTTAGCATATCCTAGACAATGATTGAATCCTCTAGTAGGAAGAGACCTTATGCTATACAGTTTAGGTTAACATCCATGCATACTATACTAGGACCCCTTCGATGCAACAGATTTTATTCCATTCCATGTTACACTGTCAATAAATATGTTTCAAGCCCTACTATTTACATTTTAAACCAAAAATAACCGAGTGCGTCATAGTTGCTACAGAATCATGGAAGTTAGGAGGAACATCTACACCAATGCTTTTCTTCTACAACAAAGCTGAGTATGCTTTCTCCTGCACCGACTCATTTGAAACGACAGGACGTCTGTAACTTCTGAGGTGAAACTTCTGCGGTCAGGGTAAGGGACCTTTTCTTGATTTAACTCTTTCAATCAGTTTTCCTTCCGAACATGTACTTTTGTTTATGTAAGATATTCAATAGGTCATTAACAATTAGAATCAATCCTCTGTGAAGCAGCTTGAGTCGGGTGTTTTGCATAGTTTTCAAGAGTCCTCCTATTGGAACTCTGGCACATCATTTAACAGATCAACAACCCTAACTGAAAGGTGGAACCCTCTTCCAGGTTCTGCTAATTTCTCCCACCCTTCCTCAGCTTCACAGATTGAAAACAGAGGGGCCTCCTGCCTTTCCATATGTTGTGAGGATTAATATTTGTTAATTATTTTAGGCATTAAAAATACCCTATAAGCATGTGTCTTTTTTCCAGGTGCACAGAGTTGTGCCATTCTAGGATTCTGCAGTCTTTACAAATCCTGACACTGAGCAATTTACAACTCCATCAAATCTAAACCTTGGCTTACCAGGCCCTGAGAAACAGTGTTGACTACTTTCATAAAAGGAAACACTTTTCCCTGCAATATGCAGATGACAGTAGAATTGGCTGATACAGGCTTTTGAGGGTAAGAATTTCACAAAGCTTATGATGACATCTGTACAGATCAGAAGGCTGTCCAGAGTTACAACAGTTAAAGATTCAGCAAGAATATTAAGCATCTGACTTCTGGGTTTAAGCCAATCATGATGAGAAATCAAGCTGAAGCTTAATATGGAGCACTTAATTTTTTCTTTCCCTTAAACATTCCTCCAAAGCTGGAATGGTTCACTTCTGGACAATTAGTGGACATTTTTCCTCTCATCCAGCTGTTTGGTTGTGCCAAGGATGTTCCAGGAAGAGTCTTCATCTCTGTAAGACCTACACAGGACCAGTCCCAGTCGCACCGAATGGAAGCATGACAAGTGCTCGTCACCTCTCCAGTGAATGGGATGAGCTCACAGTGGGAACACAGCACCCCGTAGCCCTGGCACTCCCTAAAGAGGGTCCCACTAAACTCGCAGTAGGAAGGTGGAGCACACCCCACGGATCATGCTGGGCTACCAGAGCTCTGCAGCTCCTGCTCGGTGTAACATTATATTGCAAACTGAGCAACAGGGTGACTCAGCCCTGAGCTGAGCTACTGTACCTTCAAGATACCAGGAGCTGGAGGAGTTGAGTATGCTACCACCCATGTTCTGCATGGCGGCAGCCCCATGGCTGCCAGGGCGTACCAGCCAGCTTGGTGCTGATGACAAGTGGTCACACTGTTTAAACAATTGGGAAAAGAGTTAACCTATTCCTATACAGTGGTGCCTGCCAGGTAAAAAAATCTATTCAAGACAGAAGTGGCTCTTCCTGATTCCTCTTCATCTGCCACACGGGTAGCTGAGACTGACTGTCTTTGTCAGGGTGCAGGACTCCACTATTCCTTATCCATGACCTATTCACACTGCCTCACTGCACACCCCCTCCTCCTGCATTCATTGACTCTACTGCACACGGAAATCTCCATCTTCCTCTATATGCTTAGGAAAGAGCTGTACAACAAGCAGTGTGCTAAATGATTTACATGACCCATCAGGGACAGAGAGGGATTTACAAGGAAAAAAATAGCATTGAGCTAGACAGATGGCTGTACTGCAGGGGTTATGGCTAACGAAAAGGCTGGAGAGATGAACCAGAAAAGGGAGGTCCAGACTTCACAACAGCCTGCGAAGCCAAGGGGTGGTAGGGGCTGCTGGACTAGGACACGATTTATGTAAGAGGCCATCCAGGTTAATATTAAGGCTGGGAGCCTAGACAAACATGTAGGCAAAGGATTGGAGGGGTCGCTCGTTAGATAGAGGTTAATAGCTCCAGTATGCAAAGTGTGATGAATGAGAGCCCTCCTGTTGCAGAGAGGGCTGCTAGCAAAGCCTCCCTTGTCTATGAGAAGGCACAAGCAGATAAATAGTAAAAGAAAGCAAGAGTGCATGGAAACTATCAGGTGGTGTAAGTCAGAATAACACCTTAACCTCATCACTGCCAAGATTCTGCTGACACAACAGCAAGGGAGACTTCTGAGAAGAATACTGTGAGTGCCCGGAGGAGCTTTCAGGAAAGAACATCGGTCTTGAACACAAAAAGCTAAGGAAAGTTTGCTATTCTAATCCTTCCACCAATCCCCCTTCCTCTATAACAAAATCTCTAGCACATAAATTGCTTGCCTTCGCTTTCAAGACCTATTCATTTCCTACCTATCATATCTCATTTCTCACTGAAGTATCAGCTCCTGTCTCTGATCAACCAGTGATGCCAACATTCATCACCAACTTCAGTGACAAGCTGGGACAACAATCTTTGCAGGAGCATTTGCCATGGATATGAGCAAGACTGCATTTGTCAGGGCAAGAGAAAAGTACATGGCACTAGTTGAAACATGAAACTGACTTTTAGCTAGATGAGAAGGTGGATAGAAAGAGAAGATGTTTTGAAAAAAATCTAATTTGTCTGAGACTCTTCTCAGACTCTTCCTGCAGCTGTGTGTAATTCCACATACTCTATCCCAAAACCAAAACAAGGTTGTGTTCTGAGGGTCTTGTGACTTTCTGCAGCATTTCCTTGCTATTAGCGCCATGTGAAAAAAATCCATTTTTTTATAAAGGAAAGCTCAGCTACCCAATTAATTATAATGAAAGGCAGCAAAACAATCATATAGACAAAACAGATAATTCAAAAACTTAATAGGCACTCCTATTAAAAGGAGGCTACTTATTGTAAATAAAGGGTTGTTTTGATTTAATTTCTACATTCCTTCACCTTTATTCAGATCCATATTATGCATCAGCTTGACCTCGTTGTAAATGCAGTAGCTGTGTGAGCTACAGACACGCTGCATGAAAACAGAAAACAGAAGACATTAAACCTCGTGAATTTGGACTTCAGGTTTAAAATTTAAAAATGTGAGTTTGCGAGTAACTGAGTAATGATGCTATTATTGTGCATCCCAGCATGCCATATTCCATGGATCACAGACTCAGAGTGGTTGAGGTTGGAAGGGAGCTCTGGAGGTCAGCTGGTCCAGCCTCCCTGATTAAGCAGGGCCACCCAGGGCCAGTTGCCCACAACCATTTTCAGGCACCTTCTAAATATCTTTAAGGATGGAGACTCCGCAGCCCCCCTGGGCAATGTGTCCCAGTGCTTGGTAACACATACAGTGAAAAAGTGTTTTCTGATGTTCAGAGGGAACCTCCGGTGGTTCAGGCTGTGCCAGTTGCCTCTGACCCTGTGACTGGGCACCACTGAAAAGAGCCTGGCTCCATCTTTGCAGTCCTCAGGCTTCAGGGCCTGACTCAGATCTCAGTCTCTCTCATGCTAATAGTTTTGTTGATTTGCACTGCTATATGCATTCCACAGCAATGGTAAATTAATCCAAGAGAGACCTCGTTTCCTCAAAATTTTTTACTTTACCAGCTACCTCCCTCCACACATGCAAGTGATGGAGTGCAATTGGATGTGGTATTTCTGAGCAATACATAGTCAAGCGACAGCCCAGGGGCTGCCTCCTGCTGCATGCACACCTGGTGGCTGAAACACCATGGCAGCTCCTCTGAACTGGCCACAGCATTTCCCAAGAGCCAGCTTAAGAAGGGAAAACATGCGCCAGAAGGAAAGAGAAAGGCCAGTGATGAGCCTGCGTGCTGAAATGGCCTGGCCTTGGCTTAGTTACTTCACATACACGTCAGGATCTGTGGGCTTGCAGGGTTCGCCAGGTTATAGATTCCCAGTTTCAATTCAGTCTACACCAGCCTTTAAGTTCCACCTAGCTCCCACTATGCAGACTTCAACAATTTGTATATTCATAACTAAGACAGAAGATTCATCTCAGACAGCTCTAAGATTACTGAAGAGAGAGTATTTGGGAGTTTGAGACATCCACAGAGAATTTCAGGTTAATTTGATGTTAAAAAAGAGATGCCAAGCACGCTATCATAGCACTCTGCCAGGACTAAATATTAACTCAACTTTTACCAAAATGTTCTAACATATACCAAGAAGAGTCAGTGAGAAGCAAGCAAGAAAATTATCGTCAGCTCAGCATAAACCACACTAGGCCAACAAAAGTACTTCACTTGCGGATGAGAAATCATTTGCTGAACTCTTCATACAGTCAGCAGTTTACAGGGCTTTTTTGCCCCCCCAAATCATACACATCTGATTATGATAATTACTCTAATCTGCTAGCATATCTGCCAGAATGGACCTGACATAGCAGCTATTACCAATGAAGCGCAGAGCCTTTTACAAGATGAAAACCAGCAAAGCTATCAAGTCCTTCAGAACTGGCAAGATGCCAGGTGATGATGGGTTGCCATCTAAGTTCTGTAAAGCCCATCAAGACCAGGTGGGTGCAATCTAACAGGCAGCATTTCAGGAAATGAAAAAAAACCAAACAACCAAAACCCAAGTCTCTGCAGTGCCTCTCATAAAGCTATCAGTTCTTTGATGGACCGAGACTCCCAGAAAAGCAGTAAGATGCCGTGGATAAGGGATGCACTATAGACTTTAGGCAGACCAATCACTGCAAGAATGGCCATTTAATTTCATAGCTCAGCTTGCATTTAAGGGCTATGTTAAAGTATAGGAGAGCCTTAATAACATATTAACTGCAAGAAAATAATGCAAATGCAAATAATGTCTTGTTTGATGGAGAAAGTGGGGGATCCACTGTACACCATGGAAGACTTGCTGTTTAACAAAAGGGTTTTGGATTGGGTGGAGTGAAAGAACTTTTCAAAACTCCTGGAGGATATGCGTGGTTATTTAACTGCATGTATGCTTTTCTTTTGGACACACAAATAAAAAAAAAATAAATCTTTCTGTGAAATCACTCTATTTCTCTACCATTTGAAGCTCTTGAAAATATTGCTCACTCTACTATTTCAACTTGAAATTTGTCCTGAGAACAAATGGGAAGAAATGCACCAAAAAGGCATTAATATGAGCAATCAAGTCTATAAAAATTATATGGTGCTGAAAGAATGCTGCAGCCACTCCAACATTCTGTTATTGATATTTAAAGGTCGGTTTGCTGAATCTGAAGATCTTCAAATTAACCAAGTATTTAATGTCACTGCTCTGCATTCCTGGGTTAACCAAATCTGAATGATAATTTGAACTGAGCAAAATAAAGCATGACTTGAATTAGGTAATGGATGATGAGGTACAATTAACATTGCTATTCAAAATAATGGGTCAGATTCTCTTCGCTATAGAATTTCTGCTTGGTTCAGTGGGAAGGAGGGTCAGAAAAATGGTTATAGCTCCCTACTTATTTGTCCAGCCTTGAAACACAGACAAGCCTCAAGTCTGCTTTAACATGCAGCAGAAGAAAAACTCCTCAAAACATACTCTGTCAGCTAAAGAGGACTGGAGCGCTTAAACCACAGCTTCTCCCTGTTTCCACCACACTGCCATGTCCTAGAATATGGTGAGAATGGCATAAAGAGTAACTATCTTAGAAGAAGAATCCTCAAGATGTATCTGAGCAGAGCCCCATGTAGGTAGATGTGAGGACAGGAAAAATGAACAAATAAAAAAAAATCTAATGCACTACATACACAAAAGTAATCTTAACAGAAAAAACTGGATTTTGTGATGCTGCAACTATGTTGTAGTGCAATTTACGTACTTACAGAGTAGCACTGCCACAGCCTAAAAACTGAAAGAAACATACTGAGATTAATAAGAAATAAAAATCCAAGTTGTTTAAATTCAATATAAGGCAAGTAGCTGCCTGATAAAATATTAAAAGCTGGATTAAAAGCATGAAACTGCAAACTTTTGTATCTTTTGTCCTTATTCTACTTCCAAAACCAGACAGCAATACCCTTAGATAAAAGTAAGACACATTAGGATATAAGCATGCATTACACCAGACAAAATTAATCTCTGGCTGCTAAATCAAAGAGGGCTATCGCCCATGGACAAGTAATACAGACCTGTGTTTCTTTCTTCCTCAAGAGGTCTTCATATATTACCATGAACACTTTTACCTGCTAAGGAACCCAAAACTGAGAAGATGTGGCTTTAATAAATGTTTTTTTTCCTTAAATACAGAATAAGCAGTACCTAGCTTTTCAATGATACAATAAAGCATATTGGGCACTTCTAAAGACAATTAGCTTAAATGGAAAAAAAATAATTCATGCACACACATAAAGCTATTTTACACTTCTTTTGAGAGTCTCTATTTGTACACTAGAAGGCCTACAAGATAAGATCTTGGAAAAATGAAAAGAAGACTATGCAACCTACATTTAAATAAGGTTTAGACTTTCAAAGCAAAGCATTTTGTAAATGACTGTAATGACATATACACACACACTTTGCCCCTCTTCCTCTCCCCAACCATTTCACTTTCATAATATATGCATCAGATGCATTTCTAATATAGCACCACTCTACAAACAAAAGGAAGACATTTGACTTAGAGTTAAGGTTGAGAGAACATAACCACAGTTTAAGAGGGGAAAAAAAAGGAGAAAGATTCTAAGGCATTGTAAATAGCAGCATCTTTAGAAAGCACAGAAAGGTAGAAACCAAGTTTAACATCAAATCTGTATGTTTAAAGGCTGTGGAGAGGCAAAGTTGACAGAACAGAAACACGTTAATTCTGTTCTGTAGGATGCCATTTATCCCACCTCCTTCCCCTCCAAATACCCCCACAAAAACATAACCCAAAGAAACACTTATGGAGGACGGAGAGCGGTGAAGCTACTTAATTCATACTAAATTCACTGAGTTCTTTATAAAAAGAGAGTACATCAAGAAGGAAATCATCCACGAAAGCAACTGCATCACGGTAAGTGTATATGCATGGTAAAAGTGGTCAGAAAACTGTGTGATGCTATTCCCCCTCCCTGCTTTTTCTTAAAGCTGAGTCTGAATACCATATATAATTAAGAGGTGGTAAAGTGTTAAGCAGATGAATACTTTGGTATTTATTCTCTTAGATGACAGAAATTATCCTAATTACCTGCATTCATTCTCAGCACAGAGCTTCTCCTGACCAAAGGCAACACCTTAGAGCTAAAGGTGGAGGCATAAGATGCTGTAATTGCCACTCCTTCACGCGTTCTTACATTATCAATTTTTAACCTAAATGGTCTGTGTGATTCTGGAAAGCCACAAAGTTTTTTTAAAAATAAGTTTATCCTACAGGATAACTGGGTAGAACTGTACTTCAATTACCTTCCTAGACAGGAAAGGAAACCAAAACCAGGAAATTAACATTCCAAGGAACTTCTTGCATGTCCCAACTTAATACCAAACAAGTTTAACAAATGTTGCATTTGCTTACTTGCAGGCACCATCTGAACAAAGCTGCAGTGCAGTAAGTTACACAGGAACTTTGATGAAGCTCAGGAGACAGTTTGATGCTTCATTTCCACTTGGCAGTAACAAGGAACTCCCTAGGTATTACTGGGAAAAGGGTGCCCTATAAGGGAACTCAGTGCTGAACTGCTTCTCAGCTTCCACAGCTAATTCATACCTGAAAGGTCCTAAATAATAGCTTCTGAAGCATTCCTGATGTGATTTATTATAAAAAGTAATTTATAATATTACAATATTGCAATAAAGAATTTAAGCCCAGGATTTGCTAGCAGAAACAGGTTTCTGGTATTAAGAACAACTTCAAAAAAAGTCAACAAACAGTTTTCTAAACAATTCATACTGCTTATCGATGCAGATTCGCAAATGCCTTTAACTTAGCAGGAATTACAAATGCACAGGAACCAAGTGTGTTTCCATCAAGCTGCGTTGCCAGTCTGAGAGCTGATACCTACATGTGCCACTTCAAAGAGGTTGACTTCCCTGAACTGGCATCAAACGTTTTTCTGGCAAAGAGATAGTGTCAATTACATTACAGATACTACCACCAACCACCCAGAGCTGCCTCATCATCGTTGCTTACAGGAAATGTCCAGTCTTACAGAAAACCAGCAAGGCACTGGCACTACCCCTGCAGTGATTTGGGAGGGGTTGCCCACTGCTGTCTCTGAATTGGACCATTCCTGATGATTATTAGGAACCAGCCTTGACCAACTGACTCCTTCCAGAGGAATTAACCAGCTGACGAGGGGTCCAAAGGAAGAAGGAAATCCTGCTCTAGGCAAAATCCCGCACTTATCGTGGACCCCACTCGAAGCCTGACATCTGCATGAGTCTCTCCCTCAATGTCACATGCTTGTCATTCCAGACTGTACATTGCTGCACAACATACTGACCCTGGTTCTGCTTTTGATGATGCTTCTGCCTTTTGTCCTCTCTGATACTTGTGTCTGCCAATGTCTGAATGCCAGCAGGACACCTAACCACTAAACCCGACCCACCCAGACACCAGGCACTGTGTCCTCAGCAGAAGTGCCATGGGGTTATGCTCTTACTAACACGTCAGGTCTGGGACTTCCAGAACAGTCCTTGAAACCCATTTGAAAATGACAAGTTACCAATACCAGGGTTGCACACTCACATATCCAGACAGAAGTGCCTTACAGATATTTGGATCCCAGCTCTACTTGGTAATGAAGTTTCCTTTCTCTGTGAAAAAGATGGATAATTTAAACCTGAATGGATGAATATAGTAACTGTCAGGGTCAACAGAGTCTGAGCCGTTCATCTGTACCCATGTACATAACATCAATGCCTATCAGCACGATATTCCAGTTATTTCAAAATTTCATTTTGGTGGCTATTTTTACTACTGTCTTCTCAGCAATTAATTCATTAATTAATTAAAAAACAGAAACAGCCAGGCACAAGTGAATAAATATTTCAACCAATAAAATCTCAGAAGAAATATTTAGACTTATCTGAGGTTTATAGACTCACATCTTGACATCTTTCTCCTGTTTCACTAATCTACAGTGTACAAGCCACACATCTAGACATGCAGTATCGTGATCCTAATGATAACATGAAGGGAGGGGAGTTGTCCCTCAGCCTCTCTAAAGTCCCTTACTACAACTCAAAAACTAGTCATAGTTAGAACTGCAAAGTCTGGCAACAAAATCCTGCTCTAGAGCATCCCATTCCCTTTCCTCCTGAGAAGGGAAATGCTTCCAGTTAGTCAACACTAGATTCCGTGGGCAACTGCAGACTAGTAAGCATGACATTGTGCCCAAGTGACGTAATTTTTGTGGAGTATTGCTTTGATGAGCAAGTAAAAAGGAAAAGGTATGGGATACAAAGGCCTGTTGTCAAACACAACTTCCATCCTGGACACAGGACTCAAAGGGATTCTAAGCAAATTTGCAGATGACACTAAATTGGGAGGAGCTGTTGACTCCCTCGAGGGCAGACAGGCCCTGCAGAGAGATCTTGACACGCCAGAGAGATGGACAATCCCCAACCACATGAAGTTCAACAAGGGTAAGTTCCAGATTCCGCACCTGGGATGGGGCAACCCTGGTGGTATGTACAGACTGGGGATTGAGTGGCTGGAGA
The DNA here is from genome assembly GCA_013398125.1 of Aegotheles bennettii. Taxonomy (NCBI): domain Eukaryota; kingdom Metazoa; phylum Chordata; class Aves; order Caprimulgiformes; family Aegothelidae; genus Aegotheles; species Aegotheles bennettii. The sequence continues at coordinate 293,698 of VZRW01002565.1, forward strand.
GCAGCGCAGCAGAGAGGGACCTGGGGGTCCTGGTTGATGGCAAACTGAATTATGGGCCAGCAGTGTGCCCTGGCAGCCAGGAGGGCCAATCATGTCCTGGGGTGCATCAGGCACAGCATGGCCTGCCAGTGAGGTGATTGTCCCGCTCTACTCTGCACTGGTGCGGCCTCACCTCAAGTACTGTGTGCAGTTTTGGGCTCCACAGTTCAAAAAGGACATCAAACTACTGGAGCAGGTCCAGAGGAGGGCCACGAGGATGGTGAAGGGCCCGGAAGGAATGACCTATGAGGAGCGGCTGAGGTCACTTAGATTGTTCAGCTTGGAGAACAGGAGGCTGAGGTGGGACCTCATTGCAGTCTATGGCCTCCTCACAAGGGGAAGAGAAGGGACATCTCTTCACTCCTGTGACCAATGACAGGACTTGGGGTAACAGCAGGAAGCTGAATCAGGGGAGGTTTAGGTTAGATATCAGGAAAAGGTTTTTCACCCAGAGGGTGGTCGAGCACTGGCACAGGCTCCCCAGAGAAGTGGTCACGGCACCAAGCCTGAGTTCAAGAAGCGTTTGGATGACACTCTCAGGCGCATGGTGTGACTCCTGGGGTGTCCTGCAAAGGTACAGGAGTTGGACTTGATGATTTTGGAGGGTCCATTCCAACTTGGTATGTTCTGTGATTCTATGACTAATTGTACTTGTAGAGTGAATCCTTTCAGATTTTTTTGCCAGGAGACTCTTTTCAGTTCCAAAGAGCATTAGAGGAGTCTTGAGATCCAGTGTTCACATCTGAAATCTCTGACATGCAGGCAATGTGAACCCAACTGCACATCAAGCCTCACATTTCTGATTTCATATGCATGATCACGCACCATTGCCTTTGTATGAAGAGGAGACAAGTCATTTTGAGAGTAAATTTAAGATGTGGCCCTTCAATTCAGTAGATGCGCTAAGTCAAAAGTCAGGTTGGAAAGCAGTGTGTCAGTATGACGTGGCATTTCATCTTTCCTTCTACGCAGTCATTCCTCATTAATGCACTAAAGCTTTATGTAACTGGATTTCAACATAACAGTGTTCACAGCTGAATCAAGTAAGTGCATGCATTAATAATGGTCTAATAGTAATTTTCTAACGGTTTTGGAGTTAAAAGCTCTGGAGTCCAACTTTAATGATGATTACCTGCAGAACACAGGAAAATATGCACAATCTCTTTACGCCTCACTCCATCTGCCATTTAAAAAAAGGGAGGCAATATGATGTCAACCCCGTTTTGGCAGTGTTATCATGGTAGTTAAATCGCTATTTGTGAATTATAGTAAGAGCTTCAAGATAAGAAGATGTTTCAATTATAGCTGTTAAACAGTCACATTTAACACATTATCATTTGTCTGCATATCTGCTCTGTTACTCATGCAAAGAGCAGTGACTTGCACAAGGTCAAGGTGCATAAAAAGTCTTGACCTGAGATCCAAAAAATCTCAGAAGGCTGGAAGTGACTCTTACTCACACAGACACACAAAGTCACAGGTATGTATGACCACTAAAACATGTGCACATACCTGTATCTATTCACATAATGCTTTTTACATTTCTAGCACCACACAAGCACTCCTACCTGTTCTCAAACATTGCACAATCCAGAAAAATACTACTACAGGAAGCAGCTTCACCTTCCACGGATGCTAAATTGTATGACCCCAGTCTTTGGGGAATTCATTAAATCTTCTTGTAAGCAAACTGTTTTATTTGAGCAAGGATAGTGTTGGAGGGCATTCCACACACAGCTGTGTGTACACGGAGACAGTTACACACTGAGTACACTGAGAAATGTGAACACTTTTAAGATTCTGCAAATTATTACTTACTAATTTTCCATAAACCAAGAGAGTTCATGAAAAGTATGTCCTTCTCCTTACTTAATCTACCACTCAACATCCAACAACTCAGTGAGAAAAATAAAATCAACATTTTGGGTAGCCCTTTAGCAGAGCAAAATTCTCTAAGGCTGATGTGTCATTTTTTATGTTGCATTCTTACTACTACTTTTGAAAAATACTGCCCACCTTTGGTGAGAACCAAGACTAATGCATGTTTCAGTAACTAAACTGAGCTTTCAGAATTTTCCAATATGGTAACTAAAAAGAAAAACAGGTCCTTATATGCACTAACACCAGGACTACACCTCAAACACCTTAGTGAGAAAAAAGGACTCTTGGACTCTCGCATCACGCCACCTTCCTCTTGCTCCCCAAAACCAAAGTGGCTAGAAGAGAGTCTTTTGCTCCTAAATTCCCAGTTCAAATCCATCTTTAATCAGTAATAATTGAAATCAGTTGCCACCTTGAAGGCCTTTTGGCTTATGTTAAAAGAATCCGAGGTCCGAGTCTAGCTCCTGGAGAACAGGTGACCACAACATGGTCCCCAACAACTGATTCAACTTGGCAAGTTCCTCCTTTCCTGGCTGACTCACAAAGACAAGAAGCAAGTGGATATGAAAGGGGAAGCACCTTCGAGCTTTTGCAGGCAGCAGCAACTCTGCCTTGCTGAAGACCTTTGATGAAACGTGCAGGCAAACCGACATTGCTATTACACAAGCTACTTTGCTATTTGAGAGCATACAACTCTGAAGATAACAACGTGGTAGTATTTATCCACCCTACATGTTCTTAAAAAGAAATGTTAAAATCACATGTGTCTGTGAATAGCAGAACAAATGACATCTGATTTCCCAGAGCTTTCTGGTCGGATTGCTGATGTTCAGTAAGATGCAAGCACTAAAAAACGTTCTTCCAGTAGTTGAGGCATCCATAGCATCCTTTTCTCAGACTCTGGTGTTGACTAGGCACTGGCCTCCTCCTGCAGTTTTTCATTCAATGGACTCAGTAATAAGGTCTTTTTCTTTCACCTGCTTCCCATTTTTTGAGAAACCATCACATCTCCAAGACCTGTTCCTCTTTTGGGGGACCACTGGATCCAAAGTTGTTGCAGGGGGGTGGGTGAGAAGTAGGCAGGCAAACAGGCAAATGCACATCTACAGACACATGCATATGTGCACGCACACACACACACCAGCACAAACACTCAGTCACTGAACTCTTATTTCTTTTGGAGTTTTAAACAGGGAATCAGTGTTTTGCGATGTTTTTTGTACATAGTAATTCTCATTTACTTCCTAGTGCCTGAAACATTGGCCTCTGGTAAACACTAAAGTCTGCTAAGAAAGTAGTTTGAGCTCCATGGAGAAATAAAACCAGCCAGAGCTCCTGGCTCAGTGGAGATACATGCTCAGTAGCCCTGTCCCCCAGAAGAGCAGCCCAGCATCTCTCACTGAAGCTGGAGAAGCCTTCTGACACTCACTCCCCATCTGTGCTGGACCTCAGACAACACTGCTGAGCACAGAGTGCACCACGGGCAATGCTGCACTCTCCCACTCCAAACACCAGCACCACAGCAGCTGTGAATCAGCTGAACATCTAGTATGTTGAGGATCCTGCCTCTCTTCCCTTGCAGCCACCCTCAAGATCTGGATGCCATTGGTAGAGCCTAGTAAGAACAGACTAAGCAGTCTCTTCACAGATCTGAGCTCTGCCTATTCCAATTGCATCTGCAAAACACATGAAAGTATTTAAATTAATGCCATTCAACAATACTCAAAAAACTCTTCTCTTACAAAAGACACACAGGAAACATTTTCGTTTTGTGCTCTAATGTAATAGGCCAAGAGATGCTGTTTATTTGGAGTTGCAATTTTATCACTAAACCAATAAAGAACTGGCAAAATCAGACTACCAATATTCAAAGGAGTATATGATTTAAACTGCTGATAGGTGAATGACAACAGTAAGCCAAGGAACTGAAGTTATATTGCCTATGCATTTGACAACTGCTAATGGTACCACTATTGTTTTTCTAAAAAGCGAGGTCTGCACTTTATTTGTTCCTTATTTATTGACTGATCTGTATTTTACTTGTTAATGTAAGTTAAACAGGATAGTTGTTACACTTTAATGGCATCACATCCTAGGGTAAATATAATTAGAGAGTAAGATCATAGCATTTTTATGGAAGTGGTAAAATAAAAGAAAAATCTAAGTCAAGAAAATTTAGAGAGATCACAGTTCAGGGCGTGGGGTGGATGCTTAGGAGTTTACAATCATCATGTGAAAGGATACATCTGCTTAATGCAGAGATCACACCATTCCTTCAATGGATCTAGGAGTTCAAGGCCATTAAGAATATATATTAAAAAGGAAGTAACTTCATTTGACACCATGTATTTAGTGCCAGAACTATTTTGTCATGTTGATGCAGACAGAAATTGCTGATAAGATAAAGTACTCTGGAATCTACCATACCGCCCTGTTAGCAACCTGTTACATTTCCAGTTTAGATGAAGATGTAAATGGTCAGGTCGAAAGAAAAGCCACAGGACTTCCAGATACTTCTCTTTTTTGAGTAGAAGCAAAACTGTTTGCTATAGAGGAGTGTTGTAATCAATGGCTTACACATTTTTTTGTCTGAGCCCTGGGATTTAAAAGGAAAATTTAATTTGGGACATATTGAAAAAACATGTGTTCTGTCTTGCATAGTCACTGGCCAGGTTGTGCTGGCACCGTACATGGCTACTGAAACAACATAATATTTTATGTCATATCTTAAGCAATGATGTTCTTGCTTTTGCCTTAAGTGAGGAAATATTCTGGAAAAAAAAGATTATGTTCCACTTCTGTTTTCCCTTGAGAAAAATTTAGAGACAAGTGTCATAACCCAATGTCCATTCTTCTCATCTACAGATGACAGAATGGAAAATGCCACTTTATTTCAGAAATGAGCTACCTTTTTTTTCTTCTGTTAGTCATTCCTGCCTGCAGGCACAAGGGTTATGGAGATGACTTCTTCAAACTCATGCTCAGAGCACTAGCGCTTCTCCTATCCAACAAGCTAATGCATGTATACTTTGATAACTTAGGCAGCTCAGTCTCCCACCACACTAGTTGGCCCTGACTATGAAAGATTAAATTCTTAAATCAAGAAGCCAAATTACTTTCATAATTTACCTACAAAGTAACATCCAGAAATATCTCAGTGGTCTACTTGTCCTTTCATAAAGAGGACAATCTGACTTTGCAGAACTTCTACCACTTAAGTAACCCATCTGAAATGTGTTCAAGGTCTTCTGCCTATGTCAAACTAGGCCGAATCATCAGCATCAGGAGAGTGCCCTTTTTTGACTATGAAGTATTGGAAATACAGGAATGTTGTAGAATTTTATTTTATATTGCTGAGGAAAAAAAACAATTAGGTCAGAGACCTCCCTCGGATACTTTGACAAAATGCAGAACTTTGACACAGTTTACCATGAGCAAGCAAATATCCTTTTCCTTCTCTGCTCCAGAGGGCCATAAACTCCTACTGTTCTCTTGAGGAATGTCAGGACACTGCTTCCCTTTTTGCTGATGGCATTTCTTTTATGCTATTGCCTCTTCAAGGTGGTGCTACTGTTTCAGCAAATTTAATGAAAACAACAACAAAATCCTCATAAGCAAGGTTCAGCATCTCGATTCCTATTCCTTTGTGAGCTTTCTCTAACATTTCTATCAGAAATATTAACTGCCACTTCACCAAAATCATAGCCTTACAAAATAAAAAGTTCAGCTCTACCACTAGAGAGTGGAGAATCAGTGTCCACTTCTGTGCTTTTACAGTGTCTTCATCGCTGCTGTTAAAAGATACAGGATGTTTTTTAAAGGATTTTCTCCTCCTTTAAGACACTCAGGAGACAGCAACTTGCTGCTGGTTACCAACAGAAAACTCCCCTCCTGGAAAGTAACTCAGCCATTAAGGAGGTCTACCGATGCAGGACGCTGCATCCCCAGGAGAGCGATGCGTGTTTCAGCAATACACTTTCTCAGAATTAGGACCGGTAATGGTGAGAAGGAGAAGAGTTACTCCCAGAGCTTAGCCACCTGGAAGAGCTGGTCCGGCAGAAGCCACGTGTGTTTTGGCAGGACAGAAGAAGGTGGAAGATGCCCATCATTTCAGGCCTTTTTTTCCATGAGGTAGCTCCTCACCATTTTCAACAGCTTGAGTGGACTGCAGTTTAGAAATACATCCACTGATCAAAACGCGTAAGAAATCTGCTGTACAAACACTATCCATATGTGGAATGACTTCAGACTTACAAACATCAAAACAGAAGAACAAGAGGCTTAATTTCACTGTGACTTCTCCCCACGTCTTCCTGACAATGTAAGCAATGAAGTCAAACGATGAGAAAGCACAGAGGTGGCTGGATGGCCAGCTTCATACAGGTTTGAAATGGAAACAGATGTATACATGGGAAAATACCAGCATGCCAACACCAAGGTAGAGGGGTGACCTACGGATATCCACAGCTCTTGAATGCACAAAGGCATTACTGTGAGGACTTCAACAAATCAGTAACAGCGATATGGTATCCTGGACTCCTTGAATCTTGCTATGGAAAAAAGAGTAGTGGCAGCCAAGCAGGTAGATAGTACGATGCTCTTTGAAAAGTCCTGCAACAAAATGAACTATTGTTGGGGGTTTTTTTGCCTTTACTTTTTTTTTTTAATTGCTATTTTTATTACTACTTGTCAGACTACTTGTCTGAAATGCATTATGAGGCTTAATTTTTTAAGGAATATACAGCATGCTGGGAATCTGTGATAGAAGACACTCTGTGCAGTCCAACTATCATAATTATACTATGATTTTATGCCCAGCAGGAAACTTATGATTCGCCACCCAGGAACAAAGCTAAAGAAATGATCTAAGGTAGCCAATTAAAGTTTTCATAAAGAAACCCTCATCTGTTCTCAAAACCCAAAATCTCCTTTTATAGTACAATCCTCTTAGCACTTATCTCTACCTTCCTCATTAATCCAGTTTCACCTAGCTGGCACTGACACATGCAGAGACAGGGAGGGAGATGCACACACATATACACACTTTACTTTTTTCCTTCTGTTCTTCTTGACCTTTCTGCTTTGGCTCAGCATTTATATTAGCCCACCCGTCTGGACGATCTCCCCTGCAACGTGCCCTTCAAGATGAAAAACATAGTTTGATAATGCACAGTGACAAACCTTGCAGGGAGCAAGCGGGCGAGCGAAAGAGAGAGAAAGCGCTAAGGGAAATCGCTTCTACCCAGGATCTGCTGCTGCACAGCTAATCAGGCAGGTATTCAGTTGTTCACTCCTGCAGACTTGCTTAGCATAGAAATAGGCTGTCTGCCCAGGAAGATGAGGTAATGTCTAGGTTTAATGCCAATCTCTGTAACTGGCAGGACACATCGGGTAAATATTTCTGCTGCAGGAGACCACATTAATTTGATTTTGCTACCAATTTTCATTATTGTTATTATTTCTGTCACTATGAATATGCATGAGTTTACCTGCTAATGCTGAGGATGCAGAGGGCACAGGGCTCCAGGTGAGGCTGCCTCCGTGCTGCAGCCCTGCTCTCCCCCTTCACACTGCTCCCCACACTCACTGCCGCCTCCACTTTGTCCTCTCATCCTCTTTACTGAAGGACCGGGCATTTTTCTGCTCCATTTATGTAGTATTAGATCCCCTTTTCCACTCACAGTGTACGTTCTATCCCTCCTTACTTTATCACAAAACCCACCTTCCATTCAGTACTGCAATACTGTGGTCATCCACAAATGCTTCTTATGCAGGCACTGCTTTACTGCATATTAACACAGCCATCTCTTCCATCAAACTGAAAAAAATGAACAAAACCCTCAAAATATCAAACAAAACTTCTCACAAAACACTGCCAAGCAAATATACAGTGGGGTCTTTTCACCCTCTTTGCTCTCTTCCCAAGCAGGAAAGATCCTGAAATGATCAAAGTGAGAATATAAATGAGAGAAGTGTGAGTCTGTCTGTCCATCTTGGAGATTCATAAACACATCCAGGGCTCTAAAACTAAAGAGATCTTTAAAGTAAGTCACGAGTACGACAGTCTGCAAACAGCAGCAAGAAAGAAGTGGAACAATTCTGCAGGAACAACGCCACAATTGAATTCACCAAGACATGCCTGCTCCAAAATGGGCAAAGATTTTGGAAGAGAAGATTTCATGGCAAAGGAGAACATGGACTTATGGTCTGAGAACAGAGTTGCAAGAAAGGATTTCCCTGAAGTGACTCATTCCTGGCCTTAATCACTCATTTCTCTGTCAGTTAGAACAAAACCAACTATCTATGCCTTAAAAAAATAAATTCCCACAAACTCTGCCCAATTTACTGCATTTCATTTGCGTCTGAGCTCTACAGTCTACTTGAAAACAATATCCAGAGGATACAACAGTGCTTGTTGTAGACTCGTATTTGCTTTGAAACAGAGACAACAGCAAAAATTTGGTTTTGGCAAATATAAAATATTCAAAGTCCTAATGTTGCCTTTAGTCAATTTTAAAAGCCTCAAATATAAATACAAACCAGTATTTTCCTCCTTTTTCATGAGGTCTCTGCAGAAGAACGGATCCAACCACCTAAATGCCATGCATATTAATTCCTTTAAATCTTCAGGTTTCTCAGCATAACAGGTACGATCACACTTTCAAAGCTACCACGCTCTAAGACAGTTGCATCCAAACCTGCTCCAGCCTGGGAACACTGTGACAGCAGGGTGCTCAGGCTGAACAACCCTCTGCTCTTGGGGAGTCTGTCAGCCCCAGCTGCAGGACAGGCTCACACCTCGACCTGGCCCCCCGTCAGAAACAGTTTGTAAGTCCCCCGCTCAGGTCTGATGTGCAGATGTCTGCATCCTGCCCTTCAAAATACTCATTTATATTCGGTTGTTGTGCACAACTGTGAATGTTGGTTAAAATCAAACATGGTCATTTTCTTCTGTTCAAAAGTTCAATGCGCTTCAAACAATCTTCCCAGTATTAAAACTGAACAAAATCTTTGAAAACTGTTAGCAAATCTCTTGCGTTAAAACTACTTTTTTCCTTGTCTCACCTTTCATCTCTTGAATGTCAGTGCATATTTTAAATCATATAGCATCAAAGAAGGTGAGGATATGTTTGAGTTCATTCTTTTCCCTTTGATAACAGTGTATAGATGAGCTTTTAATTTCAAAATCTGTTACCACTTGTGATCAGCATCCACACACTGAAGACTACACTCCAACTCTTCACTTCCGTCACTCTTCACTTCAGGACACACTGTCTTCTCAAACTCTGCTGTTCCATTTGGTGCCACCATAACCACTCCTTGCACCAGATTCAGTATTTAAAATACATGGCCTACCACATGAAAGTAGTTTACTAGCTTCCCTGAGGTCCAACCAATTCAGGGCAGACATAATACAGACTTACACACTTTTACTACATACACATATTTCAATTGAGTTCTTTGAGGTTTCTGTTGAAGAAACTGCTCAGGCATCACAATTACATTACAAATTTGTTTCTGGTTCATCACTACAAGTGATTCAAAACATGAAAGGAACATTTTATGCAAAGAAAGACTAAAATCTGCATGGAGAAACAGAAGGTGTCATGGTTTCTTCCAGACAGCTCTTTAGGGCAAACAGCAAGGAGAACTGAAACTGAGGAATCTTATGTAAAAAGTCCCTCCAAAGTGAGGTCTGCCTTCCTTCCTCTGACGTGCATTGGATACCAGTGGTATCTGACAAACCCGAGGCAGAAAATGATCCAGAGACTTTTGTCAGAACTAGAAAGGAATGTGACTCTGTTTGGCAAGAACATGGTGACTATTCCCAAGCTGACTACATGCCAGAGAATGAAGAAAGAATCCCATTTTCAGAGTTAGGGATGGGCAGGCACAAAAATCAAACTTGGAAGGAAAAAAAAATCTCCCCCCNAACCCCCCCCCCCCCCCCAAAGAAAAGCATAATTAAAATGAAATCTGAAGGCTTGGTGTTACTAGGACAATAAACATGAGTTTTTGCCCAGCAAACCTCAGCTACATGGGCTGACAAGACAAATGTAATGGAGGTGCTCTGCACACTGCTTTTCCTGACAGGAATATGTTCTCATATTGCATGTTCAATTGAGTCTGTGCCCTGGCTAAAAAAGACCAGCATGGATTTGACAGATGACACATTAAAACAAGTTTTCAATATTTTGTAGCAGAAAAACGTATCTGTTTAGAGGAAGGTTGGATATGCCTGCTGCAGAACAGTAATGGCATCCAAGTATTGGACACTACCAGATTGTACTGTATACCAAAGTGATAACACGTGTCCTCGCATGCTTCCATTTGCTGCCAAAAACTCAACAAAACAGGTTCTCATCTCTAGGTCCCTCAAGTTAGCATCTTTTACAAGGAATAATTTCACTTTAAAAAAAAATATATTATTTTTAGCAAGTCCAATTTTAAGCCATGATGTCACCAATACACAGGAATCAAGAACAGCTGCTTTTGAGTGCCATTACCCTGACAGGTTGATGATACCTCTGTCTCATGCCCTTGAGTCACTCATTCTCTCCTTCCGTATGAAAGCTCCCTCAAGAGGTTCTTAGCAGAGATTTAGCCACATTCAGTTTCTACCCTGGAGAAAAAGTCCAATGACAAGTTAAAAAAAGTCACAATTGCAGAGATTCCTGTTGCTACACTTGGCCTTCCCAAGGATGCCCAGGCTCTTTCAATGAATTTTCAGGATTATGTGAACATGTTTCTCTGAGTGCTTCTGATTTTATTTCTTAATAGAATGATAGCAGCATTGCATCACTTAAAAAAACAGGGAGAAAGAGATGGAAAACTTCAGTGTCCCAGACACAAACCAGTTCTGTGAAGAGTTAACACTCTGCACTGGCACAGGCCAAGTCTGAGCCAAAACATTGCCCTTGGGATGTCCTGCCATGCAGAGACAAGAGCAGGGCAGATTGGAGGGTATGCCAGATCCTCCGTGACATGAAACACACGTCATACTGCGGGTGCAAACCTCAGCAGCCAGAGCAGGAAAGCCATGGTTAGGTCTCTGTGATTGCTGGAGCAGCTGTGACAATCAAATGAGGTGGCAGACACGTGCCTTTAGGATGCAGGAAAAAGATGTCTCTTCTTTGTCACTATACAGGAACTCACAGCTGTGCTCCACAGCTGGAAAACAGAGACTGGGCCACTTTGTCACTACTGAGCAAAGGTTTTGATAACTAGAAAGGGAGATCTGGTGGACACAATGAGGGCACAAAGAGAATGTATTTAAAAACAAAAACAAATTCAAGAGGATTCTGACAACAGAGGCAACTACCGCAAAAGTCACTCAGCAAATCTCACACATACCTCCAGGCTGATGTGAACTTTCCACTCTTCTCTCCAATCTGCTGAAGAAATTATCCCAAATCCCCTCAAGTGGTGACAAGTGCTCTTATTCCTGCTGGCTGCCAAACCTCCTTCCTCCCCCAACCTGTTACAGTAGCAGTGCAGGAGGAAGATGAAAGAGGAGGAAATAAGTCTGTAACATGGCTTTCCTGAATCCGAATCACTGAAAACCAGGTTGACGGATTTTTTTCCCTGAGAGCAAAAAAGCTTCTGTGTAATTGAAATATTTCTTATTTGCCATGTTCTAATTGTGCATCATAACCACAGGACTAAAAAGAATATTCAGCTCCCTTTCTTTGTTTCTCAGCAAGCTTACACTTCACCTGTTTTGTGGTTCACACTCCTGTACAGCTTAGCTTCTCACTCAAACTTCAACAGCAATTTTGCACCAGCAACTGCAGGTCAGACTACATCCAAGTCCAGAGATCCATGAGAAAACTTGCATTGAAACTGGCCTGTTGTTTTTCAGAGCACCAAGACATCATTCAATTCCCACTGATGCTGGTACAGAAAGTACAAAATTCAAATTGTTTCTTAATTTGTTAGCTATCTTTGTGGCAATTTGAAATACCAAACACAAGATATTCCCTAATTACTTGTTTCACACAAAGCCACGTGTTTTGCTTAATGCTGAGGTTTTGCAAAAGCAAGCAAACTGATTTTCTGCCTTTCTTAAAAATCCTACTACCTGATCTATTGTGATGTATCCTTGATGAAAAACTAGCAAGTTGGTTTATCTGGGACACTCCTGAATCAAGAGCAGGATTCTGATTTGTAAAAGGCTTCCTCACAAGGCTCTACCACACAGATGTCCAGGACTTCTGGAATTACCATTTATTACTTCTTAAAGAAAATGCCTTGATTGCTTCCTCGCCATTCCTTCCCCAGCCCCTCTTCTGTGTCCCTCTGTTGCACCCTCTGGGTAGCAGACAAGGAAGAAGCAGCATTGCAGACTTTTCCACACAGCTAATCTTTATGAACCAACAGTGTTTCTGACAAGCCATTACCCATAAACTATGGCTACTACAGGAGAAAAGTAATTTTCCAACTACATAGAAGGATACAGCAACAGCTTAAAAAAACCCTGACAAGAACATTGTATATATCAATTCAAAACTTTACACTAGCCTACATCATCCTCCAGCAATCTTAACTCTCAAGGGAATAATTTTTCTTTTTTCTTCTTAAAGCCATGTAGTTCGCACACACAGGCTGTAAAACCAGGCTCTCTCCAGAAGATGAACCAGTTAACTCATTGGGAGTGTGTCCTGGTTCGAGCCAGAAGAGACTTAACTGAAAAGTAAAACTAGCAAAAGAAAACTTATTCTGTCCTGGCTCAAACCAGGATATAGCAGCAAGCCTAAAGCTGTTTCTTAGGCTGATAAATACAAGACATTTGTTTACTGAAACCAGTAAAAAAACAAGTAGCATTTTTTTGGTCAGCACAAGGCTCTCATTTTCAAAGGAACTTTGACACTAATGCCTTGAATTTCTTTTCCTTGTGCTACTCAATTAATTTAAAAAGTGTGATAGAAATTAAAGCTAGATTATTTTAGCCCTTTCTCCAATTCCACTAATACTTCCACAGGGCTCCTCCCCGCTCAGCGCCAATACACAGACAGGTAATTCATGTAGCAAACAATGGCTGCAGTGAAAAGTTACCACCAGGAAAATAATGGCTTCAGCAAAACCAGACTGACTGATTTGGCACCATTTCAGCTCAGTGAAGATCACAAGAATTAAAAATGTGAATTACAATTTCAACCACCCACCCATGCCCACTTGTGACACTGTTTGCTCACACTACCCACGCCGCAATGCACGGGTCGGTTCCAAATTACCACCTCTAAGAGAAAGAGCCGAGTGGAAAGTTCCCCAACCTTACCAGAACAGTACAGTTTAACATCAAAATACCTCCACATACAACACTACCTTCCTCATTTCTAACCACATTTCTTTCCTGTATGATTACAGACTATTTATATTTTCAGTAACAGCTCATGATACCATCCTTTCTCTTGAATCTTTAGTAGAACTTGGCATATGACATTAAGATCAAGGAAATCTGTTATACCAAAGCCTAACTTAGCCTTGTGAACTTACCGTCATTGAGCAGAGATGGCTAAAACCAAGTCAGGTTTTCATCTGCTGGAAATGCACCAAAATTTACTCTTTTAATACAGCACATCATAGGCTGCTGGTAAGCTTCAGGACTTTCACTGCTATGATACCTGTTTATTAAACTAATTTTCTAATACAGTGACCTCATTAAAGTGTTCATTTAAAATAAAATGGTTTTCATTGAAGACAGTCTACATTGTAATCTTGACACTCAAACTCCAGTAGCCCTTAGGTCCAGAACTGAAGTCTCTTCAGCCTCTCAGATTTGGAAGGCTGGATCTGCAACATCCCCAAATAAGAGATTACTGTTGCTTTGGTTTCTTTCTTCACTTGGGATATCCAGGAGAATATAGACAAGGGGTTTTATTTCCCATTTTCACTGAATATATGTTTTCCTGTCAGCCAAAGTGAAAGCTAACACAGTTGGAATATAATAAATGTCAATATTTAATCTGGCCTTTCCTTTCCATTTCTTTTAAACCACAATGCATCATCTCAGCATGATTAATAACAACTCTTCTGTTGCTTTTCCTGAACCGACCTGAGGTATTTTTGTTGCTAGGTAATGTTTTGTTGTGAGCTGTCCTCCCAACATTGGAAAGATTAAGAGATCTCAGATGGGACCAAAGACCGTATGCCAGTAATCACAGCTGAAAGATGCTTGCACTTGACATCTTGAGATGGGAACAACATGTCTATTGTTTGGAGCCATCAGTCCTTTGCTATAATGCATGACAGACAAAACCACCTACCTTGTCAAGAATTGGGCACCTTGTCAAGAAGTAATTTGTACTGATTGGATAAACAAAAGGGAAATCTGGAGAGGCAGGTTCATAAAACAAACAAAAGGTCCTAGAAATGGCCCACATTCACCATTACATTCCAGAGCAGAAAGGAGCTCTCAATCTACTCAAGTGGTCCCAGGAGAATCCAATACTCATGAAGAAATCTTGCATTGACCTCAAGCTTCCACAGCAGCTTTTATAAGAATACAGTGCAGCGCTGCCAAGGGAGCAGGTTTAGCCAGAGAAAAGAGAGTTTTGGCCAAGACATTCCTCCATCTGACTAATCCTTGGCTTTCCAAGAGCCTGTTGGAGCCACTGGCAGCCAATTCAAAAAACCTAACACCTTTTTAGTCCCAACCTATATGAGATAATATTTCAGCAGCCCCAAATCAGGCAAATGTATAGTCATGTTGCATACTTCCTCCAGACTTTAACTATTCCTCTGCCTGACCAGGTTGTTTATTCTAAAACACTTCGTCTATGCAAGGATCAACATTCTTATCAGTGTATTTACAAATATACATGGCCTTATCTCTGAGTTTCCCAGCAATACCCTTGGCAGAAATAAAGGAAGCCAGACTGACAGAGAAGTTATATTCTAAGATTACTGTGCTGTATTCTTTGCCAAAGGGTAATTTGTCAATGCAGTTGACAAATTGAAAAGGGGGAACATTTTTAGTGCCAGTCCCAGAAAACAATGGAGGTGAAAAACAACGCTCATTCCCTTACTGAAAATATCACCATATAGCCTATAAGATAAGGAGGGGAAATAAAAGGGAAGAAAAAGAAGTCCCTGCACTGAGGAACCTAACTCCTTAATCTTATATTCTTGAAGACTATCTGAGTGAAGAGAAGCAGTCTACTTTTCCCAGTTAACAAGCTATTTGCGCATTCTGGTGGCACCTAGGCTCCCACCAGGAGTCAGAGGTCCTTTTGTGCTAGGTACTGTAAAAACACTTACTAAAAGGACAGACAGCCCCAAAGGCTTTATTATCTAGAATAAATAAATTACCATGAATTAAGACTCAATTTTCTAGCAATGTGGGTAATTAAACACTGGAACAGGTTGCCAGGTGGTAGACTCGCCATCACATGGAGTCTTGAAGACTCTATTTCTCTCTAAAAAATATGCTTCCAACTAATTTATAGGAAAAACTAAATGGCTAACTCTAACAGGGCGGGTCAAGCTGAATAACCACGGTGACCAGTTCTGACCCTTGAACCCATGAATCTCCCCCTAGTCAATCTCTTGTTGTGTTAAACCAAAGGCAGATAATTAGTAGCACTGCACTCAGCTGCTACTAATACTTACTGTTCTGCATAAGGCAGCAACGACAACCACACTTCAGAAATTCAGCCACTGGGCAGGAGATTTTCCCCTGCTGTGCATCCCAGTGCTATTCTCTTCTGCAAACTGGAGCAGTCCCCCAAAGTGCTATGCCACAGCAAGAGTCAATGGGTGGGATGGAACAATATTCTGTGGTAACACAGAGAATCTTTCTTCTTCAGTGCCTAATCTGGTGGGTGTTATTTGGCTGTAACTTGTTATGCTGGCAGCATCTCTCCAGATCTGGAACCCCAAAGGAATTTTCCTGCAGGGGTCTAATGATATTTTTGCTTTCATTTTTAGCATACTGTGTGAATCACAGGGTTCAAGCCCTTATCTCAGCTTATGCAGATGAGCATCTTAAACTTTTGATGTGATCTCTGTTCTGACCTCTTTTCTGAATGTGACATGCAACAATTTAATCAAAATAAAACCCCTGGAGTTGATATGGAGGACGTATGAATGAAATTCCAAGGCCCTTTAGACCATCAAATTAGACAACCTAATGAAGTCCTTTGGGCTCTAAATTCTCTGAAGTCAACATAATGGCTTCTCCATGGGTGAAGAACACCCAAAACATTATTTTCTACCATACATAACTGTTACTTTCAGTTTAATTAATACTAAACAGTTTAATCTTCATTATATATCTCACTGTGTCTATGCAACTGCCTTGGCTACTTGAAAGCATTCAACTACTTGTCCCCAATGGCTTCTTAATGAACAGCATTCTTCTACTGCATGTCTGGGAGCTTCTCTCCCTTTATTAACCATAATACAGACCACTGTGCACAGGTGGTCACATGCAGTGTGCTACATCTGTACATTATTCATATGAGTTACCATATTAACCAAACTCAGAAATGCAGAGTAACATTTAAATAAAATTGATTTCTTCAAAACAGCATTCTTCTTGTGAATTAATACGGATCTCTGTGAGACGTTTTGCTCCTTTAGGCCCCCAGAATCTTCCCAGATCACAGCAGAGGGAAGGCAGCAGTAAGACCTTCAAGATTATGCTGGCTTTTGTTACTGCAGCTTTAAGAAAGCTGGCAGCCTGCTTGACACATCCCACACCCTTCCCACATCCCTACCAGTTGTCTTGAAGAGCAAAGTCAAATCAACCTTAAAAACCTGAAGTAGTCAGCCAGCTGCTGTGGAAATACTAGAAACAAGGAATTGTTGAGCCAGCCACTTCATTTCTTTATGCAACGGCAAAGAGAAAAGGGAATGGGCAAAAACCTCTAGGACCCAGGGGACTTTGGGCATATATGTGTTTGTGCTTGAGGGTAAAGCACTCCCTTCCTGAACCAGAGAAGGGAAACAGATAAGAGAAATTGGTGTTTCAGGTTTAAAAAAACCTCAAAAATCCAAGAAAACCCACCACACTCACAAATCAGCAGTTTTTCCTTCTTTGCTTGAAAGTCACTGACCGAGTATGACTTTTATTATGTTCCCATTCTAGTTGGAATTCCAGACACGATGCGAAGCACAGAGAAAACAAACCCACTCCTATCAAAGAAAAATAAAACCAAAACCCAAAAACCCACATAACCACCACTTTTCAAAAAAGTTCTGCTTATAAAACATTAAGAGAAGAATCATTTGTGTCCAAATGCCATTCGAACTGGCATTGCTACCCAGAAATCCTGCCCAGTATAATCCGAAAGACAGATTCTAACCTTCAGGGGTATTTTAATCGTCACAACTATCCATGGTTATCAGCTCAAATTATTTGTCCGCTCCTGAAAGATTCTTCAAGGAGAGTTCACTGTACTGGCAGTAGTTTTAGGGCATATATTTTACGATGTAACAAGTAGCTACAAGTCTAAGAGGACCACAACATTCCCAAAATGGCACAGGCATGCCACTCTCCTATGAAACATAATAAAAATCTATGACAGATCAATGCAAGGGCTAAAGTTTTAGGTGGAGCAGACATTTGTCTGGTAATCACCATCAGCATAGAGCCTGGTTGAACACTGCAGCAGGAACATGCTAGGTGCTATTTGTCCAGTGGGTTTTATGTTGATTTCAAGCCTGAGTAAGCTCCACCAGCGTGAATAGCAGCTTTGCCTCAAAACCAAAAAACCAACCCAACCCAACCCACTCTGCTTACAACTCAGAGCAGTTACACCTGAGTTACACAGCTTCTCTCTCTGGTCTAGAGAGAGAAGAAAGGAGCAAGACCAGACAGCTCTGGAGAGGGAACCTTCAGGACAACACAGACACCCTCCACAGGAGCACTCATCTCACCTCTGCAGCTGAGGTGAATGCACTGCAGTTTATTGTAACTTCCATCTTAATAAAAAAAAGACAACAACCCAAACAAAAACCCCCGTCACTTACAGATAGGCATTGACTACTTAACAACCGTATCATTCCTTTCCAAATTCGAAAGATGAAAGGCTTCTCTTTCAGAAAGCTATGAGACAGCAAATTAAACACTGTGATGAAAGACGTTTCGATCAGCAGGTGCCTACTGTGATGGCAGCAGGCAGAGATGCTCCTGTCTGTCAGCAAACATGGTGGCTCCCGAACAATGAGGGCTCCCACTCTGGGACTCTGCCAGAAACACAATCACCACCAATATCAAGTACCTGGCAGCCCCCAGCGTTCTGTGCGGAGATCGCCCGAAGGTCGCCAAACATTCACCTTACGGTTAAAAGCCAAAATGAGACAACGCCCACAGATGCCACCGAATAAACACAAACACCAGGCTGTAAGGGATGCCAGCTTGTCTGGAGCAATAACCACTCACCGTGCTGGTGCTGGCTGGCAGGAGCGGAGCACAAAGAAGGAGCTTGACACATCCGTGCAGCCCCCGCTTGGGAGGAACTCCAGACATCCCCAGAGCTTGCTTTATGGCCCATGCGTTGCATTTTGCATTTTGTGCTTTAAAGCCTTGCCCTGTGCACAGGTCAAGTGGTGCCACTTGAACTGCCTCAGTGTACCCATAGCAGCACTGTTTCTTGTCATCTCTCAGTGGGGATTCCATTAGGTAGGCATTTCACCTGAGGTCTGCAGAGCAGCACAAGAGTTATTACACAGCAAACCTATGTAGTGGATACCTAAAAAGTGGGCAGTTCTCAGAAAAAGGGCATCGATGTCGGAGAGAGCACTGCAAAAAAGTTCACTTCACACAGACCCCAAAAGGTATTCTGTTTTTAAAAAAATAGTGTAAAGAAATCCCTCACGATAAGACGAAAGACCTACAGAAAGTATGGAACAGGGGTTGAAACAAGATCCTTTCCTATTTGCTTTATTTGTCACTTGCAAACGTAATTTCTACAATGATGCACAAATGTAAATAAATAACAAATGGGTACCATCCCAGGGAGGGATATTGCTTCACAGCAATTCAACAAGGTACAACAGAGTGAAAAATAATGTACTGTGTAAAACTGTCATAGATAAAACCAACCGGCACACTGGCAAGGACCAAATGCTCAAGAACTCCCGGTCACAAAACCCACTGATTTCTGTATAAGGCACCATCATGTCCTGAAACCTCCTCCATTATCCCAACGTGTTGACAAGTGAAATTCACAGGTAGCTGTTGGGCCGTAACTCCACTGACGGCGAGGAGCAGGATTTACAGCTTGCCATTACCTCCCCCGGCTCTTCTCGCCACCCCTTCCCATCCATCCCCATGCTGCTGCATCCCCATCGGCTGCTTCTGTAGGTAGGACACCATGCCTATGCCCAGCCTTTAATATTGTCATGTGTTTGATCCAGGCCAATACACTGACTCACCAGCACTGCACTATCGATTAAGTGTATCTTTATTAAGAATAATAAGGAATATAGTGTGCTGTGATGCTCAATACTGGGTCATTTCTGACTTTCTCCTCTTCTGCTTTTCCACCACCAGCTCTCCCCTCTTCAGGGGATGCTGTAAGGTCTCTTCCTTCAGATGACTGCCTATAGAGCTTACGCTTAAATAAAATCCAAAAAAAGCCTTTGGTTGAAGACCATGTTACTTGTGGCAAATGTTATTTGTCCCTGACACAGACACCACCGATAATGGTTCTCCTGCTGTTTGCAATACCCCGCCACAGCACCAGCAACTCACATCTCGCACACATCTTACACCTTCTACAGCCAATCTGGGGAAACATCACCAGAAAAATAAATAATCCTGCTCTGGCATCTCAGGATCAGATCAGTTAAATTCATCAGTCAAACCCTCTCTCTATGAATTATTGAGAGGTAGGTTCTGAGCTGCCTAAATAATTTTAGATGTAGCCTCCAGGTTTCTCAGTGGCAATCAAAGGCAGGCAGTACCGGTCCAAAAAAGAAGGTAACACTTTTTAGGATCATGCCCATACTATTAGCAAATGCCTTTTTAAAACAACTGGTGCTTTGAGTTTGTTGCCTTCACAACATCAGGAAAACAAACGTCACACCTCACACCAACTAATAATGAGCTGACTTCACCTAGTCAGTGGACAGACATTTGCGTAACCCCAAGAATATCCCACTGTTCACCCTACACCAGCCAAAGGCACCATATGGCCTACTATATTGGTGTCATATCTAATTTCTGAAATTATGTAGGGCACTCTTTCAGAGAAGTAGGTCGCTGTGATATTTTGGATGCAAAGGTCTTCCACTCTTGGAGACCTGAATCAAACTTTCATGTAAGCATAGTGCTTGTTGCTATGACATAATTGCAAGCTTGTTTATGTTATGAATACTGTGTAATGAAGTCTGCATGCAGTCTCCTCTATTCTGGGGTTGAAAGTACTTTGACTTATGAGTTATGGCAAACATTCTCAGTCTGGGTATCTGCTGTCACAGGAACTATTTGGAAGGCAGCGGGGCAGAAAGGCGTGCACAAGGGGAAGGTGCTCAAGGACGTGATCAAAGGAACAAGAGTACTATTCAAAAAGCAAACCCACCCAAATAAAAAAGTGCATGAGGTAGTATGTTCCTCAGATTCCTCTCTGCTTAAGACAAGGCTATTCCTAGTAACCCCCCGCCCCTCTCCCAACTAAACTGCTAACAGTGCATGACAGCCACCGATCTGACTCAGTACATACACCAGTCCCTGAATACACATCAATTTAATTTGAGACAATACACCAAGTCATCACGATTCCTTCCCTTCCCCACGGCTGGCACTGCCACCTAGTTGTCCCAAAGGAGAGGAGTATTACCCAAGTAGGAAACAATGGGATGCCCTTTCACAGTTAATTTGCTCTTACACCCCAGTGCAAGAAAGAAATGTTTGGATTCTCCAGCACATACCATAACCATAATTTAACCATGTGAGGTGACAAAGGGAGCAGCTCTGCTCTACACAAATGCTCTTGAGTACTGATCTGAAGCTTATGAGTTAACATTTTCTTTTCTAGCTTGCATACTCCCATTTCCAGAATACACATATGAAAAAAGCAGCAATTGTCCTTCTCCAGCTGATCCCATTCCAAGGGCAGTAAATGTCTCAATGGGGTAGCTTCACCCCATTGAGACAGAAGAGTCTTGAGAGAGTCTTGGTACTGTTACTGCCCTGCACTGCATCAATCCAATTTTTGTACTCTTTACAGAGATGTCTGCAATTTTAATTTAAATGGAGATTCAAAAATTGTGAAATATTTCAGGTGGGTAAAGGAGAAAGGGGAAAAAAAAAGGAGAGAGAAAAAGAGAGAGACCAAGATATAGATTATTCAAATTTCATTCTATAATTTCAAGAGAGAATTCTTTAGAAGCATAGGAAGAGCACTGCTTGAGAGTGGAGTATTCAGTGCCACAGCATAAATTGCTCTACCTGAGAGCATAACAACAATTTAGCTGGGCTTCTGCTCTCAGAGTGGAGTCAAAAAAAATAATTTCATAAACCTGAGCCATGGTACAAAACTTCATTTCTCCTCACAAGGAGAAAGTACCGGTAATTTTTTTTTTCCTCCAGAGCTTCAGAAAGGATCTTTTTCTTTTACAGGGTGTTTCAAAAAGATGGACACATTTGAAATGGACCTTCAAATGAAATTGGGTCCATCTTTTTGAAACCCCCTGCATCTTCCTTGAGTTTGTAACAAAAGGCAGTGGAACTAAATATATACTCTCTGTAGGAAAAAAAAAGCTGGATATCAGAAAGGCCACAGCACTGTATAAAATAGCCTGTAAAATGGAGGTTACAAAGGGATAACTGTACAACATACTCTAGTAGGGAGAAAGAAAGGAGGGACTAAAGCTGTATTCAAAAAGAAAAAAAAAGTCAGATTATCTAAGGGCAGACCACCACTCAGACTTACTTCAGGGTTTGGAAACCAGAGCCAAAGGTTACTGAATTACTCTCTCCCAAGCGTAGACAACACCACTGAAAAACCAAATCCTAGTCATTACTTTCTCTCCAACGTTACACACAACCACACATGTCCTAACACTCCCTGTGAGTCCACAAGCCAAGCTTCCCAAAGATGCTTCTCCAACCAGCTGCAAAAGAAACCTGCCTGCGCTTCCAGGCATTCAAAATAGGGAGCCAAAACTGTGAGAAGGCTCTGAAGGACCACCAACCCTCAAGTTACTTTGCCTCTGCCCTCACTGCAAGAACAGGGGGAACAGAAGAAGCCAGGCTCTTGAATCTTGATCCTACCTCCAAGCAGATTAACCCATCCGAGGACAAAGCAACAACAAACTGCATTGGGAAAGTTTTATGTATAAGTAGGAGAAAAGCTAAGGGCAATACCTGAGAAACCAAGTCAAGGCAGAACGTGGAGTGCTGAAGAGGTTGTATCCAAATCAAAATAAAAATATTTACTCTTGCTATTCACATTTTTATTGCAGAAATAAACACACAAAGGGCCTTTAACAACAGCTCCAAAATCAAGAGAAAATTGTTATGAGAGGGTGAGTAAAACAGAAATCATGCACTGGCACAGATTTGCATTCAACTGGAGGAAAATCAAAACAAAACGAGGGCAAGTTCAGAGCTAGACAGCTAGACAGATCCCCATAAGGTACCGAGGTACACCAACTGAAGTACATTTAAGAAAATACCAGATACACTATCATACTTTTCAAAATAAAACTAGAAAGCTACTGTACTACAGCATTTATCTTTATGAACAAGGCTCTGTGCTGTCTCTGGTGATTTGCATATCGTTTGTATTGCTTGCCAAATGCCATTAACAACCTCTCAAGGCCATTTAAAATTGGTAATGCGCTATATCTGTTTTAAATTAGCTGAGCAGGTGTATATGGGTTCTTAGAAAAAGTGGTTTGGCTTAAGCAGGAAGAGTGAAGCCTTCAGTAAAATAATAATAACTGGAAGATAAACATGCATTTGAAAATCCACCAAGCCAAGAGAATGACCTCGAATTGCAAGTCAGAACGAGCTAAGTAAAAAAGCATAAAAGTGCATTTTGCTGTCAGCCCCTGTGGGCCAAATCATGAGAGGTACCGAGTGTTTATTTGCTAGGGACAGCAGTTACACAAGGCACCCTTCCTCTCCTGCTGCCTTACGTAAGCTTCCCCGTCTAGACACAAGCTCGTCTTTGACGGAACATGCTGGTCCTACATTTTTCTCGGGACTTTCCTCACCATCTGGAAGCTACAGGGGAACAACAATGTACTCGACAGTGACGCTGCCTCCCTTCAACTGCTTATATAAAAAGTTTGGGCTTTTAAGTATGCAGTGGAGGTTGAAGAGAGTAAAAATCCACCTGCTTGGATTTAATTTCTTACTTCAGTGATATTTCCAAGGGGTTGATCTGTCATGCCAACACAGACAAGAATCAATATTCCTCAGTTACTTCTGCAAATAGAAAACAGACTCTGGATCAGCCTAGAAAATAAACACACAGAGAGGGAAAAAAGGAAAAGAGAGGTAATAAAGGACAAGAAAACTACACATATGCAGGCTATATATAAACTGTTTTATATAAAACACCTTCTATACCCCACACACTTTTTCAAGGCTTCCTGGCAATAACAAATGGTATTTTGTTCTCTGGAAAATAACATAGTCTAAATCAATGACATGTTGAACTCTAATACAAGAATGCACTGAAAGTAACATATGGGTCTGGTTGAGGTCACAAGAATACCTTTGCTAGACAAGCTAAAATTGCATCTTTTACTAGAGTTCTGAGAAGATCTGACATTTTAATAATTCTTAAGGCAAAATTAGGGCAGAAGAGACTCTATTGGATGTCAGGAATTGGTAGGAGTTCAGGTACCAAGTTCTGGTTTCCTTTTACTAAAAATATAGATACACACAAAAGGAAAATGGCAGGGCCAGTATTCATAGCCACTTCTCTCTGGTCTCTCCACCAACTTCTCTCTGGCCATAGTTTGGCCAATACTTGCCCAGCCTGATCCAGTGGCCTGACATGAGCCAGCCTGTGTACAAACAGATGCAGCGCAGGACTACAAACAGAAGATGCAATTTTGCATGCCTTAACAGATTTCCAAACGTTAAGCAAAAACTAAAAAAAACAAAACACAACAATAGGTTTCTGAAAATTATCCTCTGGAGCCTGTGCAAAGTAAGGCAAATATCATTTGAGATCAGTCATAAAATTGAAAAAAAAAAAAAAGAGAGATAAAAAAGTGAGTATGCTGTAGTTGTAAATAGCTTGTTAGTGGAGTTCAGCAGCAGGGCAGTCTGTGATTGATCAAGTTCACTGCCACCAGTGGGAACCACTATAAAGGTTTTTGGCAGAAGGACTAGGATGGGATGATGAAGGTATTTGCTCAACTAAGGAAAAAAAAGGAAATCATAATGTTTAATAAAATATATATTAAAAGATATTCACAAACGTGGTTCATGGTAACCCTATAAACTCAAGAATTTTCTGCAGTGACACAGGAGGACCGAAGGAGCTGTTGAAAGGAGGAACAAAAAGTATTTTATTATGTATATATAATAAAAAACACCCTTAGCTTTTGTAAGAAGCCAGTTAAAAACTGTTTGGCATCTCCCAAGATTCCTCCTCTTTGATCTCACTGCCAGCATGATCCATATTGAATGAAGAAGCAGAGCTTACACTATATATCTGTCAGTAAGAGTCAGGAGAGGCGTCGGGAGGGGCATCAGGAAGGAACATAATGACATTCTCACCCATGTCATTTTTGCAAATCAAGGCAGAGGTTGCTATAAAAGGAAGGGGGGGGGGGAAGCCATCACCTCTGTGTGAAAGAACTGTTAAGTAATGGGTGAGTAATACAGAACAATATTATTAAACAAAATGCGATTGTTCACCAACTGTAGCAGGGTGTGTATATAAACACATACACACACATGTGACACTCCTGGTCTCAAAGAAGAAGAAAAGGATACAAGTTCCTTGAATGCCAATGTGGAACTTCTATCATCCACCCCAAATTGCCAGTGTTCGTTAACAGATGTGATTCTGGGTCCTTATAACCTCTCCATTCTAGATTAAGTGATATTTTCAGCATAGCAGCCTCAGAGAATAAGGAAATTATGGAAGAGTCAAGTGACCCTGTAACAGAAGCGCAAACCAGCCAGTCATGGAGACACTGGCCCATTCATTCTCCCTGGCAGCTTTGCAGCTGCACAATGGCCAGGGCAGTCAGTACCTGCCACCATAAGGAAACATGGAGAAACATATTTAAGAAACAATAAAACTGAAGTTCAATAAATGGTGGATGGACCTTAATTATTCTGCATTAAGCAGAATAAAAAAGAAGTGATGAACCGCAGAGATCTGAATGCTCATAGAATCAAGAGAGGCAAAAATCTCAATATATCATCTATCAGCATCAGTCTGAACAGTGTTAAAATAGTTGTGAGTAGACAGCTTTTGAACAGCCTGTGTGAGATCTCACCTTTGCAGGCACTGTACAAGTGTCCACACCACAAAGCCATCAGCCCAGCTGGCACGGTTACTGTTTCAGCAAAGTCAATACTTCAACCTGACCTGAAGACCAAATACATAAAAGGTATTTGCTGCTGAGGCAGTAATACTGGGCAAGCTCATGGTAGCAGTGTCCATATGTTCTATTCATTACAGCGCTGCCAACACCAAGTACTCAAAAAAATTAGTCAGGTACCATAAAATTTCACATTTGGCATAAAACCAGGCATTTCTTTTAATAAATAATGGACTTCAACATTTTATTTTCTTCTAATTTCTGAGCACTTACAGATCCTAAGCATTTTCCAGGAATGTTAGGAAGGCACTCGTCAAACCTAAGAGCTGAAACCCTCACGAAATCCCATGACGCTAGTAGACAGGCTTTCCAGTAGGAAAGTAGCAAATACTATGAGACAAGAACAAAATC
Source organism: Aegotheles bennettii (assembly GCA_013398125.1). NCBI lineage: Eukaryota > Metazoa > Chordata > Aves > Caprimulgiformes > Aegothelidae > Aegotheles > Aegotheles bennettii. The sequence continues at coordinate 319,498 of VZRW01002565.1, forward strand.
AGAAAGCTAGCAATGCTTTTGCATAAGCAACTTCAAGGTCATCATCCACAGAAAGGCAAAGGGACAGCAATGCATATTCTTCTTGTCCAGAGTTCAAAGCCAATAACTCATTTTAAGTAAGACAATCTCAGCTCTTGTACAATAAGCGAATTACTTGCACTTCTTGCACAATGTGATTTTCATACTAGAATTTCACATTGCCATTGTAGGTTTAGAAGGAGAATTTGCAGTTCTGCATGGAATCACACAATTGAGTTAGGTTTACCTGCTCTCAAAGAAACAAAAATGTGCTTCTATTTTAAAGGGAACTGTAGCTCCAACAGACTTCTAGTTTTGGAAACACATTTGTTATTAAAATGACAAACAATCATAAAGTGATGCACCGCACCTAGGTGAACATTACCGTTCTGGGGATCATCAGACCTCTGCCTGCCAGCCCCACAGTGCAACACCAGCTTCCCTGAGTGGACTGAAAGCAGCTCATTCTTCACTCCTAACACTTCCTCAGTCTCACAAACTCAAAATCTGTAAACCTCAATTAAATATCCTGCTATTGTAGAGAACTGACATCTCTCTCTAACTGGAGAAGTGCTACGCCTCAGCTACCTCAGATCTCTGTGACTCATTGTTAGGAAATCTGCAGTTTCACAGGATAGTGACTCTTTAAATAACTGTTCTTCTCAGTTTCATTAAGTTGTGTGTTTACTTTAAAGAACATTTCTTCACTGCAGAGTAAAGGGACTACTGTAATTTATTCCTCAGTGATTTCTCTTTGCTCAGATAGAAGTGCTTCCACAAAGAGGAGGCGGGTGGGCAGCATGTCCATAACCCAGCTGATCATCACCATCCCCCTGGGAGCTGCTCTTGTGTAAGCTCCCCGCTGAGCAGTGTAATTCACAAGGAGATTCACTGAGATGGACCGATTTGGTTCTCCCTATCCTTGCCTGAGCAGTTATGACTGGGCAGTGAACAAAAGCCAAATGACAATTATAAGATGTCTGACCAGTTATTGGCAAGTCTACTTCTTCACCTACTCTTCTTACCCAACACAAACTATTTCATCTATTATTCATTACCCCCTTTCTCTGTGGTCAGGCCTAGAATGCACTAAAAACTATATGGGAAAAGTAGAAGGGACAGAAGAAGGAGAGAATAAACAGGCAAACCTGCTAAGAAAGCAATGAGTGGCCATGTTTGGATTATATAAAAGCCTGAGGGAGAGCAGGATCCAGCTATCCTGTGCTTGCTGTCTCCTACAGACTGCCTCGAGGGTGCTTCCCATTTACCACCTTGCTTGGTCCCCCAGAGTTGCCGCTCCACTCTCTGGCCACCAGCTGCAGGAGCACAGCCACCCTGAGGCTTCCCCAGCAGCCCCTAGCAGCTTGGTATCTGCAGGGATGGCTACAGGTGTGACTGCAGGATGTCCCAGCACATCCCAGCAAGCTGTAACAGAATCACAGAATCATAGAATTCTAGGGTTGGAAGGGACCTCGAAAGATCATCTAGTCCAACCCCCCTGCCAGAGCAGGGTCACCTAGAGTACATCACACAGGAACGCATCCAGGTGGGTTTTGAATGTCTCCAGGGAAGGAGACTCCACAACCTCTCTGGGCAGCCTGTCCCAGTGCTCTGTCACTCGCACAGTGAAAAAGTTTTTCCTGATATTCACATGGAACCTCCTATGCTCCAGTTTACAACCATTGCCCCTTATCCTATCATTGGTCATCACTGTAAAAAGCTTGGCTCTATCGTCCTGACCCTCACCCTTTACATATTTGTAAACCCCATAGATTTGTGCTTTAACATTACTGCAGCCACAGAAACAGATCTGTGTCTGAGCTGGATTCATGTCTGCAAGCAGCTGGGCTGAAGCCTGGCTTCTCCAATCTCCAGTTCTACCAGCGACTCAGCCCACGCAGGTACCTCTGCGACCATCGCAATTAGATCTCCGAATTGCCACACAGGCATCACAGTGACAAATCCCTCTCTGTGCCTTTAAACTTCCCTCAGCCTTTGCCAGATCCAGCAGGGCATGTGAGATGTGAATGCTTTCACACCTACATGTTTTGTTTAATCAACCACAGATGCTCAGATTGATTGAGCAGTGATTTGCACAGATTAGCGTGATGTTAGTATTTATAATACAGGAGGCATATGATGCCAAAATCCACCCCCGAGGAGGTACCTACTCATGAACTAAACTGTAATTGGATACATTTTATAGTAGAAAAAGAGACCAAAATTTTAAAAAAATTGAAATCTTCAAGTCAGATTTATCAGATTTCCTCCATCTTCTCCCCTCTTTCAGGCTTCTTTCTTCTTGTCTATCTGGTGACATGGGAAATTTTCCTCCTTACCTTTCCTAGAACAACTACAACAGCTATCAAGGCTGTCACTGTGACCAGATCCACCTGAAGACATACAGTGCAAAGTTGGTATTTTTACACACTGTAATTAGTATCTTTCTTGGAACTAGTTGTGGGTTGTTGGGGGTCCAGGCGAGGACAGGCGATGTAACACCAGTCCGGCAGCAAGCCGCCCCAGAGCACAGGGGGCACACAGAGCCGGCCACACTTCCACCACTTGATGTCCTGGCTGGTATTGTAGATCTAACAGTCTTCAATATCCACTACACAGAGCACGTACTGCTCTCTCCTCCAGTGCTCAGGCACTGAGCTCCCCTGGTTCCCCCAGCCCTGTCTTTTAAAGTCCTTAACCTTGTTAAGTATTCAACCTTATTAGTACAAAACAATTATCACCTGGGAGTGCAATGGTCAGTGGGGTTGCCCTATCAACCAACAATCAGTTCGCACTCTGTTCAACCTCTACATGGGTAAAGATCATAATTTTTCCTATGAAAATCTTCATTTTTTAACAAAAAAATGAGAAATAAAGTGGAAATTATTTTAAAAGTTCAGTTTAAAAGTATTAAAGAGTTGTCAAAAAGAGGTCTGAAATCTGTAGGAGTTTTTTGCCAAGAAAAATAGAATTTTTAAAGAAGACTTAATCTCATACAAATAGCACCGCTAAACAGCAATTACCACTTTTCTCCTGGTCTAAATTACAGACAGCTACAAGATTCACTTCTGTATTTCAGTACTTTGTGGAGTGACTACCTTTATTTAAAATGAATTTTTAAAAAGGCCCAGAATATGTAACTCAAAATGATGAACAAGAGAATTAAACAAGTGTTGCATGCTCTTCTGGAATTCAAGTTAAACACTTTGTTGAAATACAGTCAAATGTAGTGAATACAGATTACTTTAGACAGGCAATAATCTCCATTTTATCACACAAGATATTAATACCTACTTTACACCCAGTCCTAGTAAACATATATCAAAACAGCAGAGATGAGACCTTCACTCGCAATGTGAAACAGTTGCCTTGACCAAAGGATGCAAGTACCATCAGTTGTCAGGAGATGCAGATACTACAAACAGCAACACAAACCCCAGGTACTTCAAAGAGTAAATCAGATGGCTTTTTGCAGAACTTTAGAGAGACTGGCAGGTTCTCATCACTGCACTGACACACACACGAAACTAAGGTGTTTTTTTTTCCCCTGAAGTTTCAAAATAACATTAGGAAGACACTTCGGGATTGGCTTATCTATTTCACTGCCTGCTTCCAAGGACCAATCTTTTTTTCTTCTTTCTTTCTTTCAAAATAACAGTCCCAGACCACATCCCAAACATCACAGCACCAGTAGGGCACCAAAATCCAGGACCACCAAATGCAGCTCAGGCACTACTGGCAGCTACGACTTCTTTTCATCCTCAGAGGACGACAAACTGTTTCCAGACCACTGAAAACTCTCTTGGGGTTGAAAAACCCATTTAAGTTGTTTTGAAACTTAAATGTAACTTGCAGTCTGGTAAGACTGAACAGGAGTCTCAATTCTGCATCAGAAGATTCTTAAAATATTAAGAGAAATACAGAGAGGTTTTGTTTTCTAAACTGGTCTTTGTTTTATGTATTTTAAATAGTAAACATAGAGAATCAAGAGTGAATTCAGGGAATATTTTAATTAATGCATATATGTATATTTTACTCTATGAAGCCTTTCAATTCAGTGCCCTAACACTCAACTAGCCTAAGCATTCCTAGCAGTAAATTATTATCTTTTAACATATTACTGATTGATCTTACTGCCCTTCTTGCAGATGTTTTGTTACCAAGATGCTCCATACTTCCGCTAGAAAAAGCAAAGCTATTAATAAATGAAAAGTGAATAAAATATGAATTAAAAAAATCAACAGATCAAAACCCGAAATTATACAGTCCTGTCCTTGAACACCAGGACAAAATTTAGAAGGTGCACAAATTCTTGAGGAAAATGCAGCCAGTCTGTAGGAAACAACTCTGGCTACAGTGATGCTGGCAGAAGAAGGATGCATTCACTTACTGGTTCTGTAGTACATGAATATGCACTTTCCTGTCTATAAAATGACCAATTTACCATTTGGAAACTGCAAAGCGATAATTAATGTACAAGGTTAAAGAGAAAGGAAAAGAAAAAAAAATCTTTCAAAGATGCATCAAGAGAATCTTCTGCCTGAGGCTACATTAGCCAAAATAAGAACGTCCACTGTACAATATCTAATTTCATGCATGAGTGCTGCTCTGGGTCACAGCTCTATGCTCTCTCCCTCTGAAGCTTCCCCATTCACCCCTCTACCCTAGCCTAAAATACTGCTATTTATAAACTGCTTGGAAAACTGGTGTCCCAACAGCCTCACAGGTTTTACAAACAAATGTGTCTGTCTAACCTGATATTGAATTTATAACATTTTTCAACCAAGAGGAGTAAACAAGATGATGCACAAGGCCATTACTTTCAGATTCAGGCAGAATGGAGAGGAGTGTTATTGACAGATGAAAAATTGCTCCTATTTTTGCCAGCAAAATTAAGAACTCTGCTGGAACAAACTGAAAACTCCTTCCAATTTCCATTAAAATATTTTTTTTCGCTTAAATAATAGAACTCAGGTTCATTTTAAGGAAACCATTCTCAGGGCCAATTAAGATACGGTTTGTCAGGACAAACACTGTCCTTTTTTTTCTATTTCATTTTAGGAACAGCAAAATTGTTCAAATATGTCCCATATTACATCCTGGGGGACTGAAATCTATGCTGAACTGAAATAAGGGCAGATAACCAGGCTCCAGAACATCAGCTTTAGGGCTAGCTTAGACAGGACAGTGTAAGAACATATATGAGCAATGAATTATCTGGGACTAACTTATCCACACTAGCATGGCATTTTCCTAGGCTAATATAATCATGCTTCTGACACCCAAAATGTTTGCTTGGGTATCTCAGCAATCATGACTGCATCCACACGGACACATCTTCTTATGTTATGTTGTATAAACAAACTGATTCACCAGTTGCAGTCATCAGCAGACAGCCTGCAAAGGCAAATCAGGTACAACCTAAAAAGGAAAGCAAAATAAATCCAGTACCAACTTGCTCTATGCACCTGTGGAATTGCCATGACTGCAAGTGAGATAAGCTGCAAATAACAGTTTTATCTGTCTAGACTAAAGGTTTAGATTGGCTTGCAATCAACTGCTTCAAATAAGGCAAATCTCCAGGACAGAAAGATGAAAAAAGAGAGAGGAAAATCAGTATATGAAAATTTCTTTAAAGATATGACGTATCATGGAATCACAGAATGGAATCACAGAATAGCTGATGTTGGAAGGGACTTCTGGAGGTCATCTGGTCCAACCTCTCTGATGAAGCAGGGCCACCCACAGCTGGCAGCCTGGGCTGTGTCTAGGCAAAAATCCCAAGGACAGAGACCCCTGGGCAATGTGTCCCAGTGCTTGGTCACCCTCACAGTGAAAAAGTGTTTCCTGATGGTCAGAGGGAACCTCCTGCATTTCAGGTTGTGCCCACTGTCTCTGGTCCTGTCACTGGGCACCACTGAAGAGCCTGGCTCCATCCTCTTTGTACCCTCCCTTCAGGTATTTATAGACATTGATGAGATCCCTCTGAGCCTGCTCTTCTCCAGGCTGAACGGATCCAGCTCTCTCAGCCTCTCCTCACTGAAGCGATGCTTCGGTCCCTTCAACACCTCAGTGGCCCTTCGCTGGGACTCTCTCCAGTTATGTCTGTGTCTCTCTCACACTGGGGAGCCCTAAGACACTTTCCCAAAACACACTTTCTCAGTCTGAAAGTAGTAGATTTCTCCAAATTCAAACAAGTAAATAATGAAGATTTATTTCAGAGGGTTCATGTAATCCTCTTTCTCACCCAAAGTTATTAAGGTTGTTTGTTTTAAGGGGTCAGTACTACTGTTAGGCCCACCAAAAAGTCACCAAGGTCTCTAAACAACAAGCATTTTTATGAAGACTAGGGGCAGAATTATACGTATCTTTTTCACACAATTTATAGCTGTCTTCTCGAAAAGGCTTGAAAACAACTAAAAAGGAAAGTTTATTAAATTGTTTACTGCTCAAATACATTCTGAAGCAAAAATAAATGCCTTGCCAGCTGGTGTTCCTGTGCTCTCTGCAAAGAAGCAGTGTTCGACACTTATCTCATAGGACCCAAAATTCTTCCTTTCTGCCTTTCTTTCCCTCTGTGCTGTCAGGTTTTTTTCCTAACATCTCTTCAAAAAAGCTAGATCAATAAATAAATTCTTGACATAGCTCTTTGTATAATGTCATTAACATTGTAGGAGAGCACAAAGTGATCCTTAACCTACCCCTCACAGCCCGGGGCAGCTCGGGCCAGCAGCGATGCCACAAGAGGGAACAGTCCACCACAGGGTGCTGCTTGCAACCCCTCCGTTGTGTCCCAGACCTGAAGCCCCAGATGCCCAACCTCTTTAAAAGGGAAGCTTCCCTAACCCTTTAAAAACTGCAGTTTCTGAAGACTGAAAGAAGAAGGGGGGAAAACAGGAGAAAAAAAGCATATGCTAGCATCCTCTTCTCTATTAAAAAGGAAGTAATGTGATAAAGGACTGTTATAACCAACATTTTAATTAACCCAAAGACAAGATAACAACTTTTAAACTGCTCCTCTGCACATTTTTTTTCCAGTCTACGTTGGGGAAGTAGCAAGTACATGTTAATCTTGTTCTGGCTTACTAGCAAGTTATTTATAATACACTTCAAAATTTTGGAAGGTTACATTATGGAGTCAGAGTTGTATTGTCTATTGTTTTACAACCAGGTGCAGGAAACTCAAGCAGAGCCAACACACTTACTGGGAAAAAAATAAACAACAGAAGAAACCAAACCAAACAAACCAAAACCCAAAACCCCTGTGGATTGCAGAACTTGCTTTTTGTACCTGTTTTTTTTCCTCACATATTTTAGCAAATGTAGGTATACCATAAATTAATATATACCAAGCATAAATGGAGCTCCCCCTCCCATTTTCCTCATCTGTCATCTTCTATAAATGTCAGTGACCATCAGAGGCTCACCTTTGAAGACAAACTCCAAACTTGCCTTAAAATTGTTCTATCTTGCTAGCTGATTTTATATTAAAGACATACAGTTAAAGCAGTTTTGATAGGGAAAAGGAAGCTTTTTGCAACCGTTTGGCCTCTCTACTTCAAAGCAGAGACAAGAAGTCTTCTTGCTTTGCTGAACAGACAAGCAACAGAAAATTATTTGTGCTGATTCTTTTTTCCTACTTAGTTTTTGCTCTTCTTGCAGAACAGAAATACAGTCACCTACTGAAGACTCATCTCATCTCACTAGGGAGGGCATTCCCCAGGTCTTAAAGAGCTGGAGAAATCCAAGTAGCAACAGTACAAGAACTATGAAGAAGAAAGGAATCTACATTTTGATCTAGATTAAATAATACTGACTTCAACAAACAGATGCCAAATGTGATACCTTTTTCCAGCAGCAGACTGTGTTGAACAATCACAAGGTAATTATTAGACAGCTGCCATTTCTGAATGGCATGCTTTTCCGATCTTGCGCAGTAACAGCCAAAAATTTGCTTAATTTTAGCTTAAGGTCAGGTAGTCCAACACAAAGCCTGTGACTGGGGAAGTTATATTTATGTACCACTTATCTGTTCTTCCTCTCAGAAAATTCATTACCCAGTTTTCCTTCCTGCTTAACCTTAACCTCGACTTCCAAAAAAAGTATAAAATTCTGCTTACACAGTGTTCTTTATAATTAGACACAAGAAGCTCAATTATAACATCTTCTGCTGTAGCATCTAAAATTGTTGTATATCAACAAAAGCTTTAATCATCCTGAAAAATTACTATGCTATCACAATTCTATTCCATGTTTTAATTTTCTCTGAGCAGAAAGAAATATGAAGACCAATATATTAATTTTTACTATGCACACAGCCATGATTCCACGAATTTGAAAAGCTGGGTTACAACAGTCTTACAGAGTTTAGAATATTCCTGTCAATTGAGTTTTCATCTATGGTGTTGGATACAGTAAAGTTTATTTTATAATAGACTACATTTATATTATCATATCTTAATTAAAAATTTAAATACCCTATAACTATATTATTTTATGTTAATATGGCTTTTATTGTAAATATGTATTATGAAATACTTAACACAATGTATTAAATATGTGTGTATGTGATTTCACATACATACATGCACATGAAACAGGCAAGAGAGGCATTCAGATCCCCGGGAGTCTTTCATGGGCAATGTACAGAACATTACACTGCAGATCCTTGCACTATCCAGTTTAAATGTTTTAAGTAGTAGTCTAACAGAAATACATTGCAACACAACTATATCAATTACCACGTAAAGCTAAAACAACCTACCAAACTGCTGGCTGTTGCTAACAGAGCTTGTAAGACATGCCAAGTGTCCAAAAACTATTTTTATACTCCTGAAGCTTTTTCTTTATTTATAATATACATTTTCAACCTAATATAGGCATTGAGGGAATTTGTTGTCTTAACATTTTAAGTACACATTGTTTTGTTTTTCTCTCTCAATTGTCTCAAACCTTTCTCCTTTAACTCTGCTGTCTGCTAGCTGGTCAACCTCCCATTCTCCTTTTCCACATTTTACGTATTTCCTTCTTTGGTCACTCAGTGGCACTTGTAAACAAAATTTACCCCCTAACCTGCTTGCTGATGTTGACATTTTCCAGGAATATGTGCGTCAGTGTACAGGAACTTAAATAAAATGAAAAAAAATGCAGGTTTCCTGGAAGATGCTATATTAGAAGTCCCTTATGCAAAACCCCTTCAGTTATACAAAGACCAAGCACCCAAGGTAATGTCCTGCACCCAGGGTAATGAGCACTGCACTTTGCTCTTTCACCTCAAGTGGCTTTTTCTATCATCAGCTTCTGCTTCCATCGGCCTGGGTTTGGGAGTTTTCTATGGCACTGCTGGTGTTTGGGAGGATGTTTTGGTTTGGTAAGCAGTTATGATGAATAAATAAAGTAATGGAACACCATATGCTGTAAAGCCCTCTTGTTAATAGGGAACTCTTGCTCTCTGGCTTTTTAAATTTATTTCAGGAGCTGCTGGGCTTTTTCCCCTTTTATTTCCCTCCAATACAGTTTTATTTATTGCTGGCTCTGATCATTAACAAAAGTGGATGGCAGCAGCTCTTCAAGAGCCAGCTATGTTTTTTTGCTTTTCAACATGCCTCTGTAATTTTCCTCCAACCTATATACTTTAGGTTGGAGAAAACTGTTTGCATGATGGCTTTCCCTGAGAGCCACTTCCAAGCCTAAACCAGGAAGTTTCTTATTTAATATTTGCTCTTTGTTTCCCTTCTGAGAGAAGAAAGTGTTAGATCTTGTACAACTGGACAATGGCTGGTGGAAGACGGGATGCTGGTCAGAGATCCAGAAGACTGAAGAGAATTTTCTCAGGCATCAAGAACACAATATCCAACCTGAAGATGCGCAGTACTTTTGAATATAGTTGGAACACATGGATGATCCCAATGAAAACAAGGGACGCAATGACCAAACTGGACTGATTTCTATTTCCAGCAGAGAACATTACATCCCAAGTAACACCACTGCACTCACTCGATAGATCACAATCACACCTCCAATACGAAAAAGTTTTCATTGCTATGTTATGAAAATATCACAATTTACCAATTTAGGTAATTCAGATACTATTATGTCAATACAGGCTTCAAAATACTACTAAAAAAGTTTTTAGCCTTCCTGTTTAGCTCAGAAAACACACAGCCTTAAAACACCACCTATTTTATAAGGTCATATCATCACGTTTTCCTTTAATAAATGCTTACCTGACCAGATTTATTTTTTTTTAAGCAATAAAGAATTAGGATCTAAGTCCAAACCTGAGGACTCAACAAAGCAATAAAACCAAAGGACTCAGACAAGCCAGATCCAACAATAATTTTGGGGGACCTCACATGGAAGTCTCTCTGGGAGAAGATTAGTTTCACAATAACTATTCTTTTTTGCAAAAGCATACATTGGTTTTTTTCCAGATCATTTGTCCAAAAGTAAAGTTTTGTTCTAAAACAAGCGTAAATTTGGTCTTGTTACACTGAGTAATGAAAAACAACACGAAGATAAAGTAACCTGCAAATACTGAACTGCAGCTACACCACCAAGAGGTGAAAGAGGACACCCTTCTCAGGCAGCAAAACGAGTTTGTGCTAGACCAACTCAAAAAAAAATACCACGCCATATTGCCTCGTCATCAGCTGACGGACATGGATCTAAAGAGAGAAGTTAAATGCAAACAACGTACATGCAATGGAGTTTTCCAAGAAAAGAACAAAGGAAGGAACTGATTGTGCTCATTTTATCAAAAATCGTTAAGAAGAATTCAAAGAAACCAATTCCCAGGACTTTTTTCTGCACCGAATGACTAAAACCTACTGAATTGAAACTCTCTCTGATGGAAGTATGGTGTAGGGAGTACAAATCCAGTTTGCCATGAGCAACGAAGAGGACCTAAATACAATTGCATATAAAAGCAAAAAATTTTACATACAAAAATCAGTTTTATGAGAAATCTGGGAGAGCAACATCTACGATTTCAGCAAAATTAGGAAAACAAGTCAAAAAACTGCTTTTGAAGATCCATGTGACTTCATTCAACAGTGGATTTTAAAAAATATTTAATAGTTTGACATTGGTAAGTGTTTGATATTAAATATTGTATCACCTGTAGTACATGCTAGCATTAAGTGTTAATGTTAACAAATATTAACTTAATTTTAATTAAAATTAGTTTATGAATTTGTTTACAGTAGTATTTCGTTTATCTTGACTGTGTTGTCCTTATGCATAAATGAGCTTCATTTGACACTCTCTAAAATTATTTGGGGTTTTTTTTTTCCCTCTTTTCCTCTCATGCCCTTTTCAACTTAGCAGTTTAATTAATACCCATTTCTAACAACAAGTGCTGTCTCGGAGAATTTAACTAAATGCACTGAACGAACCCCATTTCTGAGAAGACCTATAGTAACACACCAAGCTTCAGTTGAGCTTTATTCCCCAGAGTACAAATTCCTCCTTCAGCTTGCTGTAACATTTGACTCATCACTGGGGACATACAAAGTTTGTATCATGTTTTGTGGAAAAAACCTGTAGAACTCTGCTCAAGTTAATACAGACCAAATGACCTCCTCCAAAAAAGTTTCTTAGGCTTCCAGAAAATAGTTCTTTGTCATAAACCGGGTATTTTTCAAGCAGAGTTCTAGCTCTATAGAGCTCTTCAGTAAACACAGCCCTTCCAGCACACTGTGGAGACTACCTCTTACTGGGGAGATAATATAAATAAGTTTAAATAATATAAATATGTTTATAAAGAAGATATAAATCTTTTAAAGCTGGAACTGCTCATTAGATGGTGGTGCATTCATGCAAATAACCCTGTGATCTCACATGGGTCTATAAAACCCAGACTTTGACCCTGAACTGATTCCTGAAAACTCCCCCTACAGTGGCCGGGGGAACAACTTCAAAAAACAGGAGAGTGGGAAGCAAAAGGAGAAGGGAGAAGAGAGCCAAAATGACAGGTCTTTTTTTTTTTTTTTCATTAAACTTCCTATGGCTCAAAACTCAGTGTATTACACAGGGCAGGATAAAAATCCAGCAGATACAGCACTGAATACTTCTTTGTTCATTTTATTCTAATATATTTTGCTGCAAAGAACAGAAGCAATACTGTTAGACTGGAATATGTCACCAAACTTGATTCTTTCATCCGAAACCCAAGTCTAAATGACTCCTTTTATCTGCCTTACTGGTTCGTTGTCCCTTTCCAAGTGTCTGAATGAAAGCGAGGAAGCTCAAAACTGTCAAATTTCCAGATGTCAGTGGACGTCGCAACACCCACACTTTGAACAGAAGGAAGTGGACTGATTTGGTTAAAAGATTTTAGGAAGCAAAACATCAAAAGATGGCAGGAAGCAAGAAGAAGAAGGAGGGGAGACCGCTGGCTAGTTCCAGCCTTGGCGCCGACTGAAATGAAGGGAGATGAAGCCAGATCTGAAATGAAGGGAGATGAAGCCAGATCTAACGAGCCCCTTTCACTGCTTTCCTCAGCAATGCACTGCTGAAACAGCAGGTATGATTCGGTGAAAGGAAAGCAGTTTACTGAAGTTTAGTATTTCTAATTACAAGCATGAATTCAAATCCTCACAACTCATGTCACCATACTATTTGTTTTCAACGTGTTTATTTTCAGCATCAGTGCAAGTTGTCAGTTTATCTGTTCACTAAGAGTATTGTTATCCTACAATCAGCATTCCTTACATCCTCCCAATCTGCAATTTACTGAAGTTTATCCAATATATAGATTTGTTGTGACACGTATTAATCACATCAAGATGCGTTTTAGAAGAGCCCCCTGTACGCTACTGGGGGTAGTATAAATATCCATACTAAAAGGCCTCCCTGGGTGCATTCTGTGTGTCTGGTTCTCAAATTCTTTTGAAATTAAAATGAAAAGTAGTAACCTCTTGTACTATATTTGCTGAAGTAATTGAAAACACGAAGCAACTTATACTACAAACGCAAATACCATTAAAGCACAACTTCCTCCACCACATTCATGCTATTGAACCCTCCCCACCACCAAAGGTGGCAATAACATCAACCTTTTGTCTTTTTCCTATTCCTCAGGCCCACCAGCACAGCCAGTGGAGCTGCAGCTAAACCGGAGCCATGCGCATGCTGACAGGTCCCTGGTATTTAATTTGCCAGTCAACCACGGGTCTGTAATATACTCAGTTCTTGAAACACTTTATTTTAGGTTTTTTTCCTTTCTTAATTTATGAATATTCTCTACATTTAGTACTTATGAAAGTAACGGACAAGGCGAATAATTAGATATCCAGCAGAGCTAAATCAACGAAGCTCCTTTGGACTCAGTTCACAATGTGTATAATTTCAATGTGAGGTTCTTCCCATCCAGCCCTACCAAAGGGCCCCAGACAACTCCAGTTATAGATCTTTTTAATCACTGCCTAATCTAGGAGTGAAAAGAACGATGCCATGTAAGAAAGGACAATGTCCTCCACTAACTGGAGCTGAGACACCATACGTGAGCAATTAGGACCCTAATCCTGAACCACTTAATTTCCCAATTGCTTTTACCAGTTTTTAAAACAATGGATTATTGCTTCTTGCTTTCTTCATGAAAACACAGCAACTACAATCAGGTATTCTGCATCTGAATAAATGAGAATCTGTGGTGCTCCACCTGGAGCAATGTGCTTGCTACTAACACACACACAGAGCAGCTGATTGCAAACCCAGAACCACCAATAATTCCATGTTCACTGTTAGGTTTTACCTACTCAATTCCTGCAGAAATAGCAGGAACCAGAAATCCCAAGGAGTTACAATAAACTGACTTCTAGCTGTCCACGAAGAAGGGCAGCTGGGAACATGTGCACACACAGTGGGTTTTGGATAGCAATAGCTACACAAGGCAGGGTGATGTCTTTGGGAAATCCAGCAACTTTTTCTTCCCACAATCTGCCACACCTCCTGCTTTCTTCCCACCAACTGACTTGTCAGGCAGCCTCGCTCTGCCTACCTCAAGTTATCCCTCTTCCAGCCTCTCTACCAAATCTCACCCAATCTGCTCGCTCTCAGACTAGTATTGTCCTTGTTTCTCCCTCTTTCGTGGGCATACCTAAGAGGTCAAGCTGCTTTTTGTAAATATTATCAGTGTTTTAATATGCCAGTAGAGTATTTTGTGGAAGTCTCAAGTCTTTTAAGGTCAGCTAAAGGGATCCCCTCCAGGCCATGTACACTACAAACATGTAACGTAATAAATTAAAAGCTCTGTCAGAATGTAGCTATTCCTATAAGCAGTGGAAATACTGTGGAAAACTGCAGTGCAAGGTTAGAGTTTCATGTCCACGAAATGCAATGTTTTACCCATGCCTACCTTCAATATGCTACGGCTGCCAAGGGCCAGCAGCCCCAGCAAAGAGCCTGAAAAGGAATCAAATGGAGGCTATGAAATCAAGATGTTGCTTTGATTCCTATTTAAAAAAAATATTGACAAGATTCACAGGCCCATGGCAGGATTCAGCAAGCAGGGCTGATGCCTTCAGGACGCCAAGTGATTCAATCCCATGCAAAAAAAATACCTCCGCAACTGAAAGGATTAGATGCTTGATCCTGTTTATATTCAGGTACCTTTAGAAGACCATCTTCTATCCCAGACCTCTACCAAAGAAGGAAAAAAAAAACAAACACCCAGCACTATGCTACAGTCTTCAAAGACTTGTGTATTTACAGCTGTTCTCATTTCAGTTAAATTTCACAGTGTTTATGGTCAGCAAGCTCTCCCTCAGAGTACCGTACTTCACTCCAGAGAGATGCACCGTTGGTGTGGAAGTATTATGCCATGTGAAACATAAGGGGGTTTTTTTAAGATCAACAGTTTAGGAATGCAAGTTATCTGGGAACATCACCTACACCTGTCTATTTGTAAGTAACACTTAAACCCCTGGTTTCCAACACAGTGCCCGTGCCTTCCCCTTGTTTCCCCCAGAGTAATGTTTTATCACTATGAATCACACATAAACGCAGCTTCATGTACACCATGAGGCAGAAAACCCAAAGATGAATCACTATGAATCTTTGTCTTTTTATTTTATTTTTTTTTTAACAGAGATAAGCAGATCACTAAGACAACCCCAATAACTGCATTTCTTCCTCAGATTCATGTGATGAACACAGATTTTTAAACCTCAAAAAGCTGTTCACATCTGCAGGTTTCTAGCAGTTGTGGCCCCACCCTGAAATCAGATTTTCTCTGGAAAATCACCTCTGGAGTTGTTTTTTTTCCCCCACTGGAAGACAACTGTAATTAATTAGAAGAGAGGTGTGCGTCTGTCTGTCTGTGTGTATGAATAATGGAATGAGACACAGCTGGTAAAACTAGCAAAGCATAAATGCAATGTCTTGACCACTTGTCGCTATTACAAAATCCTATGGCATTTTCCCTTGTGTCTTAGTCTTGCAATGAGGATAATTACATTCTGTCTACTTAAATCCTTAGTTTAAATAGCTACTGTGGTCACATATAGAAAGATATTTGCGTGTCTAGCTCCTACTTAAGTGACTTAACTGCTGTTGAAAATAGGGACAAACATGCCTCTTGAATACAGCTTATGTATGACATAATTAAAGAATTTCTATAAAGAGCCTATGCAGTCTGTAGTTAAGTAAGGTAAATTTTCTATTCAGCTAAAAAGTATGCATATCCTACAATAACTAGTTATCCACCTGGGTAGAATATGCTATAAAGTCCATTATTGCTCTTTCTAAACCAGAGACTATCAGAGTCATGAAAAACACACTCTGCAAGCAAAGTCTTGACAGTGAAATAATACTTCAGTTTCCTCACTAGAGAGGCCAAAAATTAGCAATATTGAAAATCTAACTGATATAGTTCAAACAAGTAGTTAAGTTCAGTTAGCCATGCAGAACGGAGAAAGGAATCCTAATTATGATTATTACTACCGTCTCATCCAGCTCGGTATATGGCAAAGTACTGCAAAAATAAATGTGTATCTGTGGGTGCAATTTAAAGATCTCTGAAATCCATTTTTAGTGTGCAAAAACATTTTTGTACACAGTTATTAGCTTGACAAATGATGTCTTTATAGAATCCATAGTAGAAAGTGTGGCCAAACATGTAACTGAAGCGTTCCAGGCAATATGGAGAAACAGTTGTGCTCATGTAGAAATCAGGCTTTCCAGCCGAGATCTCTAAAGCCCCATTTGTACTTGAAAGACATGTCTCCTATTTCACTCTATTTTTTGCTAGCCAACAAATATCTCATCTGTATTCTGCGAAACACCTTTCAACTGTGGGAGGAAAAACAGCGTTTTAGCATTCTGTGGGGAGGGAAGATAAGGACGAGGAGAAGGAGAGGGGGGAAAGGGTGATTATTTCCCCAGTTACCTGGAAGATTAGAAGCGCTCTTCTAATTCACAAGCTTTTTCATATGAATACAGAAGGAAGTTGTTTCAGGAAAGCGGGAGAAACATTTTACAAATGCAGAAACTAGATCAGAAAAAAGTCATCTCTGCATTGATGTTCTGGCAGCAAATTTGGAGTCGCTCTTTCTGATCTACACATGTGCTTTTCACCTGGAACACCGTGCAGTATAGCAGTAGATAACTTAGAACCTCAGTGTGGCAACACTAATTGTGCTGCCTGTTCCTCTGATGATGGTCAGGGCTGAAGCGTATCACAGATCCGGACTTCATGAAAGAAATAAGACTAGAACACATGTACGTGTGTGTGTGTGTGTGTGTGTGTGTGTGTGTGCGTGCATGTATTTTTAGGACGTATGGCAATTTGAAATACTATACCTTGTATTGAAATTCATAAGGATAATACAGTAAAATATTAACTTTAAATCAATTGCAATAGTTTTCCTAAGGAGCCGTTCACCATACAGATAATATTACCACGTCCTTCCCCCACCTATGGCAGCTCAGAAATTGGCTGCTCTTTGCTGACTCTTCACTGAAAGAGGGACAGTGAGAATCATCAAGGGGGTTGTTTTAAGTTGCCATGGCACACACTGGGTTCATTAGCATGACAGGAAGCAAAATGGATGAGTCAGGTTTCCTCTCCAGTGTTAAGCCAATGCCGCCCCTCCACAGGTACAAAAAGCTGATGGCCCTACCCTACAGTAATCCACACCAATAAATTAATCTGTTGTAACAAGGATGTTCTAGATACCTCATTTTCAAAACAATTCTAATCGAAGCATGTTACTTACGGTGCTGTGTAGAGATTAAGACAAGTGTGAAAACCAGATGCAGGCCTGCACTCAAGCAATGGCACGAACACCAATGTTATTCAACATTCCAGCTGCTAATTAGGAGACGGATGGTATCTGAGTAATAGCTGGCTGGGGCATATATGACCACACATCTGTTTCCCACCTCTCTGCATCACTCTGCATGTTCACAGCCTACACGCATTTCTCTCTGAAAGTCCTAATTAATGGATAGCTTGTGTTGCAATAAGCAAAGAAACTGTTATCACCTCTTATAAAAAGACAAGATCTAGAAATGTCGCCTGATACTGTTGAACATTTACGTATGGAGTTCAGTACATGATGTTCAAGGAGTAGACATTTCTGAAGGGTCTGGTTTATTAACTACATGAGCCTAATGGACAGAAGGGCTGTAAAAAGCTTCAAAGAATCAAACACCAATCCATATTGCAACACATTTAATTCTAAACCTTGTTTGCTCAAGCCGGCTCCCTCTGCAATTCCTCATCCATGTTTCCTGTCAGCGTGCTCTCCTGCGCCGGGGATGTGCTCAACACCCCTCCCAGGGGTAGAGCCTGGTGTGCAATAGGTAATCCACCACAGGCTGCCACAGATACCACAGTTTTCACTTGTTGAGCAACTCGGTGTGCCAGCCTTGCTAGTTAACCACCTTCTATGAAAAACAGACATGCAAGACAGTCCGGATTTCTGCTTTATAAGATATGATGGAAGGCTGTTACACACAATATCAGTGATTATTTAAGTCGGGGAAATTGCACGCAAGAACTTTGAGCATAGCTGCACTGAAACACTGTTCCAAGCCACTTACTAGGGACTTAGTCTCACACCACACATGGGAACCTATGTGCCATCCTCCTGGATAAGGATGTTCGGTTCTCCAAAAGACTGAGGAAATGTCCTCACAAGCTCTCAACCCGATCTTACATTTAGAAATAAGTTTCATGCCTGAAACCTCAGCCTTATACATTCCCTAACTACTCTCTGGATAGATTACACACAGTGGGCTCAATGTTCAGAGGCTTCCTGTCTTTAAATATTGCTAAATTCTTGCCTCAACAATACTGCATGGTAATGAGGTATACAGCCTAAAGACAGGATATATGAAAAAATTCCCTTTTTATCATCTTTGAATTGCACTGAATGATCTTCTAATCTTACAACACAGCCTGAACTCCTGAACCACCTTCTGTTCAACACCCATAGTTCTGTGTACCTTTTTATTTCTCCACTCTTTACCTAGACTGAAAAGTAAACAATTCCAAACTTTTTTGTCTCTATTTATATCAAAGTCTGTTCACGTCTTTATGCTGTTTTCCTATGTTTTCTACATCTGCAGCATGTTTCTACCCTGCAGCACTCTAGATACAGGTGAAATGTTGATTTATGTAACAGCACCATAACATTTCACATCCTATTTTTATTGACTCAAACTATTTTATCTGACCACAACTATATTCTCTAAAGAGGTCTTCATTCAGCCCTTCACAGTGATGCTTTGGTCCTTTTCCTTAAATTACACAATTAATTAGGATCCGATACACTGTATTAATAGCATACTCTTTGCCCTCCAGTATGAATTACTTTGCATTAATCAAGATTTAATTTCATCCATCATTCTGTTGACTGCTGACCTCATTTGGTTAAATCCTTCCAATATTCCTCTTCAGACTTCACTAGCACACAACCAAATATCATTACATTGCATTACATTCACCATTTTTAAAGATATTCTGCTCCAATTACGAAATTACGGTTGACTGATGAAACTCACTCCTATTCTTCTGTCTCTAGTCACATTTTAATGCAAATTGACTTTTTATGTACCTACTTGGAAACTATTTCCCATATCCATTTCCTTGCTCTCAGCTGTTGACACACAAATGAAAAAGATAAATTTATTCATATTGGACAGCATGTGCTAATGTTAGTATACAACATAAATCACATACTTTCTAAATTTTTTCTTTTTTAAATTCTCATTGTCAGCTTATCACTGTATATTTTCCAGTACAAAAAGCATTTTTCTGAGTTTATTACAGCTTAACATCTTGTTGCATGTTTTTCAACCACGTAAACATTTAATCTTCCTTTATTACTTCTGCAAAGCAGATGAACATCATTATCTCCATTTTATAAATGAAGGAATTAAAGAAGAAAATGAACAATGACTTCATCAGGATTGCACAGAAAGTCTGTGGCAGAGATGCCCAGCAAACTTGGAATTGTTGGTGAGACCTATTCACTGGTCACCAAGTGATTTCTCATATCATTTCAGTCCTTCTTTAGTTTCCTAACAGCAGTGGAATTTAATTTCCCCATATATTATCTAGCAAGTTTATCAAAGGGGGACGTGGTTTGAAACTTGTGCTATATAGCCCAGTAACTGCATTTGCTTGAGGAGCACCGCCAGCCCCAAGTCCTCACGGCCAGCTGACTGATCATCTACATTGTAATAGCCTATCAAAAGTGACAGGTATTCACAGTGAGAGCTGCAGCTTATTACAAACAAAAGGCACATGCACCTTTCATCCTGGTAATTAAAACAAACAAGCCAGTACCTTTGTCAGGGAGGAAAGAAACCCAGCAGATTTGCAACATAATGATTCCCGACAATGTCTAGCAAATCTTTGACTGGTACGAACAGTAATTTCTTCAGGAATATCTGAATCTGCTGGAAAGAAGTCAAGATCATTTCCTATCGGAACAGATGAAAGGTTCTTCGAGACAGCAACATCATTCTTGGCATAGACTGCAAAGCATTGAACACAAAGGAAGGGACTGAATATGTGAAATACCATGAGATGTGTGGCCAGGCTCGGGTACTGGAGGAGAACACAGGCCACTGTGACTATTCTCCAGGAGACCACTGCTGAAAAACTCAGGGACGTGACCCTTACATCTGACTGTGGCTCTACAGTTTCTCAGAGCAGATGTTTTATGATGGCCAGTTGAACTAGGTTTTGAAACCAACAACAATAAAACAACCTGAAATTTAGTAGGACATGTAAACCACTGTGCAAGGACTGAGATACTGATCCCCACCACCACACACAGGGGTATACCCATTCTCAGAGAAACCCCTGTTTGAATAAAGATGACCCTAGCTAACCAGCTATAGTCACACCAATTTATCACAGAATCATAGAATGTTTTGGGTTGGAAGGGACCTTAAAGCTCACCTAGTTCCAACCCCACTGCCATGGGCAGGGACACCTCCCACCAGACCAGGTTGCTCAAAGCCCCATCCAACCTGGCCTTGAACACTGCCAAGGAGGGGGCAGCCACAGCTTCTCTGGGCAACCTGGGCCAGGGTCTCACCACCCTCACAGGAAAGAATTTCTTCCTAATATCCAATTTAAGCCTCTCCTCTTTCAGTTTGAAACTGTTCCTCCTTGTCCTATCACTACACGCTCTTGTAAAAAGTCCCTCTCCAGTTTTTCTGCAGGACCCTTCAGGCCCTGGAAGGCTGCTAGAAGGTCTCCCCAGAGCCTTCTCTTCTCCAGGTTGAACAACCCCAACTCTCTCAGTTTGTCTTCATAGGAGAGGTGCTCCAGCCCTCTGATCATCCTTATGGCCCTTCTAGTATATATTTGTTTATACACACTTAAATTTGTTACCTCAGACCACAAAGAAAGAACATTCTAAATCTTGGTAAAATATAAAAGAAAGGGAGATTGTTTTGGAGGACTGTGCTGCCCAGAACACAATAACATCACCATCAGTCCCCACACATTTGTTATTGCATTCAGCACAAGTGCCGGATGAACATCTGCACTGTAAAAATTCAGCCCATTAGCTCCTTCAGCTTGTTAGCATATTTTAATACTGTGATCACAGCTTTCTATTTCTATCAAGGTGCTACTAGGTGCCAGACTCAGTATTCACATAGTGCGTCATTATTATCTCTACACCCCTCAGGTCCTTAATCTGTCTTACTTTTATGAAGCTATTACACAGCAATACTGAAACAGAAGGAAAGAAGAAGGAGAAATCAGAGAAGGAAAGAGGAAGCTACCAGTGTAGCAATACTGCTGGAAAGATAAGTAGAGCTGTGATCTTATCGTGTATGGCTGGACTAATGCTGTGTTACACACATCTCTCTCTAGCCTCTTAGACTGCAAAGTTCGAGGAAAGTAATCTGTCACATACAAAACACAATTAATTTAACAACTCACTCTCCTGTATTCCTTTAGTTCCTAACAGTGGATCAGTACAAACAGTTGGTCAACTGCCTGATTTACGGCCTAAATAGAATGTGGAAAAAAAAATTCAGCCTTGATTTTAACCCTAAAGATGTAAATAAAGGAGTGGGTGCTTTTAAACAAAGACAGAAATATCAGTTTATTTTTCATAGGAGCTGACTTTCTATGTTGCTGATAGTTTTCTTTAGGCTAACCAATCTGTATTCACCCTTCACATTTGCATGCAACATGCACGTAAATAAAACAAAAACATGTGCAGACCTGCTGTCATGCACACACACACACACACACACACGAGTATCTGCTGCCTGTGCTCTACACAGTCACAGGTGATAACTGCGTGTTCTACATGTAGTAGGCTTTGTGTGTGCATTTCTTTTTTTAAACAAGTTAAGCCAACTTTCATCACAGGATAGTTCACTATTAAACATAAAGCTGTCACACAGTCCACAAATCCTGATGAAAATAAAAAACCCCAACACTATTCAGAAAAAAACAGTAAGCTTAGAGAAATTAAAAATATCTGTTCCTCACAAAGTAAGTGAAAAGACCCAGGCAAATAGTCTTTCAGGTTCACATGAATGCAGCACTTTCAAGCTTGTGTCCTACATTCAGAATGCCTTCACATGAAAAGTATGTGCTGAATATAGAAGAAACCAATGTGCCCACACATCTACTGGTTAGCAAAGGGTTGATGGATCTCTGCTCATTCTCACACTTATGAAATGAGATATTTTCTCTTTACCTCAGTTCCTGCCCTTTGTAAATGCCGAATTCTTTCAGTAGGACAGAAATCCTTTGCTCCTCATGCAGAGCAGTGCAGTGTTCCTTCAAGGAACCAGGTTTACTGGGAAGAGCACAACTAATCTGCTTATACTGTTTCACTTAGTATCTGCAACTGGCCAGTGCCAGATCCAATATTGGGCTACCTGGGCCTTTGACCTGACCTAGGACAGCTGTTCCTATTAACTCATTTAACTAGCTGACATTATTCCAATAGAGTCTCATGTCTTAAGCCAAACTGGACTTTGTTATTGAAATTTTATATTGCTTTCTACTAGCATGGGTTCATTCCAAATTAACTCAAGCCCATGAACAGTGGTGAGAGACCCCTTCCGATGTCACTCTGTAACAAAAAGTGACAAATTATGAGATTTTCAGAATGGGGAAAAAGAGCAAAAGAACTATTAGCTCTTAATTCCAAAACTTTCCTGTATTCAGGGAAAGGTCTTTAAGCACATGCTTTAGTGAGGCAAGGACAAAGGCATTTAATAACACTACTGCTTCATGGAAACCGTAAACCAGTCAAGGATAAACCACCACTGAATAGAGTCACTTGTACTGCCCTCTGCTTCATGCCGGCACAAGAGTTTGCAGAGTTGAGCTGAGAACAAAATCAAAGACATGACACAACCCAAAACAAAATGGAAATTTCTCAGAGTTCATCAGAACCAGACCAGGTCTCCAACCCAATTCCTGTGTGGCTGCAGAAGCATTTGCACAGGGACAAGTGAGGGAGCAACGACAAAGAGCAACACTGGCTTATGCCAGTTTCAAGCACTTCCAAACTGTGGAGAAAAGAGGGTTTTTCAGACTGGAAAGTCTGAGATAGCTGCACACTAATGGCCAAAGCATCACAATTTGATTAAACATTACATGATATGGAAAAACATCATTTCACACACAATACAGGCCATTGAGATCACTGAAAAGCCAGGATTTATTTGTGCACCAACATGATGCTGTATGTTAAGCTACATAGAAACTTCAGACAGAAATTTTTCAGTGTGCATTTATTTATACCGGAACATGCAAGCAGACTCCCAATTCATCTTCATCTCGGCTGTTACTTTAAAATAGAAGAAGATGAGCCTGCTTAAGAAAAAAATAAGGTGGTTCATTTCATCAGGGAGATGAAGAGTTTCTAGAGATAAAGGGTCAGATATGCACCTGCAGAATGAAAAGCAATCAAACATCACAGTGCAGCACTCCAAGAGAAGGAAGGTCATCTAGTTTGACTCTATGCACATTTTCGTGAGGGGTTTTTTAAAATTATTTTTTATTTTTAAAAAAGCTGCCTCAAAGCACTTTCTCTGAAACACTTTAAACCATATGAAAATGTAAGTAATCTTCATGCTACTTAAGCACGCGAACATCTTCCAGTGCTGTACAGAAGAAATAGCTTGTGACTGTTCCTCTAAGATTGTGTCAGCCAAGTGCAAACACGGCACAAATGCAGTGCTCCTAATGAGCACTTACCAGCAATAAGCCATCTGAATGAATGACACAGGGAACGGTGGCTTTAAAACCTACACAGAAGGATTTCAGTACTGCATCCAAAACTTATAAAGGTATAGCAAGGCAGCTCCTAGTGCACTGTACAACGTGACCCCTGCAAATGAGAATGTAGAAAGGACAGCAATGAACAGTACTTACTAATATGGACTGAAAGCAAAAACAACAAAAGCTGCTCGGTTCCACTCCACTTCTGATCTCACGTTTGAGCACCTACCAGTCATACACAAAATAATGTCTGAAAATAACTGTCTCACAGTTCATTCTCTTCCTCTCTCCAGGGGGAGAGTTGTGCCCGTGGTAGGATAACTGTGCTATGGCTTCTGTACTTTAGTTTTAGGCCTGCATTTATGAAATATTTTTTGCTACCATGCACTTCTAGCGGAGAAAATAGTTAGAAACAGAGTGCCCTGGTCCACAAGGAGTTCATATCTCTTGTGGAGCCAAGCATACCTGCGAGATAGAAAGTCACACCATGCCTGGTACTACTGCTCTGAGATTTCCAGCCTGAAGTTTAGGCACTCACTCAGATACATAAAAATCACACTTCAAAGATTTTAGTACACTGTACACTTTGAACACTCCAAATCCTCTTTTGCATCTGTAAGAAATCAGTGGCAGAAAAAGGAAACAGGAGAAAGTAAAAACATTACCAGACATAATCATACTAAACTGTAATGTTTAGTACTAGATGAAGTCTCCTAAAAGCTAAAAGGAATTGAGGGAGGGGTGAATGAAATGTGTATGAAGAACACATGCAAACAGTTATAACAAATGTCGTTTCTAGATTTTGATTAAAGGTGATACAACTGACTTTCATACTTTGTGAATAAGTAATATGGCATTTCAGAGCTATTGAAATTCCCACATTTTCATCTGCAAGGCACTGTAAGCTTTTATTTCTTTTCTCATTAACTGTAAAAATATGATTAATGTTCAGCTGGAAACTTTGTGAATGGAAATTCCGTACCAGGAGCCGGGTTCAGCCCTGTTTGTAAGCAGATGCAAATACCTGATGTTGTACTGGCATATTTCATGGTTGTTAGTGGCCACGTATGTATGTGTCTGGCTTGTCTGAATTGCTAATACTGTAAGGCTCCAGATGAAGAATGGGTAAACTCTAGCATTACTGAATTCCACTGCAGTTTTATTACAGAATTCGTGGGATCAGCATTCTACTTCATTTATTAAACACTAGGAAATACAGTATTTTTAAAAATATATACAAAATATTAAAGGAAAACACAAAATTCACCATACTGTTTTGCTTTTTTCTCAAATTTTCAAGCTCATATTAATTGCTAATGTTCCATGATGTGCCTCAAAAATATGCAAAGATGAAATTATTTCAAAACAAAGCACAGAACCCGCTTATATTACTTATTAAGAAATAAGACTGCACTATAGGGTGAAAACCAGCCGGATTTTCTAAATAAAAATCTCTATCTAGCATTGAGTTATATATCCACAGATATAAAATCCAGAACACTGAGGCTTATTCTGTAATACAAAACTCACAGAACCTCTTGCTTTTTAAATAAGTCAGCATATGTATCATATTAAATTTTTCTTATGTTTATCACTTTGTCTACATAAATTATTATTTTACATTTCCTTATTATTAATTGTGCTTAGTGACAGAGAAAGGACAAGTAACAGCATGAGAGATCACTAAATAGCGCAAGATCTGCCCTAGGCTACGGGTCTCACTTGGTTAACACAGCTGGTTAACACAGCTTCTCCTTTCCAAACGGTAGGCAGCCTCACGTAACCTCAAATTAACAACCGGGGACATACGGAGCCCCAGGTAGGGAGAAGAGATGAATCCTTCTGAACAAGTGGGCCAAATCAAAGATAAGTAAATAAGCATTTAAGTGTCTATTGTGACTAAGCCAATCAATAAATACAGGTGAGTGAGCAGTTTTATGCATGTGCTTTATGGCCAGATGCTGGCTCTCCCAATCCACCCCCTCCCCAGATCTACATTCCCAGCTAAAGCACCCTGCAGTCCCCGGGCAGATGCAGCCGAAATCAGTAGCATCACAATACCATCCCTCTCCTTTTCCCCCTAAAGCCCCGAAATAGCCAAGTTTCAGCTGAGATCAGCAGTGACGGGCTCCCAGCACCAGCGGGGCAGGATCAGCCCGGATCGCTCTCTGATTAGAGGGGAGCGCGTCCTGACTTTCCCCAGTCACTTAAGCCGGCGTCTCACTGCTTGTCCTTAGAGACCACAGCTCCACTCAGGCAGAGAGCGTCTAGACAGTATTCATGATCCATCTGTCTGGCACAGCCAGGCTGATGACAAACTCTATTAGACCCGAAACAATTTTTTTTTCTGCTCTTCCCTCCTCCCATCTCCCTTTTCCTCCGAGAAGCAGTAATCTGACACTGAAAATTACTATCATTGTTGCAATGCTCAAAATAGCAGTGCCAGACTTTCATTAACATCAACGCTAGACTGCTAAATATTTAAAGAAATGGATAAATTTCACCTGAAGTGGGACAGCCCAGCACACATGAAAGCAGAACCACAATCAAAATGTAAATCTAAGCGGTTGTTTTTATCTGCGCAAATTGGGGTGTCACAGTCAGAGGGGGATGCCAAAGGTCTCTTTAAACAAAATATTTTCCTTTGATTGAGCTTTTTGTTTTTAAAACAGAATCATCCTCCAGCCCCCTGCAGATCCCTACACGGCTCAGAGCTGACAGAAGTAGGAGGGGGTGGTGAAAGGGAGAGCTATATATTTGATTTGTTTGGGTTTTTTTACCTTGCAGAGGAAAATGAACTCCTACAGCAAACTCTTCTAAGCCAAAACAGCCATGACACATCACCTCCATCAATGCTGACAACTTGAAGTTTGATGTAGACATAATTTTCACATAACAAGAATGATTTGTTTTCCCTGATTTTAGTCTTCTTCAAATTCTCATGCGTGTCAATATTTGTGTTTCATATGCCCCTGAACACATACGGATCACAGCAGAGATAACTACCTGCACTGTTTCCCACTAAACAATTAAAGAACTAAAATCTCCACCACTGCAACCCTTCTCAATTAGACATGATTCGGATACTGCAGTCTGCAAAGAGACAACAGACTATGCTTCCCATTTCAAAATCTAATTTACTTTTAGCAGGACAAGGCAGGCTGATCATTTGTTGCGAAACAAAGGGAAATGCTCGAACAAATGAGCTGTGTCCTGCTAGAAGCAGGCACATTGTTTCAATTCCTCGGAGTCCAAATTTTGCAGGTCACGTGGAACGGCAAGCTGCCGCCAAGGCCAAGTCTGCAATGTTTAAAATTCTATTGTTCATCTCATTTTTCCTATTATGACTTTGCACTGTTAAATACACCCTTGACCTCCAAGTAGCGTCAAAAGAACAGTCATCTCCATTATCCCAATCAATAAGTCTTCATAGCTGATGAAAATAAAAGCAGTGAGTGGACCTACCAAAAGTTGTCACAGGCTCCTTTGCAGGAGGCTCCATGTGGGGGAATGTGCAGGAACCCTGGAGCGTCCTCGCTGAGGAGGGGCACGTTCGCCTCAACAGGCACCACCAAATCCCAATATAAACCAAGCAAGCCGTTACCTTAGCATGTTCGGCTTAAACAAGTGTTTCAAGTGTGTATTTTGACCAACTTGCTGGACTGCAGCTTGTGTTGTCTAAAATCAGACCCTACCACCCTGTGGAGGTGGTGCAGAATTCCCCCAGCTGCCCTCTGATTTCTCTGTGCTCTACAGACTCCATTGCCCGTGTGGCAGCATAAGGAAACTCTACCTGCAAGTCAGCAGAGGAAGATTAATAAAACCAAAGGGCTGCAGAAATACACGTTTTGTTTAACTTTGCACACATGAGACATCTTATTGAGTTCAGCAGCAACATTTAACAGACTGAATTAACACCCTACTCACTGGAGCCAGATAAGAATAGCAAGGAACACCAGGTCTGGGAGATCTGAACTCCTCTAACACAACGGGAGAGTGTCTGCTATAATCACAAGATCCAGTGAGCAGGTCACCCACAAAAAATATCTTTCTATACCACTGCTCATGCAACTTAACTAAACTAAACAATAAACTCCAACGAGACATCCTGGATTTGACTGCTGGCAAGAACACAAATGAGAAATGCTTCAGTAGCCGGAAAATATGGGCTACCACTAACATGCCACATACTGCTTAAATAAACTAAAGCACAATTCCATATGAAAATGTATTTGTTTAGACATTATTTGGGGACAGTCTATCTATTACTGTGAAATGAGATGAATATCGTTTCCACCACAAGAGGATAGAAGGTTTGAATACAGTATGAGAAAGGGATTCTTTGAAGAAACAGCAGAGGGGAAGGCATACCACAGGGGTGCCAAGGTGCTCTAGGTAAGACAACAGCAGTCCCAGGAAGAAGCAGGCCACCCTGCTCAGATGTAAGCCAGCACACATTTACACGTGGCTCCTTTCAGCAGTTTCCTCCCCATTCAAGAACTGTGCACAAGCAAGAATATGCATGAACAGAGCTGATACATAACACTGAGTAGAAAGAAATTCCTGCTTTAAAATTGAGTGATTTTTTTTTAACATTCATTTTCTTCTTATTGAGTTGTATTACTGTCTTGCCACTAATTAGAGGCCAACGAATGTATGTACTTCTGTGCTGGAAGGTAGACTCATCAGCTGGGACATTTCAAGCGCATATACTCTGGTGTATTCCTGGTAGGGATCCCCATTAAAATCATTGAGCAAAAGCATGCACAACCTTCTTAATTCAACATGTCATCCCTTTAAGGCCTGGGGACCTCACTTCAACAAGTATTCGACAAACATTTTTTCAAGGCTGGAATACAACCAACTGTCATGTCGACAGTAGTGCTTTTTCCTATTACCAATTGACACTGACTTCTACCATGTATCTGTCTAATAGCCAGAACACAATAAATATCACTAATCCTAATTTCTTTCAAATATTGTTCTTGGTTGTATTATTTTTCCATTTGGCTTTGATCTTTTTTCCTCTTTGTTTCACCGTTAGGTCCCTGTTTCACCGGGTTTGGGGGTTTTTTTTGTTTAAAACAGAAGTCCCTTTATTTACCAGCACTTGCCACACAGTCCCTATTGAGATGAAAAAGTACAGTCACTACCAATATCCCCAAACACAACAAATAATGAACTGCTCTCTCTGCCACAAGGTAAGCAAAAATTTAAACACTTCCCAATGCTCCTAGCAATAAATCAAATATCTCCTCTACAAACTTCTCATTTGCAGTGTTGTTACAAAACCAGCAAATACAATTCTTGAAGGACTTAATAGGACTGTTCACCTAATTATTCCTCTTCACTCAGCACCGGGGAGGCCTGAAGCAGCAGGATTATTTATTCTACACCGTGTTTTGAAGGAGTCAAAGAAAGTGAACAAATATAACAGATTTTAGGAAACATAATCATGTGAAGGAACTTGGGGCTCTTATTTTTTTTATTTTTACCTTCCCAGAGGGTAACTGACAGATGGGTGGTAACAGTCCTCATGTCTGCAAAAGGCTGATTTGAGAAGGAAGCAAACTATTTTTCTCTAAGTCCACTGAAAAGTAAGAGAAATGGTGCCACCTTGACCTACACGACTTTCCCAAGACAGGACCATGAAACATGCCCACTGAACTTCCTGTGCAAGCACTAGGAAATCTGCTTCTGCAGGTTTTTTTAGAGACACATCTTGCAGGGTTTGGTCTGGATAAACTTTACTGGACCAGCCAAACTGACTGGCACCACTTCTTTTCAGGTATGCCTGGCTTCATGTTCACAACCTTCTGCAACACCTGGGGGGACAGATGTGACTTAGGGGAAGATCAGGAAGTTTGCAGATCCTGGATCAAGCAAGTAACAATTCCTACAGTCCAAAGGCCTTTTGAGGAGAAGGCCATTACATGGTGCCAACACACTGCTATGATTACTGCACGATTGCCATCAGCGCAGAGGGGTACTGAAAAACCACCAGTGCTCTGGCTATCAGACCTCAAGCTGAAGGAGGCTTTGCGAGTTCCACCGAGGAGGTCCACCTAGGAACTTGCAAGGTATCACCATCACACTGTGGCTGCGCAGGGCCACCACCTGCAATGTCCCAGCTGCTGCCTGTCACCAAAGTCCTTCCCTCCATCTGCTACTACAGTGGTTTTCATGGCTCCTTTTGGACAAATGGTTGTGCTGGCTTGGTTTAAGAGAAGAGCTGTACAGTATTTCTTTCAAAAAAAAAAATCCTCTATTTGAACTTTAAAGATTTGTTTACAAGTTTTGCATGCACAAATAATAAGGTACAACTTTTTTACAACTTGAAAGCCAAGGTTAGCCTAAGCTCATGGGCAAATATATGTGACATTTTGACCTGGACCTCTCACAAAGCTAGTCTTGGGGCTTTTGAAACAGTTCCACTCAAAAAAAACCCAAATCAAAACAAAAATAAAATGAAATAACATAAAAGTGTATGTAGACCATTATTATTTTGAAATCTCTGAAATCACTGAAGAGGTACCAGAGTACCACAAAGTACAAGATTTAAAAGCATTTACAGTACAACATTTAGAAACATGTTCATTTAGAGGCTAGAGGGTAGAAGATGGAAGGGGTGTATCCAATATCTGAATTCATCTTCTATTATGAATCCACTCCAGTGATTCTATCCTGCTTAATGGTATGTGTGTTCATTACAAAAATTACAGATACATGCTGCTTATAATTCCTATTATTAACAACATAACAACACAGATATTCCTAAGCCATAGTGAAAAGAAGTGAAACAGCATGCTGAAGGATGTCAGCATTGGCAGAACTAAACCACTTGGAAAATACTAACATAACAGCATTTCTATTGTAGACCAGAAGTGTTACTGGAAAAATTCTCCCCCATGCAGAAAGCTGAATTGTGGTTTAAAAATAAACTATTGCAGAACATACAAAACAAAAATCAAATTTGGATTTCAGTGTACATCACTGAGGGCAAAGCACTGAGAGAAATTCTGGTGATAAGCCCTGGCACTCTGTGTGAGGTATTTATGCACCAAAGAATAGCAACTAAAGCTATTTTAAATTATACCTACAGAAGCTCAGTGACCTACCAAATGATGCTGATCTCAGCACTAAAAATGTATTTGATTAATAGGAATGATTTCCTGACTGGAAAGATTACAACTTTCTTAATAGCCTTAATAGCATATAAAGACTGTCACAGAGACAAAGCATAAAGTATTTTTTAGAACCTTGGAAAACAGATATATATTACACTTTCTTTCTCAGAAGCCACAGATGATCCACATTATTATAACCTCAATGTCTGCAGCACGAACTCCTTTTGCATAACTATAACTTTCCAGGTTTAGAAACCTAGAGAAAGCGTGTTACAAATCACTGCTGGTTCAAAGAAAAACAGTATTTACTTCCTCTGTTGCATACCCCCTAGATATCACACTGTAGACTAAGTTTCCAAACAAACTGATCTCTGAGGTAAACAGACATATTTGACACACAAACGTACATGGATGCCCACAAAGAGCCAGTACTTACAGCTAAAGATGCCTGGAGGTGGATGCTCTGTTACAAGCAGACAGTTCTCTTCATCACTGTTATCCCCACAGTCATTCTGTTGGTTACAAATCAATGAACCAAGATACAAGCATTTACCACTGGCGCAGGTGAATTTGCACTCTGAAAGGCAAAAGAAAAGAAACCAAAACAAAAAATTGTGAGGAAATTGATGCTTACCTTCTTCACTGCTAGAATGATTGATGCTAAAGGCAATATTTTTCAAACAGATGCTATCATGATGGATGGGTCTTTGCACTTTAACATCAAAATAATTAATACAGTATTTGTAGCATTGCATGTATAAATACATACATGACATTCCAGATCACAGGAATCAATCCACTAGTAAATCAGATTTGCCATTTTGGGAAATTCAACAACTTCTTAAAAAACAGACAATATTTTTCGTAGTTCACGTTGATTACAGTTCACTTTGGTCAAAGACCATGTTCTCATACATGTTTGTGTGGCACCTTGCACACTTGAGGCAAGACAGCGCTATGAATAAAAATAATAATTGTCCCACATTAAAAAAGTCTTGCACAATGTAACACAGCATCGAGAAATCAGTTGTAAGGCAACAGTATAGTTTGTAAACAGGGACAATCCTGTCCAGACACAGACAATTATTCCTTAACTACCTTCCCAAAGCCAATTTGCCAGTCTCCCAACTAATTACAATCAAGCACGCAGTGTCTGCACATTGAACTCCCACATACCAGTTTGCTTCACCAAGTCAGTAAACTTCTAAAACCTGTACAAAGTGTCTGAATGCTATATGCAGGCATGCAGTGCTTTTTATATTTTGTTCATTACAAGAAAATTAAGCGTTTCCCCTAAACGTGTTCCATCATGAGAACACTTCCCATGAGACCAAGTATTTCAACAAAAGCTTTGTTACCTCAAGTTCCTTCTTACTTTTCTCCCTTTCTCTGCAAAAGGAATTAGGCTGGTCAACTAATCCTGTGCAGGATACCTCACTAGACTGATCTCTAGCTCTTGAAAAACAACGTCAAGGAAAAACTCCTCACCTCACCTCACCCTCAAAGTTTACAGTGACAGGAGAGCTAGGCAGTTACCCCTTCTGACAGGGATGCCATTAACTCCATCCTTGGCCTTTTGTTTACTGGTAAAGATTCAGAAAGTGCTAGCCAGTGGTAGCTTTTTACGGGAATTATAGTCCAGCGCCCTGTCATCTTAGATCTCTTTTATTTGATTTTCAGAGCCCGGTCAGAGAGGGCTCAGTCTGACTGACTTGTCCTCTGTCTGAGGAGGTAATACCTCAGTATTTAAATAAGGCATTACATACTAAAGATGTCTACTATAGTAGATGGTTGATAATTAAAATTCCATTGCCCTTCTGCTAAACTGATCATTTAAATGTCACTTCCAGAAACAAAGCTTTATAGTAAATAATTGAGATGTAATTAAGAAATGTTCACAAAAATGTACATAAAATTATAAAAAGCTTTTTTACTAGGCTTGTTTCAAAGTTAAATACACTACATATATAGAACAGAGGACAATTATATCTAGACAAATTATCATTTAATGATTAGACTTCCAGCATGTTGACAAATTCTAGTGATTGTCATTCACAGGCACAGGCAAAGCAGATGGAATTAGAAACACTTGCAAGCATTGTATTAAAGTAGTGCCATTCCCTGAACCCTGGGCTTCCATAAGGCTACAGTTTGGGATGGGTAATTCTGCTCCAGAGAGACGATCTCTGGTACTTCCTAGTGAAGAGATACCACTTCTTCATCTTCCAAAGTATCAACAAGAGACTTTCCTTTAATCTTAACAGCACTTGACTTACTCTGAAAGGAGATGACAGGACCTCCAATTCTAAAATGTCCCTGAAACAGTTATTGAGGTGTGGTATTTACCCATGCATACCCAATGTGTAACGTAAGCGCATTAATAGTGAAGGAGGTGAAAAACAAACTGGAAAAGGGAATGAAATAATTTTTCTTAGCAAAACTGCTTTGTAGGTAAAAGTGATGTGTGGACTTCACTCTGAGCACTTTTCATCAACAGTAATAATGACATTTTGGTACACACACCAGCAAGAATCTGTTGCTGTGAAAATATATGCATCCACATGTGTAACATATAAAATGCTACTTAGGAATATAAATAAAACCATAAAGTGCTATGCAAGAAAAACAAGCATTTCCTTTCGGAAAAAATCTGGTTTGCCTGGTCAAAACATGCTTACCAATCAGTGATTATTTGCCTAAACAAGGTCCTCAGGATTTACGCCCTTCTTCCAACACTGTAGTACGTGAGCTATTCAAATTGTACAATAAAATACTGTACCAACAAAATATTTTTCCCTGTTTCTTTGTCACCCTGTCCTTCTCTGCTACAGCAAAGAACTGAGGAGGCATTTAAGGGCTTAGTATTTCTGTTTTGAGTATGGAGCATAAAAAAATTCATAACCAAAAAGAGTAAGCCTTTGAAGCCCAAGGAACTGAGGTCATTAACAGTTACTTTTGGAAAGAAGACTTAAAAGATCAGTCTCAATATTAACAATCTGATAATTACAACACTTTAGGACGCATTTCTGCAACTTCATGAAGTGAGAAACTGGAACGAGAAAAGAACAAAGTTGGTTCAAACTTTCCAGGTGTCTTAAATGAGGAATATAACATAGGGTCAAATCAGAGTGCTAACAGACATACTGCTTCTATTTGAAAGGCAAATATCAAACACCATATTGGTTGAAGTTAGAATATTTGGCATGTTATTTTGGCCACAGTATTTAATTCTTTCCTGTGTCTTTGTGTTGAGTCCTAATGTAAAGCTTGCCACACTTCCCTCATGGCTCATACAAAATGCTCAAGCAAGATGTCAACTCAAAAGCAATTCAAGCTAAAAATTTTGGGTTTATGCTGGCCACCAGATTATATGGTCTTCAGACAAAAGACCAAATGAAGCACTGAATTTTTAGTAGCTCTACTAATGTCCTAAAGGTCTGGTTTTTTAAATTCCATTTTTAAAATCCTCCATAAGAGGACTACCCAGAGGAAAGAATTTGTGCTTTAAGGGTTTTTTTGTTGTTGTTGCTCTAGATAATGGACCACATCAAAATTTGGATTCAAAAACAGACTCAATCAACTTTTCTTGTAAAATTTTATGGCTACTTCCTCCTTCCCTCAGACATGTGAACATTGCCATTGTCAAGGTGCATTAAAAGAGAGTCATCAGGCCTCTCATCCCCTGTTGATGTGCCCACATTTGCCTGGAAGCTTGTTCACAATACCACAGGAATTCTGTGTTGATTTTAAAATGGAACGTTGTCAAAATCATCTTGTTTTGTGATGTTCTGCCAAAACTATTTGCCAAGAAAGCAGTCATCCTGTATGCAGCGTGGCTGGGATGGAGTTAACTTTCCTCATGACAGCCCCTTTGGGGCTGTGTTTTGGATTTCTGACCAAAATAGTGTTGGTAACACACCAGTGTTTCAGCTATTGCTGAGCAGTGCTCACACAGCATTGAGGCTTCCTCTTTTTCACACTCTGTTACTCCCAGGGAGTAGGCAAGAGGTGCGCAAGAGGCTGAGAGGGGACACGGTCAGGACAGCTGACCACAACTGACCAAAGGGATCCTCCATGCCATATGGCATCATGCTCAGCAATAAAAAACAGGGTGTTTGTCTTCCTGTTGCTCAGAGACTTGGTTGGGCATTGCTCTGCTTGTGGGAGGCGGTGAGTGACTGCCTTTGACATGACTTCTTTCCCCTCTTTCCTTCACTTATTAAACTGGCTTTTTGCTGTTACTCTTCCTATCCTCTCCTCTTCCTATGGGGCGGGAAGGGGTGGTGAGTGGGCAACTATGTGGGTGCCAAGCTGCTGGCAGGGATCAATCCATAACACATGCATGTGCAAAAGTAACTTCTAAATCTAACAAAATTAATATCCAATGGAAGACACAAAAGTGCTAAACCTAGCCTGCATAATCATGTTCCGCTGAAGTCTGAAGGAAATACTTAAAGGAAAAGTGTATAAACAGGACAAATTAATTAAACAGATTATTCAGTGAAAATACAGATACTTCTAAAAATGAAACACACTTAGCATCAGGTATTTGTGACTTGTAAAGAAAAATTCAGTACTTTTAAGTAGTTTGTACAGTAAATACATTTAACCAGTGGGTGTTTTTACTAAAACCAGAAGAGAACACTTCATTGTAAAACAATGTCGATCAGGGTGATGGAGGTAACCGAAAGCAAATATTAGAGCAGGTAAAAAAACCTTCAGAGGTCTGTACCAAAATACTAGGAGTGACCTCAAAACATTCCACCAGGGAAATCCAGACCAGTTGAGACTAGACCAATGTGCTTAATGACACACCAGAGAGCTCTTTTCAGTACAAAGTCTCGTACTTGGCCTGTCTAGACAAGAAGAGGGAGAAAAGCTCCCGCTCTGAAAACAAGCCAGCATGATCCTTCTTTCATCAATAATGTGTCAAAGCTAGGCAGTTTTCCTCTTCATTTTCAAGTGACAATTAGTGAAACATCAGTAGCTCGGTCAGCTCTGACTAGAGCTAAACCGAAGCAAGATGACAGCTACTATGGGTCAAAAAAACCCAGCCCCTCTAATAATTACGTCTTACTATGCTTATAATTATGTCAGCAGCATAATTTTGTAACTTTTCTTGCTGATATAGTGGTTCTTCAAGATAAAGTTTTAATAAACATACTGCCAGGTAGCACTGGACTACCTTGGGAAAAAAAAGGAATACTGAGAATACTGTTATGAATGTTTCCTATTTTTATAAACTGTATGCAAGTAGCATAAATAAGTATATCACATGTTCAAGGTCAATACTTGTAGGTATAAACTCTCTACGTATAAATACCCATTAATATATGACTGCATTTCAAATCATTAATTGATTTTTATGTTTCAGCTGCAACAGCAAAAGATGGATTTGCCTCAAGATACAAAAAATCCTCTGATCAGAGGGTTTTTTTATCATGAAAAGCAAGATCTGCTGTATTGGGCAGGCTTATTTTACACTTCCTGTGCCTACCCAACAAGATAATTTCATCCTTGCATTCAGCTTAATTCTTTTAGACTTCATTTACACTTGACTTCATCCATATGAACTGCATTCCCATTGTTTTGTCATCCCACTTACTGTAGGGCATTTTTAATTATAGCTAAGTGCTGTTTGTTTTTGTAATGCAAGTCTAACCACAGGCCAAGGAAAAAAGAAAGCAACCAAGTGTCATATCAAAAAAATATGGGGGTTTAGGCCACTTTTACAATGCATGTCACAGCTATTTACTTAACAGGTCTGAGATGATTATCTGACCCAGAGGCAGAATTCTATTCCATCCATTCAAATAACAAATAAATAAAAATAACATATATATAGCCAGTGATCTCAAATTGTTGTGGTTAAACTGCAGTTAACACAGTTTAAACGCACAAAATTAAATCCTTTGTGATGTCTGGAACTTAACTGGAGCGTAAAGGCACCCCCCCAAAATCCAGCAAACTGGTAGCAGCCCTGGCAGCACAGCCAGCAGAGGGTGATCAAACATCCTGCTGGTGTCATGTAAGTAGAAGGCAAAAATCTCTTTGCCTCCAGGTGGATCTAGATCTCCAGAATAAAGGCTTAACTTCTAATTTCTTACATAAAGACTCCATTTTAAGTATGCCATCATACTTCTTCATACTCCTGATCATATTGCAACACATAACAGCGTGAAAGAAAATATGTTTAAAGGGCATCATCACCTGCTATAAAGGTAGTAAGAGGCAGAAGTAGTCATTGGGGAAGAGTGGGAGGAAGCACACTTTGCCAGAGATTAAAGAAATATAAAACCACAAATATCACAGTCAGTACAATAAAACCCTGTTCAATCTCTGATAAACATCTGTCTGTGTATAATTTTTAATATTGTAGATTGCAGCTTTATCGTGGGAAGTAAATCATAAATAGGAGGCACTGTACACAAGGAACATGTTTATTTGGGAAAAAGCTTGGTTAATAAGGAAGATGGCAGGCTGCCACGCAATCTAATAAACCTCCACTGGTGCAGGGAAGGGAGGGATAAATAGGTCTTTACAAAACAAAAAAACACTTCATAAAAAGAATGCCAAGCAAAATACCACCAAAAATGAAAGCTGATCAGCTTATGCAGAGTAAGAAGCAGAGCCGTAAGCCACAGTCAAAGGCCTCTCCTCGGTGCCCACGGCCTCACGCAGGACAGGGGAGTCTGTTCTCAGAGTCACGCAACATGGAGACCGAGAGACTCCCTCTGCCCAGGGGAGATTACAGCCTTACAACCAGCGGATTGGAAGAAGATTGCTAGTGGTTCAAAACAAGCCACATTTGCTGAGCTACAACCCTCTTGCAGTCCCCCGCGCTCACCTGCTTATCCAGCAATTATCTCTTCATCTTCTTCTTAAGGCAAAGCCTGAAGCTATGCCCTTTACCTGGTTATATTTATGCCAGTAGCTAAAGGAAGCACACACAGTACCCTTACACACAGCTAGTGAAATTCGCTGCCCAGTTCACCAGTTCAGGGCACCAGGACATTTCACTAAGCTTATTGCAATTAATAGCCCGAACGAAATTAAACCAGGCCTCATGGGGACAACTGAAAGACCCTTTATTTTGAGATTTGTCAGTGAGGTTGGTTTTCATCTGTGCTTTTTCCTCCCCATGCATACCTGTCTCCTGTGTGAAATGAAACAGAAAGGTCTCTTCCTGGAGTCCGTTGGGGCATTATGAAAAGAGTCTCCATCAACACTGGAAATCTTTTTGCATCTAAACTAAATTCAGGAGACTGGCTGTTCCTCAGCAACCATCCTGCCCAGGCAGTGGGGACCAGCAGCTCTCCTGAGCAGGTCTCTTCAAGCACGAGGAGACAACAGTTCTCCTCACAGCACCCATCTCCAACAGACAAGTCTCTCCAAGGTGATCTCAAAGACGACTAGGCTCACCCAAACAGCCAGTTTTGCCACCTTAGAGAAAGGCAAATAAAGCAAAGCTTCCTTTATTGATACATTTATCAATTTACCTTTCCATAAGACAGCAATGTAGTATTAGACTACAGGTTTGTATTTCCCGTCCTTCTGCCTACTTGCTTTTCCTGACCTGGCAATGATCTGCCCGTTCATGACCACACAGCACTGAAATGCCAGAACGTCTCAACAAGACTCAAGAATTGTGTCTCCTGCTCTGCGCTCATGTAACGCCTCCTCTACATCCCCACCAAGCAGTCCGACCCCTTCTCTGGCCACACAGGTTCTGCAGAAACATTCCCCAGCACCATGTGCCCTGCATTCCCCTGCTCAGGGACTTGTGTCAGTTCCAACAACTCAACCGAGTCATGGTCTTGACTTTAACTGGTGAGGTGGTCGGGTCAGAGCCTGCAGAAGGAAGGACATAGCACCACAGCGGACACATGCAGCTGCCAAGGTAGCAGACAAGGAACACCTTCACTCCAGCTCCTGGGAAGGAACGACCTACAAGAGATGGGTTTCCACGAGTCGTGAGAAGGCCTCACGTTTCTCTCAGCCCAACGTAGTGGCAAAGCAGGGTCCACTATGGCATTGCCAGGCTCACCTGCAGGCCCATGTCCTGGCCCATCACCTCAGCCCAGGGAGATGCCTAATGCCCAGGGCTGGGGCTGCCTCAGTGCCCCCCACTGCCCTGCTCCTGACTGGGGGAGTGTGATGGCCCTGCCCTGACGGACCCCAGGGGAGCCCCCACCTTCCCTTGACATTTATATACATACCAGGAGAGTTTTCCTAATCAAGTATGGGAAGGCACATTGGTGACTCAGATAATGACACTCTCATTTTCAGTTGTGAAATTACATGAGGAGACGATTAAAAATAGATTAAATATGTACCTTATAATTTTTGTCGAGCACAATGTCATTAGCGGGGCAAATGCAGATTAGAAGTAAAGGGTATGTGCAAATGAGATTTTCTTAGTATCTAGTTCTCCTTAATCATAATTCAAAGAATTTCTGAATTATGGAAAATATTTTAAAGTTATCTTAGTTGGTTTTCATCTTAAGAAATCTTTAATGATCAGAAACAGTGCTACTGAATTTGTAGAGTGCTGCATACATAGAGGAATATAAAATTAAAAATCATGTTACTGTAGCAGCTTCTTGGTTTTTCTTTGGAATATTGTTTGCACAGCAAATAGCTCAAGACTAGATCTTTTTATCAGGTAACATCATAACCTTTGAATCCAGAGAAATATAGACTAAACTATGTCACTTCACAGATGCATTGCTAAATTTTGATTGCAGGCCTAAAAATGGGCCCAGATGAAGAACACAACAGTTACTGCAACACCTGAGGACTACCTGGGGATGACTGGTGGGAAAAGGTGCTGTCTTTCTGTTCTCTGTTATTAAATTAGGTCAATTTACCACAGACTGTGACCCCTGTAAGGCAGGAACTGTTTTCAGTTAGCTCTCCTAGGAGGTACTGAGACACAGAATAAATACCATTCTCACCCGCAATCGTGTAGTATTACTGAAGCAAGGAGGGGTCTGAGAACACACCCAAGAACTCTGCTTTCCATACAAATAATGTACAATGCAAGCAAGGGTAAACCATGTTTCAGGTGGCTGCTCAGAAGATGTCAACCTAATACTGATGACAGTGGATTTTTACACATCTTCCTATGCATACTGTGCAGAAAATGCAAGATAAATTAATGTATTTACTATGTATCAAGATGCAGTACAGTTACAGAACTTCCACTGTAATGTGAATTCCAGATTTTAATGGACAAGAGAGTTCTCCTTTCATTTCTCAATGGCATTTGAATTGTGCAATGAACACTAACATGAGCAATGACAAGTTTTTATCATCTGTAACATGTTCTCTAATCTACATTTGCAGAGATTTGCATGTTCCTGTAGTAAATACATTGTCACTGCTAGGTTTTGTACTTTAAAAGTAATTTCCCTTTAGTTCCAATTATCTAAAATGTGTCTACTTGAGGTCACTGCCTTAGTGTTCACATAACAAAAAATATAAGCAAAATAATACACATAGTACAGCCAAACAGATTGCTCTCAATGTCTTGCAACATACAGCATAGACAATGTTTTTTACAAACTAATATTGTCTTGTACTGATTATTGTTTAATTCTTCAGTCCTTATTCAGCGCTATCTAAAAAACAAGTCACACATTTTATTCACCTTGGTATCTTTCCTGGGAGACTGGGGGTTTATGGCTAAATCTTTTAAAAAATAAACAAAATAATGTTTTTCCTACTAGGAAATTCCTCTTTTATACTTCTTGCCTCTCCTCCAGTCAATTTCCACGAACACTCCCTCCCAAATACATATTGTGTTGCAAATGTATACAGACTCCCACCTATGTGCATTTCCATATAGCAGAGCTGGTAGTCATTCCGCTTGCCTAACATTTTCCGCTATAAACGTCTTGGAGAATCCCTCCCATGTTTGCTGCAGGCACAGGTCTGTGATGCTGAGTGGGAAGAACTGCCTGAGGCTACAGAAGTGCCTTCTCTTTGCCTCAGGAAATTCTCTTCTTCTTGTATGGAAATAGAAACTTTTTTTTAAAAATGCAGTTATCTTTCCATTGTCTGTATCAGGAGAGATGCAGCAATGTTCCAAAATAACTGAAAGGTGCAGACACTGCAAGATTCCAGTGCCACCACTGCTGGAACAACAGCCCAAATCATACTGGGAGAGCAGGGGAAGAGACAGATTAGCTATGGTGGGGAAAGGAGATGAGCTCTTCTCCCCCACAGCTGCACACAAGATTTCCGTGTCACTTCCAGGTATCTGTGCTGCCAAGTACAGCCATTACTACAACCACCAGATGCTTCTCTTTTGTCCAAGAGCGCTCCCAGGGTTCAGTGCACCAGACAGATGGACAAGAGGGAAGAAATGCAAATGCGCAAGCAAAGAGTTTTAAGGTTTGACAGTGCCTCATTTAGCAACCTAAGCAACACAGTTTCAATAAAGAATCTTTCACACTGCAATTCTGCAATTTTGTTTAAGCATCAGCAAGGCATTTGACCATACAGCAGCTATATAACCAAAGCTTTTTTTGTAATTTCCCTGGCCAGAGTGCTTACAAAGTAGACAATGCAGAGAACTCTGATACAGGCATCCCAAAGAACTCTCTATCATATACATCTTTCT
This sequence comes from Aegotheles bennettii, assembly GCA_013398125.1. Lineage (NCBI taxonomy): Eukaryota > Metazoa > Chordata > Aves > Caprimulgiformes > Aegothelidae > Aegotheles > Aegotheles bennettii. The sequence goes on from VZRW01002565.1 coordinate 360,995, forward strand.
GTTGTTGAAACAGCATCATTTAGAAAGTAACAGTGCATTTACGACAGTGAATTTCTGGCTGTGAAGATGAACAGGCAATTATGACACTGGATGGCGCAGAGTCTATCCATGCAGTATCTTGAGAAACTTTACTGCACAGAAACCCAAAGCAAACTGTTTTCCTTCCTCAAACCATATTCAACTTTCCAGATACAATGTGTGTTAAGTGAAGAAGTACCTAACAAAAAGGCACAAGCCTGATATGATGCAAAACTTGCACATGAGTAGAGTCTCTAGTACACAAGCTCAAGCCATGTCTAGACTGCACGTGAGAATCAACATAAGCTGGAGTGCTGTGTGTCCATAGCCAAACGCTGGCACTGCTGCCCAACAGGTGGGCACAGCCTTCCTTCAACATCACCTGCAGTTCCCATCCATGCACAGCCTCACGTCCAGGAGACAGAAAAACCAGGGAGTCAGTTTGAATCAGGCAGTCCCCCTGACCTGAGCACCACCTCCCTAACTAAGCAGCGGGCTGGTGTGGAGGGAAGAGACTGGAGCAGGTTGCCAAGGGAGGTGCCAGGACAGCCAGGTGTGACAGTAAGGGCTTGTCTTCACAGCAGACATCTGCACATCTGGTGGGGGGAGCAGCACAGCAGCCTGGCACAGCTGGCTTTGAGAAATTAACCATCTTCAGCTCTTCCTAAACACAGTTTTGCAAAAGGAGCATGGTGTAGCTCACACCAGCAGCCTGGTGCCCAGTATACCAGCACACCTGAGGAATGCCCACCTGCCACACACATGTACATGTGTGACCTGGGCTCAGGGGACCATGGGTGGATGAAGCTGACTTTACTTGGCAAAACGTGCATTGCGTTTGAGAGCCAAGCAGCATTTGTTCTCCAAACCACATCCTAAAATGCTGACACACTATCTCAAGCCTAGGGCTCTTCTAGATACTATTTGTGTCTGTGGTTTACCTTAATATGCCGGACTGGAAACTACCATGGTTGACATGCCGATCAGCCATGCCAGCCTTGAGACAGCAACATCTGTCAGAGAGACAGGGTAGGGGGCTGACAGCGATAAACATTTCAACCATCTAATTTTAACCTGCCACTGTGTATCTGCCAGAAGCCCTATAGAACTTTTTGGGTGGGGACAAGAGATGGGCTAGGACAAATCTCCAGTTACAGCTCAAGTTATCAGTGTATCAACGACAAGTTAAAGCATGTTAAAGATTATAAAAGTGATGTGCTGAACACAGAGAATCACCCAAAACCATACCAGCCAGAGAATAAACAGCCAGAGCATTGGTAAATCAAGAGCAGCTAATTATATTTTAACTGTGGGTGAGGTAGTTTGTCATATTGTACCAGCTCATTGTTACTAATCTGTTCAGAGACGGTGATAATCTTCTATGTTTTTATAGGTCAACACAATCAAACAGAGGTCAGTTTCATAGTGTGGTCACTCCTCAGAAGACTTCAAATACAGAGTTCACAATCAAGAAAAAAAAAAGCCAGCTAATACAGCACACTGCTAATCTTCAAGCAAAAACAAAGGAACAAAATATTTCATAGAATCATAGAATGACAGAATGGTCTGGGTTGGAAGGGACCTTAAAGGTCATCTAGTTTCAACCCCTCTGTCATGGGCAGGGACACCTCCTACCAGACCAGGTTGCTCCAAGCCCCATCCAACCTGGCCTTGAACACTGCCAGGGAGGGGGCAGCCACAGCTTCTCTGGGCAACCTGTGCCAGTGTCTCACCGCCCTCACAGGGAAGAATTTATTCCTAGTATCTAATCTAAATCTACCTTCCTTTAGTTTGAAACCATTTCCCCTTGTCCTATCACTCCATGCCCTGGTAGAAAGCCCCTCTCCAGCTTTCCTGTAGCACATTCAGGTACTGGAAGGCTGCTATGAGGTCTCCCCAGAGCTCTGTCTTCCTCAAGCTGAACAACCCCAACTCTCTCAGCCTGGCTTCATAGCAGAGGTGCTCCAACCTCCTCATCATCTTCATGGCCCTCTTCTGGACTCACTCCAACAGCTCCATGTCCTTCTTATGCTGCGGATTCCAGAGCTGGACACAGCACTCCAGGTAGGGTCTCACAAGAGCAGAATAGAGGAATCACCTCCCTCGACCTGCTGGTCACGCTGCTTTTGATACTGTTTGCCTTCTGGGCTGCAAGCACACATTGCCGACTCATGTTGATCTTGTCATCAACCAACACCCCCAAGTCCTTCTCCTCAGGGCTGTTCTCAATCCAGTCTCCACCCAGCCTATATTTGTGCCTGGGATTGCCCCGACCCAGGTGCAGGACCTTGGCACTTGACCTTGTTGAACTTCATGCGGTTTGCACAGGTACACCTCTCCAGCCTGTCAAGGTCCTTCTGGATGGTGTCCCTTCCCTCCAAGTGTGTCGACCTCCTCACACAGCTTGGTGTCATCAGCAAACTTACTGAGGATGCTTTATCTTTCCTAACCTGATCCCTGGCTGCTCTCACAATTTCTTTATATTCCTCCCAGGCTGCCTGTCCTTGCTTCCACNAGAGCTTCACTGCCATGACTTCTCAAATGTGATGGAGCGTGGCTTAGCAACTTCATCCGCCAGTTCCCTCAGGACCCACGGATGCATCTCATCAGGTCCCATGGACCTGCGTGCCTTCAGGTTCCTTAGGTGGTCTCAAACCTGTTTTACCCCTACTGTGGGTGGTTCTTCATTCTCCCAGTCCCTGCCTTTGCCTTCTGTGACTTGGGCAGTGTGGCTTGAGCACTTGCTGGAGAAGAGTGAAGCAAAAAAGTCATTGAATACCTCAGCCTTCTCCTTATCCTGGGTGACCAACTCTCCCGTCTCCTTCCGGAGAGGGCCCATCTTTTCCCTAGTCTTCCTTTTATCACTGACATACCTATAAAAGCTCCTCTTATTGCCTCTTAAGTTCCTGGTCATGTTTAATTCTATGAAGGCTTTATCTTTCCTAACCTGATCCCTGGCTGCTCTCACAATTTCTTTATATTCCTCCCAGGCTGCCTGTCCTTGCTTCCACCCTCTGTAGGCTTCTTTTTTATGCTTGAGGTTGTCCAGGAGCTCCTTGCTCATCCATGCAGGCCTCCTACTGTTTTTGCCTGGTTTCCTTTTTGTTGGGATGCAGCGCTCCTGAGCTTGGAGGAGGTGATTTGTTAGATCTTCCTTGTGTTTCATGACATCCCTCTAATTTAGGGTCCTTCAGCTTAAAAAAAATATGTTGAGACACTAAGGAACACCATCTAAACAGATTAATTTTCCTCATAATTAGGAAGTATTTCCTTAAAACATAGAACGTCTTGGTATTGAATGTTATACTAATGTACAAAAAATACTTCTCCAGGGAGGTGATCATTCCAAAATCGAGACTGCAGATTAAAAAACATTCTATGATTTGCAGGCACTGTGTTCAGGTAGATGAAAATAAAAAGAATGATCACATATCCTCAAGAAAGAAAAAGGAATTTCAACAGCTACCAAGATAACATAAAGAGCAATGTAGCACACAAATATTTGGGGATCAAATTCAAAGGTGAGTGAAACTCTACAGTAGTGCAACATAGGGCTCCCTGATTTCTTCTTAGCCCGGTTAAGCTCTCAACTATTTACTGGTACATAATGAAGGCTACAATTAAATGAACACTGTGAACATGTTAGTATGTTTTAGTAAGTCTGTGCATCAAAACTGTTGCTTGTAAGGTCTGAGCTTCCAGTGTACAAACACCACCAGTTCTGTGCAATTTTAAACAGAAAGCATTCACCTACAGTACTTGAGCATCGGCTTACACAAACCCTTTGCACTTTGTGTTACAGTGGACTAGGAACAAACTAGGTAGAGAAGTTGTAATTAATAACAGTGAGGAAATAATATTGAAATACATCTTTTTACATTTCATGCAGTAACTGTATTTGAGTTGACAGGAAAATACTTAATGTGCCCTACTACCCAAGAGGCAGAGAACAGAAGCAGTGATGGCAGGACAATACACCCTGATAAAAGGTCATTCAAAAGGGTAGGAAGACCCTTTTACAACAGATCAGAGTTCAGCGATACGTAAGAAAAATTTCCCCAAAAGACCTACATGTAAGGGTTTTTGAGGAAGTTACCAATTTTAAACAATAACTTCACTCTCTGATACTTACTGGTACACGGTATATGGACATATAGAAGCTTCAAAATGGAGTTAACCAGTTAAAAGAGATGAGCATGCTTATTTAAATATAAATAGATATGCATGCAAAACAGAACTTGCAGTCTTCAGATTATATTGCAGTTGATAAATTGTTGCTTAAATGGTAGCACATTTGAGACAGAAGAATACAGTTTTGGTTTAAACACATTTTCTAGATTTTTAAACGTGACCTCTCACACTCAGTTTTATTTATATCAAAGCTTAAGATAAGGAATGAAAGAATCTTATTCTACAAGTACACGCTAAAAATACCATTAACAAAAGAAAAATTATAATGTCTTGTGACTAAAACGTCAACATTCACATGATACCATACAGCAAAGTATCTCCTTACTCTTCTTCAAAGGCAAAGTCACGGCAGAGCTGCTATTGTCAGACTAGACAGATGCAGGTTTGTTCTGTTCCTCAACATTACTTCTCAGGACACCAAATCACCACTTTTTTATTTCCATGGTGATTTCTAGGGAATACAGCTGTAGTATGCTGTTCTTTGCAACACTTAAATTACTAAACTAGGGCAAACATTTAAAAATGCCAGGGATTAGAGAGACAGCCACAAAGGAATTAACTGAACAAACGAATTAATTCTCTTCCTTATTTCCAAAGAGCACATTAGAGAATGACCATCCTGCAGCTTTTCAGAAGCGCAATTACATCACACAAAACTTGGCTAAAAAAAATATTTCTATTTGATGACATCAAAGATGGGAGGAATTCGCATACTCAGACCGTCTACAAAACCAGTGTTAAAATTATAAGCATCGAAGAAATAGGCACAATAGGCACTGGATAAGGCAGGCTTTCTAATAGTACATTGATGTTCAGTCTCATTTTCAACATTCTGGGGGCTAATCACACGTATTTCAATGATAACTTCGCTTCACTGAACCCAACTCCTAAACATGTATTTTAAATATCTTGCTCACTCTTTTTTTTGACACTAAAGGTGATTTATATAGACTAAGAGTGTAAAGAGAGACAATGCATATTTAAAGATATAGGAATATATAAAAAGAACACTAAAAAAAGAGGTGAATGTTTTACCTCTTCTTATTTTTAGAAACATTTTTTAAAACATTAAGATTCCTTTCTCTTATCCCATGGAAACAAAAAGTGAAGAAATATTACAAGTACCTACACATGGTGAAAACTAAGCAACTGAGATGAGAGAAGACTACTCCTTGAATCACTTTAAAACTCTCCAGATCAGATCTTCAACTTTAATGGGGCTTCACATATTTATTTCACTTAAACCTTATTTATATCAAATGCCTAGCAATCAGCAGCCTACATCTTGCTTTCTGCATAAAGATTTCAGCAAATATCCATTTTTTTTCTCAAGCAACATATCAACAGCAAAACAAGGAAAGCATAACCTAATCAATGAAAGAAACATACCAGCGTTCTTTCCTTTTTAAATGATTGATTTCTTTACAATATATAGGCAAATACCTCACAAAGAAATAAAATCAAAGAACAAAAAAGCCAATCTTTCCATATTCATTCATTACAAAGTTCACCATTATATACAGAGATGTATACTGTCACATGAATGTATCTAACAGCAAACTCAAAGCATTGTAGGCATTGTAGATTTGAAGTAAAATCTGGCCTAAGATGTAGATTCCTTCACAGATTACTCAGCTTGTGAATTATTTTATACTCCTTAAATACAAGACCAATGTAAAGTCCAAAATCTCAGTGCAGAACCATCACAAAAGCCTTACCTTATTTTATATGGAAATTCCCATGGGTCAACGGGAAGCATATTTTTTATTTTAAACCGAGTATCACCTGATTCTGAATCGGTATGTCAACAATATATTATGTATGAGGTGTATTAGGCAATGAATGGCAAAAAAGCACATTCCAAGCACACACAGAATACTCCTGCCAGACAGTACTACAGTTTTCCAGCTTCCATTTTAATACTTGATGTCTGCATAGGAAATCAGCAGGCCAAACAAGAAGACAGACCTCAATTATTTTCATACAATGTTTAGGAGAAAAGGGATTTGCTGGCTATACTGGTTGCTGTAGGGAGCAGCCTGCGGTACTGTACTATTACACTTGCAAAGTATGAGAGACTCAAGTCTTGCAAAGCACAGATGCTCTCCCAACATGCAGCAGCATGAAGGGAATACATAAGGTCATGTACTAACAGATCCAAGGGGAAAAACTATTATGCTGTCTTAAGCAGTAGTTCTAGAAATTTTTCTTTCTGAAAAGTCACAGAAGATTTTCTAAGATCTTGAACCAAAAAGATCACAATTATTTTCTTAGATGCAGTCCTCCCCCAGCCTATACAATGCTGGGAAAGCAAGTTGGCTTTTCTCAGCATATCTAGAGCTGGGATAATAATAATAATTATTAATAACAGTAATGTTAGTACTGCCACTGTAAAATGATGCAGGTATGTAAAGCTTGTGATGAGTGTAAGAAGGAAGGTACTAGCAAACTGAGCAGCATTATCATGTGTCTTGGGATTGAGAATCTCTATGGATTAATAATTTAATAATTTTCTAGTTCAATTAGGTTTTTTAAATTTCATCAACTATTAATTAATTTCTGTTATCTGTACAGATTTTCTCAATGGAAACTGGCCAGTATTTCAACTGTGCCACCCAGACAGCTACCAGATGAACTATAACCTTCTTGTTCTCTTCCACTTAGTCCAAATATTTATCCCTATCAAAGAAAAAGTAAAACTAAACACTTCCCTGTCTCATCTTGTACAAAAAGCCACTTTTTTTGTTCAGATGTGGTTCCAAGTGTCTCTTTTCAACCATCTATGAAGAACAATTATGTCAGTATACAACTAGCACTGCTGCCATGGCTAGCCGAGCTCTACCTTGTTTATCTTTCATTTCCTGAGGCAGATACACCACCTCAAGAAGAACCTCTGAGCAGCATTCACTTAGAAGACTAATCCATGTTCTTCCTATATCCTTCACTTCATTGAGGATCTAATCTCTGTACATAGTGAAGTCAGTTATAAAGCTAATATTCACAAAAAGACTGCAAGGATCAGGATTTCAATAAGGAAAGAAGTTATTATAAATTTCTTGCACCAATACATAAGGATGTCTTTGTCCCCAGTGGCATGTTCTCCAACTACTTCGAATTAAAGTCGTCAGATAAATGAAAATGCTTTATCTCTGCATGAATGAAAAGACTACTAACAGGGTATGTGAGGCATAATAAGGATGGAAAGCTGCCATGAGGTCTGTCTAAAATACTGTGCGTCACAGCCTATGTAAATTGTCCATGACCCTGTCACCTCTTCACCCTGGAGGCCATAAAATTGGGCTTGTCCAAGACAGCGATCATTTCATGACTCATGATGACTCTGGGACAGTTCAGAAAAAAAAAAAATAAAAATTGCCCTGTTAAATTACTAATTCATGAGAAAGGTTTGAAGGTTTGAAAGAACTGCTCCAAGACCAGTACAGGCTGGGGGCTGACCTGCTGGAGAGCAGTGTAGGAGAAAGGGACCTGGGGGTCCTGGTGGACAGGAGGATGACCATGAGCCAGCAATGTGCCCTTGAGGCCAAGAAGGCCAATGGCATCCTGGAGTGCATTAGAAAGGGGGTGGTTAGTAGGTCGAGAGAGGTTCTCCTCCCCCTCTATTCTGCCCTAGTGAGGCCACATCTGGAGTATTGTGCCCAGTTCTGGGCCCCGCAGTTCAAGAAGGACATGGAACTGCTTGAGAGAGTCCAGCGCAGAGCCACTAAGATGATTAAGGGAGTGGAACATCTCCCTTATGAGGAAAGGCTGAGGGAGCTGGGTCTCTTTAGCTTGGAGAAAAGGAGACTGAGGGGTGACCTCATCCATGTTTACAAATATGTAAAGGGTGAGTGTCAGCACGATGGAGCAAAGCTTTTTACAGTAATGACCAATGACAGGACAAGGGGCAGTGGTGGCAAACTGGAGCACAGGAGGTTCCATGTGAATATCAGAAAAAACTTCTTTACTGTGAGAGTGACAGAGCACTGAAACAGGCTGCCCAGAGAGGTTGTGGAGTCTCCTTCGCTGGAGACATTCAAAACCCGCCTGGATGCGTTCCTGTGTGATGTATTCTAGGTGACCCTGCTCTGGCAGGGGGGTTGGACTAGATGATCCTTCGAGGTCCCTTCCAACCCCTCGGATTCTGTGATCCCGTGAAGACTTCTGCTGCAGCCATCACGATGAATATGCTGAGCCCCCAGCACCCCGAGAAAGGTTTTGAAGAGGAATAAAATAAATGCACAATTATCAGGCAACTGAATGTAGCTACAGCTTGCCTTTGGTTTATTATTCTATTCCCCAGTATGTTAGGGAAGAGTAATTTTAAGAGGACCTACAAGTGAACAGAGACCAGTAACTCTTGCTACTAAAACCTGAATAGCCATTTTATTTTATTGCCAGTTCAACCACTACTACCAGCGGGTCAAGGGCTCAAATTCACTTTCATATGACATTGTGTCTTCAATTCCTAACACAGTGGTGATAATATGTCTCTCTACAGCCCAGTTTCAATAGGACTGTAATAGGACCATAACAGGACTTTCAACAGGACGTAGGCATACACCTCAAAACAGGGACCATGCGTTTCTGTGACTGCATGCCAGCCCTGTGCCAACTGATGCTCCCCAACTCCCAAGTGAGCAAGCAGTGCCCAATGCTGATGGAAAGGAGTCTCCTCCTCTGCAGTAACAATCGTAAACTGTGCAGATATATCTGCGGCACATGACGGATCCAGGTGCCTCTCACAGTTCCCCTATTCCAGAAAAATGAACAGGATAATTAAGCATGTCTGGGATTTACTGAGCTGGCAGATCTAGTATTGAACGAGAGCACCTTGTGCAGTAAGCGAAGTCCTGATGCATGCAACATTACCTGCAGGGGCAAAAGGAGACAGCCTTACTTGCGTGTCAGCTTTCCCTCCTGCATCCAGTGATTTTCCTACTGGCTCTACCAAGCAGAAAACACCCTTATGGTACACAAGTTTTCAGACTAAACTAATATTGATAAGGTCATAATTTTGATGGTAATGCCAGTTAGCTTCTGAAAATGAGCTTCATATATATGTTTTTCCTTCCTTTTATCTACAGCTAGCCCACATACCTTGGTCTTTTAGGATTACAACTAATTCAAGCTCAAAAATATTCACAACTATTTTTTCAGGAATCACACACACAAATTATTACTAATCATAATGAAAAGGGAAAAATTAGAAGATTTTGTGGCTGAGGTGTTGAATTGCCATAGCTGCTTTTTGGATGCCATGATAGAAATATTATATACAAATGTCACGTAGAAACTGGCTCCATTGCACTCAGCATGAAAACCAAACATTGCAATACTTGACGAAAAGTCTATCGTTGGTATTAGCAACGTTATTTGGAAATGTAATAAATCGTTAGACAAAAAATAAAGTTTAAGTTTCTTAGAAGTTTTGAGAAGTTCTCAGCCCATCTGCACTTCATACCTTAGACACATCTTCCTTACAACTAGGGTTTCTAGGGTTTTCATAGGTATTTCCTTCTTCATTGAATGTGAAATTTACCACGTGTTTGTCTTTAAATCCTTGTTACAGAAAATTTTCCAAGCTTCCAGGTTACTAGTTTAATACTAAAAGAAAAAAGTTACTACAGAACTATAAAGGTGCTATTTTAGTATTAAAATTTCCTTTCTTAGGAAAAGTTACAGTTTTATGGAGCAGTAGTAGGAGAATTTTAAGTGCAAAATGTGCTTAAGTAGTTGCAAAAAAACAGCTAAACAAAAAAAACCCAAAACCCCTGTATGACAGTTCTTGCAAGTTCTCTATGTATTCTTTATTAAAATAGAGTAAATGAGAGAGTAACACATGATGTTAAACCCAGGAAATCCAGGATTTCAAGATGCCCAACCCATTTCTGCTCCTAACTGGTAATGATAAATTTTCTGCCACATTTCTATTCATCACTTTACACACATTTGAATCACAAATACTCACATACTTTGCACACAAGAGAAAGTGTGAAATGGCATAAGCAGAGCCCCTTTAGACAGTCTGATGACAGAAAGTTTCTAACTAAAGCTAACAAATATGAATCCTGATTTTGTAATAAGGCTCCTTACACACGATCACCTCTCCTGTAAGGAGAGAAGCACTGGTCTTAAAAAAAAATAAAAATCTTGCTCTTTTTAACAATGTGTTGTAACTCAAAACACCCACACCAGTCCATACTCCAGTGGTAGGGACCTTCCAGTCATTTACTCCTTAGCACAGTTCTTCCACAAAAATCAGTCAGCTTGGTCAAGTCTTGGCAGGACCGTTGGAGCTAGCAGAGGCCAATCTCTTGGGCTGTGAGCTGGAGCAAGAGAGGCCGCTAGTTTCCAGTAAAGCCTCCCATTTGAGCACTTCTCCCCTCTCCATGGGGAAGACGCAGGAAGACATACAGCCAGGTTCTCAGGCTACCATCTGGACCACAACCTCTAAGTGGAGGTGGTGAGTCTTACCCAAAAGCTCTTATCTTTTGGATCAGTCATCAGAAAGAGGTCAGAAAGGCAGGATATGCACAGGGAAGCTGTGAGAGAACCAGTAATTCTCTTCTGTGTATTGAATCAACTGTATGCACTGCTGTTGGTTCCAAAAAAGTTTCTGTGGCAAAGTTACTAGTGGAGTGTAGGAAAAACTCAGAGAAGCAGGGGATCAGGAAGAAGGAGGTACATTCAAACTGACAGAAAACTGCAAATGCTACGAAGAAAAAAGTGACTTACTTTCTCTAGGAAAATTCCCCTCACAAGGATGCAAAGCTGTATGCTGTGCTGCTGAAGCCAAGGTGATTTGACTGAGGAGCATGAAACTAAGCTTTAAATAGATTTTTTGAGTAACATATGACAGGCCACAAAGTAAATACTTTGGCTACCAACAGGGTCTGTAGTAAAGTCTCAGGGGATGTGAACAACATAAACTGAAAAGTAAATCACAGGCTCAACTGTTTCATCAGGATTATAGCATGACTTGAGTTGAGTTTAGGCAAAAGAATATGCTCTTCCAGCTATACCCAGAGTAAGAAAATGTGAACAGAGAGCTTGGCACAAAGCAAAATGGCTGAAAGTAACTCTGGCAGTTCCGGGAAAATAAGGGTATGTGTCTTGAATGGCAAAGGCTGAAATTACAAAGTTGTGGTTTATTGTAGGCACAGCAGTTTAATCAGGGCAAGCTTATAAAGAGATAGATTATCTTTTAATTGATCACCAACAGATACAAGTGGAAAAAACAGGCAACATTTGGAACATGCAGACCTGTCATTCAGGATCTTTGAAAAAGGTCTGAAGAAGGGGTTGCAAAGCACAGAGCTTGTCTATTTTCTCCAACTAAATCAGATGGTGTAATAAAAGAAACTACCACCCCCTATAATCTCTGCCTTGCAGAAATTACTAATACAGCGATGTATAGCTCAACATCAAATATTTCACAGCAAACAAACAGCTCTTTTCAGTAACAATAGTACCCATGAGATCATCAGAGACACAATGTCTTCCAATGTCAGCATAAGTCATTAAAAGGAATTACATTTGACACACTATGCGGCCACACACCTGCTAATATCAATATCTGAACTCTAAATCATATTCAGTTTACTCTTCATGACATCTAAAACCGTAGGACTGGAGCAGATGCAGAGCAGTTATGAAAGTAATCATTCCAAATTTCAACTACATTGTCATATGAAGTAAAATCTGGAGCCATCTTTTTTCCCAGGAAAATCACCCTGAGACAAAGCAACTAAGTCTCATTACTACTGAGAACAGAAAACCAAAGCTATATCATCCCTTCAGACTGATAATCAGCACAGCTTTTCTGATCAGCTTTATTTTAGCCTTTATTCCTTCAGTTTTTCTTTTTAATACCTTATTCTAATATAAAACTATTTGCTATGTTAAGGATGCAGTCTCAGTTTTCCTTAATTCTTCCTAATACACAAACTCTGACAACTAAACTTAACTGACTGTTCACAGAATCACAATGGCTGGAAGAGACCTTCAAGATCATCCAGTCTAACTGTCTACCCAGCACCACAATAATAACACCTAAAACACTAAACTGTATCACTCAGTGCCCCATCCAGGTGCTTCCTGAATACCTCCAGGGACAGCAACTCCACCACCTCCCTAGGCAACTTGTTCCAATGTCTAATCATAGTAACGCTGAAAACTTTTTTTCTAATATCCAATCTGAATCTCCCCTGTTGTAATTTAAGTCCATTTCCCCTTGTCCTCTCACTGCAGGCTTGGCAGAAGAGACCAACCCCCACCTCACTACAACCCCCTTTCAGGTAGTTGCAGAGAGCGATGAAGTCTCCCCTAAGCCTCCTCTTCTCCAAGCTAAATAAACCCAGCTCCCTCCGCCATTCCTCGTAAGACAGTTTCCAAACCCTTAATGAGCCTTGCTGCCCTTCTCTGGACACGCTCCAGCATCTCAATGTTCTTTTCAAAGTGAGGGGCCCAAAACTGAACGTTACACTCAAGGTGCGGCCTCACCAGTGCCAAGTAAAGGGAACAATCTCTTCCCTATTCCTGCTGGCCATGCTATTCTTGATGCAGGCCAAGATGCCATTGGCCTTCTTGGCCACCTGGGCACACTGCTGGCTCATATCGAGCCAGCTGTCAACCAGCACCCCCAAGTCCCTTTCTGCTGAGCAGCTTTCCAGCCACTCTTCCCAGATCCTGTGGCAATGCATGGGATTTTTGCAGCCTAGGTACATACAGTTGTCCTCAGTTCACTGATTGAGCCTGTCCAGGCCTCTCTGCAGAGCCTTGCTACCCTTGAGCAGACCAACACTCCCACCCAACCTAGTGTGGTCTGCAAATTTACCAAGGGTGCACTCAATCCCCCCATCCAGATCATCAATAAAGATATTAAAAAGGGCTGGCCCTAAAACTGAGCCCTGAGGAACACCACTAGTGAACAGCCACCAACTGGATTTAGCCTCATTCACCACCATTCTCGGGGTCCAGTCATCCAGCCAGTTTTTGACCCATCGAAGAGTATGCCTGTCCAAGCCATCAGCAGCCATTTTTTTTAGAAGAATGCTATGAGGCACAGTATCAAACGCCTTACTAAAATCTAAGTAGATAACATCTACAGCCTTTCCCTCATCTACTAAGTGGGTCACTTTGTCATAAAAGGAGATCAGGTTGGTCAAACAGGACCTTCCTTTCATAAGCCCATGTTGGCTGGGCCTGATCCCCTGGTTGCCCTGCAGGTGCTGTGTGATGGCACTCAGGATGATCTGCTCCATCACCTTCCCTGGAACTGAAGTAAGGCTGACAGGCCTGTAGTCCCCCAGATCACCCTTCTAACCCTTCTTGTAGACAGGCGTTACATTTGCCAATTTTCAGTCAGCTGGAACATCTCCTCTTACCTGTTTAGAATACAGAAACCTAATGACAGATGTTATAACCCCTGCGAGTTCTTGTGGAGTCTACTCCTGTTGCAAAACTTGACAGAACAGCAGCATTAATTTCAATAAAGCTGCAGAGCGTACTGAAAGTAATAGAGACAGTAAAGGAAAGGAGAGGGCTATTGCCTCACATCATCCTAGACGATTTAGTCATTCATAATCAAGAAAGGTAAAGGTGATATGTAAGAACATCACATTAGAACATGTGCACAATGGTGAGAAAATACCTACATTTATTTCCATAGTGGACCAAAGCAGTAATGTATCTTCCCCTTGTCCTAAAGGCGTATCTGATTACTTTTAACACGAGACTTGAAATACTCCTTTCTAAATGAACTGGACATCCGATTAAATTTTGACTCTTCTAGTAGATGCATTTAGCAAAACTAAGTGTTCCTAACTGTTCAAGTGTTATTAAAATGAGGTCTATTGTACCATTTATACAATGACTACCTTGTTCTTTATTTAATTTCTAATTTCCAAATAATAATTTTGAAAGATTCAAGTATAATAAAAGCATGCCTGCTGCAACATGGCAAACAAATATTATTATTCTATGTCATAGGAAGTGACTTCCTATGACACATTATTCTCAGAGTGTAAGTTGCACTTTTAAAACTCTCATAACAGTTAGAAAATATTGATTATATTACACAATGATAATCAATAAAAGAATTCTTAAGGTTGTAATTTTGAAATGCCTTTGTTAAATGATTTCTGCTTTTGTATCTCAAGGATTACCGCTCCACTCAATTTAATGATTCTTTATCACCACAGAGGTAAAAAGAACATGTGAGGTTGACAGATATGGCTATAAGCTGTAACCTAACTAGCGGTACGCTCTATAATTGATCTCTTTTCTTCAAGAATAAAACTCAGAAAAAAGAGAACTACTACTAGCATCTCTAGTAAAAAAAAAATACAGAAAGCCTGGGGGCAAATGCGTGGGATAATAGCAAAGACAAGAGGAAGGAAAATGGGAGTGCACCAAGAGTTTATTTATAAATATCTGGCAACTCATTTCTTGGCATCGTATAATGTCTACACAGTCTCACATTGATCTAACTTTTAGACAGTGGTCCTATATTTAAGAACAGAAAAGCTAAGAATCAACACACTAGACTTACGATCCTCTTCTCAAAAATTAGTATAGCTCTTTCCCAGTTGAAACTGTTTCAAGACTGTCAGTTTAAGGATAAGATTTTCAGCATTTGTTCCCTGCACAAGTATTTAAAGGTTTTTCTAACCCAGTGTTGTCAGAACTTCAGTGTGGTTGTAATGACAGTAATCACTGTTAAGAGAATCACATTAACTACTGTATGCATATCTAATGTCATCTTCAGCTTTACCTTCTGCAACCATCACAAGTCAGGCTTTGATGTTTCTTCTGTCTCTATGAACACTCTTTCCAAGTGGAAGACTCAAGCACGTTATTTCTTTCAGGGTGAAATCCTGCAAGTCCACCTTGATTTTAGGTATTGTCCCAAGGCCTCACTTCTCTTTCCTTATTTCTCTCATTAACACACTCAGCATCCTATCACCTCTCCGTTAGGTCACAGGTACTGAACAGCTGGGAAAAAACAACTTCACCTTCTCTAGTCTTCTGTTAGCAAGCACTGGCTAAGCTGGTGGCAACAAAGCTATCTTGTGAACTGAACCACAGTGCCACAAATGAGGACAACTGGGGCATTTGTTTCACAGTCACAACAGATTGAAAGCAAAATGCTAATACTGCAACAGCCAATTTCACTTGCATGAGAATTTTCTCCCCACTGGCTGTCCACAACTGGTTTTAATGCTGTTTTGTTTATGTAGCAGAAGATGGCCCTTAGCAAACTGAAGAACCTTGAATGGTCATACAAAGATTTCCTGGAGGTGAAGGACTCATATGCCTGAATACTTGTGGATTTTGGTATCTTGTTTGTTTGCTTTCCAAACAGACCATTAGTAGCAGTAGGAAATATGATCTCTCCACAAAACTTGCCTTCCTTCCTTCAGAGAAAGCAAGTTACATGAAGAACAGACCTTTTTTGAGGCTCTTCACAATACATCTTAAGACACCATGTAAGTCTGATCCATGCATTAATAAAGCAACAAAGCAATGAGCCTGCCTGCATTATAGTAATGAACATCATCTTTTGCATTTAAAGATTCTTGAAAAAGAAGTGAAACTAGCATGGACAGCTTTATTTATATTCATCTCACTAAATTTTGTTCCCATAAATTTCAATAATCCTATTCTCCAGTTGTGAATTCAATGACAGGCAATTTTTTTTAAGACCTTCAGTAATATCCCATATGCTTCAAGCAGTCTTGTATCCCAGCACCTCCTTTTTCCCCAATGGACAATTAATACTTGCAGATGAGAAGGGTTGTTTGTGTCACATATTTTATCAGCAGCTGTAATTCTTCTTCGGATAAATTCTTTCCAGCAATGCTGGCATAAAGCAAGCCTCCAGTTTCCACAAGAAATCCTACTGATTTATGTTCTTCTCCTCATGGCAGCAAGCACAAAGAATAAGGATACAACAGAGGAAATATGAGAAAATAGTGCAGTAGGTATGCTGCTGACTTGGGAGATAAAAATAAATACATTAGTACTTGTTTTTATAATCTCACTCTTCATACCGGGTTCAGATTCAGAGGCTGTAGCTTTAGTTCTCGTGTCTGCCAAGCCTACTAGCTCACTCCATGTAAATATTTCATCTGTGCCTTAGCTGCGTATCTGTAAATGCAGGACAGCAGTACTTCTTTCTGCTTCTATCTTATCTTGACTTGAGAGACTATACAAAAGCCACTAAGTCAATGCTATGTCATGTTTTCCATGAATACACTACAGTAGGCACTGAACAAAAACATCTTCAGGAACTATACTTGTCACCTTTATTGTTGGAGTTTATCCTATTCTTTTTATTACACAGAAACTCTTGAACAACTTCTATAAACAGGACTGGTTTGGGCACAAAAGATATGATCTCAATGGGAGGGGGGAAAGTGTCTTTAGTGCACAGATGCCACCTACATCCTGAGTTAAGAACAGTGAAGTTTTTCTAAACTCATTCTTGCATTGTCATGGCAGGTCATGTGTCTCTTCAAATTCTCTTCTCTTTGAGCAACTGGAAGCAGATATTATCTCAAAAGTATTTCTTTTGAGATAAACAAATCAAGTATAATAAAGCTCAGAAAGGGGAAAAATGGAGACTCATGCACAAACTCCAATTTTTTCGTTTAAATCAAGGACTGACTGAGTACACAGCCAGGCTGTGAAACTGTCTTCAACCAGTATAAATTACTGGTTTGTATAGTCTAAGCCTCCAGGATAAACAGAATTCTTGAACAATTCATATCCAAGCAAGTCTTCCAGGCTTTTCTGAAGCCAGTACCTTGTCCTGGGTAGCTCCCACCTCCCCAGCATATGTACACCTACAACATTACAGGCACGCAGCATTGGCAGCCATCAAATGGCACTCAATGAAGCCATTTTACCCGCTAACAACAGAAACAAGCTTACCCTCAGAAGTATAGCATGAAGATGCTGCTTAGATGCTGGCTGTAAAGTAGGATTCTTTATGGGTGTTTTCATCATGAAAAATCCTAATCGTTAACTCCTCATTCCTCAAAGCTTCCTCTATTCTTGCCCTTAAATGAGAAGGTGAGTGACTTTCTAGTGAAGAAAGCAAGAAAGCTAGGGACACAAAGAGTCCACAATAGAACAGAAAACTTTAAGAAATTAAATCAAAACCCACAATGTATTTAAGACATACTGCTCAATCTGTTATTCAGTGTTAACAAATTGTTAATCCCAGCACGAGAGAGCATGGAAATGGACCTGGGGTTGTAAAGAGCAGGGAGGGTTCCCTCGTTTTCCACCTGCACACAGATATATCCACTTAAATGCCTCGGAAACACACCTTGATGGTCTTCAAAGAAAGCTTAGAGATTTAGCTGCCCAAACCACTGGGTAAGTTTTAAAATCAAATTATAGTGGGGTGACTGCAGGCAAGAACTCGAATATGATACAGAGAAATCTTGTTTTGATAAGGAAACTCAAGTCTCTGGGCTCCAGATGCTGTCACAGCCTACCTGCCCGAAGACTCCTCTGTTCAGAAATCAGCAGTTTCCCAGCCCTACACAAGCACATTTTAAGAAAAGATGGAGCAGTGTTAATACAGATATATCAGGGTATTGCATCACGTACTCTTCCAGGGAAGACAGTATATTTGGGTGTCTGTAAGAGGCTCACAAGGCCTGAAGGCTACACCCTATCAGCAAGTAATGATCCTACTTAGCAACCAAACATTTTGCTTATTCTCAGTGTCTGAGGGCTGAGTAGAAATTCAAGAGGGTGGGATTATCCCTCTGGAAAGGGTTTGGAGCAGGGGTTGGGCAGTCCCTGGGGAGAAAACCTGAGAGAGGTACAGTGTGGGGTGCATGCTCGGGTGGATCCACGTTGCTCCATAAGGAAGTGGTTCTGTGAGGAAAGTCAAGCCCTGGGATGGGAGATGCAGCTGATACAGCCACTGGAACATGCGCACTCGTAGAAAGGCTCAGCAGAAGGACTGTGTCCGCCCATAAGAAGCTTTGATCGGAATGAAAAACAAATCAAACAGCAACAAAAAAAGGCCTGACAAATAATCCTGGTCTGTTTTCCTAAAAAGTAAAAAGGCTTAAATATCAGAAAAGTAAATGTAACATTTAACTCTGTATACATGGTATTACCTTCTCCTCAATACCTTTTAGGCTTTTTCACCAAAACATTCATCCTGCAGTGTCAAATATTTTCACTTCTTTGTTGACCCTAACAGCAAGTTCTGATTTGTAAAGGCATTGCTAAAGCATACAACAAAGAAATGTAACATTAATTCATACTAGTTATTTTATGGTAAAGGAAAATTGACAGGATATTGACTCAAAGGCCTGCTTGACATGACAGAAAAACAAAGTAGCAAAACATTAAGGAAAACGTTGCCTCAGCTGTTCACTCAGAACACTACCACCTGGAGCTGACGGCATGGGAACATCCTGCATCATTTCTACAGGAATAAAATTAGGTTTTGGCTAATACCATTTCATGTTTCCACTCAGCCACTGTACCTTACTCAGCTTCCAAAAGGGCGCAGTCAAGTGCTTCAGTAGCTTGGCATTGACTTGGGGTTTATCCTTCCTTGTTTAGTGCTTTTAAGTGTGTAAGGAAACACATTTCCAGCCCGCCTCACGCTGGTGCGGTGCAGTGAGGTGAAGCGGTCACTGCCTGGGGGGTTGCCCATCCACGTGCCGCCTCTCCCCCCCCCCCCCCCCCAGGGGTTATGGCATGCCCAATGCCCCACATTGGATGGGTTTGGTGGAAAGCAGTGCATGTACCCATATGGGGCTTCTGGCCACCACCACCAGCCACAGGTGAAGGCTCATTTGCCATCTGAAGCACCACCAGCAGAAGCGCTGCCTTCAGCATGCAAAAGGCCTTTCCAGCAGTGAAATACCCTCAGCCAGCCACAGGCATAGCCTGGATGTCACATCCCAGCCCTTCTTCTTTTTTCTTTTAAAAAAAACCAACCACAATCACCAAAAACCCCTACCTAATTAATTAGAAAGACTTAGCAGAAAACATACACTGCCAATTTAACAATCAGTTTTCACCCCTTTTCATTTTCCAGGTCTTACTCGAGGGACTAAGCATTCATTTTGTCCATTCAAAAAGTCTACCTTTTTATTATGATTAAGCACAGAAATGTAGATAAATTTATTGTCATATCCAGTCTGAAATCGGCCATTTGGCTGATTAAGTTGTACCATGCAAAGGCACTGTGACACGTACTATTACAAAATGAGAAATGGGAACCATCAGCTTTGCAAAACGTAGTGCTACAGCTGCTAAAAATGGTTATCAAAGGTGAGGATCCAGGCTCACCATCCTCCCTGAACATGCTGGAGCATTCTCGCACATGCCTTTGGGAAGAAGTTTCCCATCTCTAGCAATACACTACTTCATAAAGTAATTTTCATAATAGCATTGGCTATGACTTTTCTCTAAATGCAAACCTTCTTTCATTCTGGCCTGCACATCCACTGAGAGCTCCAGGTGGCTTCACATAGCAAGGCCATCTTCTGGAAGCGACTGCCACTCCAATTCTCCCATTTTCCCTCTTAGCAAGTGGGCAAGTATATAGTACTTCATCAAATCAAACAAATAGGCAAGCCTATTTGTACCTGCTCAGTTACAGATGAGCTAGTCCTTCAATCAGATGATTGAAGAGAACTAAATACAATGTTTCACCTACACAAAGCTTGGTATTAAAACCTTAAAGCCCACCTCCCGGATTTGAAGAGCGACCTAAAGCAGAAAGCACTGCTGTTCTAATCACCAATCTTAAGGACAACAGAAAAACTAGCTTGTGACCAAAAGCTATCTCTCTCACATGGCACCTCTACTCATGAATTCATTTTCACAGTTTCTCACTCTTCTCTAATTCTATTAAAGCATTTAACCCTGAAGAGGAGAATTCCAAGCTAGGCATTACTATACTTTAAACAGTTTCACTGAATGCTACTTACTGAGCGTAACATATTTAGACAGGGAACTATTACAGACCGGGTTGTATCTTCTTCCAAGTATTTTTGCTGCGAATACTTTCTGTACTCCAAAAATTGCACACTCTAAATAAAATATCTAAGGGAATACAATGGAATGCGATCTGCTACTGTGTGCTGAGTAAGGGGTATTGCAAAAAAGCAATCTGTTGTCTGTGAGTGACATAGTAACCTTGGAAATTTATAAGATAAGAATACATTTGTTAAGAAAATAGCAAAGAATTTAGGAAGGTCAGACCAGCTTCAAGAGGCAGATGAAATCAGAACTGGAACAGAGAAGGATGAGAACGTTCTGCTACATATTCAAGTTGTATTTTCTAAATGAAATGTTTATCTGTAATTGAAAATCATGCAAATAATGACAGCAGCAATGTGGGAGACCTGTGTTAATGTATAAATGAGTTTTCAACTGCTTTTAATATTAATTACATTATATACTTATTAGAAGACATTTCAAACCTGTTTTGCTGTTTTACATTGAGCTTCAATTATAATTCTGAGGAACAAGGCTACCGTCAGCAGTGGATACACCAGTTATATACTTGATGCTAAGTAAATCGCAGTTTTATTCACAATAAATAAAACAACCTCAAAGGGTGGTTTCTTTGGCTTTGCCCTATTATTTATTATTTTTAACAATTACCTTTTAAATATGCTTACTATCTAAGAGTGCTAAAAGCTTTTCTTAAAATAGTTGCATACTGTGAAACAGAAGAATGGATGCAGTATTTCTGTAACATTAAAATATTTCTATACAAGTTGCACAGACATAGAAACATATGGCACACCCCCAAAAATAAGATGTTAAAAGAAGGCCAAGCTAGAAGGAATGCAATGGAGCAACACTCCAGCAAAAAGAGAGTTAAGACTTTAAAAACGTAAGACTCTTAATTTATCTTTTATCAATTATTCCAAGAGCTCAATGGAATCTACTTAAACACTGAGAAGACAAGAGTAGTGCTGGTGGGTTACTAACTTTAAAAATGTACATTTATTATCCAGGGAACCAGCAATAATAGAATCACAGAAAAGTAAGGCTGGAAGTGCTCTCATGAAGTCCATTCCCCTGCCCCAGGGCAAGATCGACTATACATAAACCATTCCTGACAGATATTTGTCTAACTTGTTCTTAAAAACCTTCAGTGATGGAGACTTTGCAACCTCCCTAGGCAATTGGCTGCAGTTCTTAACTATCCTTACCATTAGAAAGATTTTTTTTAACATCTAACCTCAGTCTCCCCACCACAGTAGGCTCTGTCTGTTACTTCGTGCTCTACCTCAGCAGAACTGGAAAACCGTTTCTATTACCTTCCTCTTTACATGAAATTTCCATATACTTTTAAATGGTTATTCTACCTTCCCTCACTCTTACATTCTCTAAATGAGTAATGGCCCAACTAGGTCATATGCAATCTGCTGGAGTAATTTATCTGGTCTCCCGTGTAATCCCCTCAAGGAGCCTCCCTATTCTGGAAGTACCTCCACCATGCCAGAGACATCTCCACCCAAAACGCCAGCAGTTAAGCAAACCATGATATGGGGAGAGAAGTCAAACTGAGCAGCAGGCTCCCAGATGTCCATCCTGCAAATAAATGTCCCACACAAACCAGCAGAAGTCACTGTGGAAGTGATGTGAGGTGGGGAAAGGGCAGACGAGAAAAGGAAGGGTTGAGCCTAGAAAAGAGGGGAAGAGGCTTTTAGACAACCTATAATTAAATTGTAGGGAGTTGGTCTGGAAGTGGGAAAGGGATGAAGGAACCTCAGTACAGAGAAAGGGGATTTGGGTACTGATGGGGGAAGAGGTAGAGGGAGGTTGGGAAAGCATGAAACACAGGACAAGATATGCAACAGAAGTCCTCAGTGTCTGGGGATACAGAGAAGAGGAGGAGGAACTGGAGAAGCTCCAACAAGCTGCATTCTTATGAGCATGAGGATCTCCTAACAGATGAGATCAGTTTCTCTCCTAATGTAGGGCCTGGGGGACTATCAGTCAAGTTGAAGAGTTGCTCACTGGGAGCAAATTGGCCTCTCCAGACATGGCCCAAGGTCAGGCTTGGCTGACAATCCCCTTGAGACATAAGGCTGACAGGGATTATCTGAGGGTGCCACCAATTCCATGTGGAAGGTGTGAGGGAGAAGATATGAAGCTATGACAGAATGGGATCACAAGGTGACAGGAAAAGTCATTGTTAGACTGAAGGGCAGGAGCCCACTGCACAGAGCAACCTCTTACTATTTATTCTGGTTTCCACAGTGCCAGAGTTAATACTCCCTCTAGCTGAGGGTCACAGGGCAGGAATGCCTCCGAGTCAGCTCAGGTCCAACAGAGCTTGTGCTGAGACAGAGCTAATAAAATCCTGATGGACCTAAACTGACTCTGCAAGGTCAGGAGGCTTTATACATGGGTTCCTCACCCATCCCATAGTGTTCCCCTTATCCTTTGATTATCCTGGATGTCCCTGTGCCACACATGCCTCAGTGATGGAAAACTGATTTTAGAATCACAGTATTCCCCTAAACCAGCATCCAAAACACACACTGGTGAATAAAGTAGCTCATTTCAAGAACAGACCTTGGCTGTCCAGGATCCCTGCCACTGTTACGCTAGCACTGGTGCAGCATCGAGCATAGCTGAAGCAGAAGGTGTAGTACTTCATGGCAGCTAAGAAGTGTGCAAGTGAGGTGATCCTTCTGACCATCACACCAAAGCACTGCTATACCACGGCCACATCTTGCCACTTAGCTTGGTGTATCAGACACATGCCCTGGCACAAATTCCCACTACTTTGTGGAAACCTAGGAAAAAAATCTTCAGAAAGTTTAAGAATTACTGCTCTAGTCTGAAAAAGACGGTTTTGTTTTGGTTTTTTTCAGTTCTCATGGGTCATGTTGTCTAGACCTCCGGCCTTTCAGTCTTCTCTGGATGTTTCCAACATCCCGAAGAGCACTGCTCAGAGCAGAAACAGTACACCAGCCACACCAAGTGCCGAGTAGAAAAATTATTTTGCATGTCTCACATGCGGATTCCAGTCCATATATTCTAGCATAACATTTGTGGCATTGTATTGTTGATTCACAGCCATTTTCTGAACTCTTTTGACTGCCCATCTGTTTTCTGCAGACCTGCTGCCTCACCAGTTATTCTACATTTTTATTTGCACAGCTGATTATTTCTGCCCAACCACAATTCAGAACTTGTCCTTGATGAACTGCATCATATTTATTTTAGAACAGTTCTTCAATATACGATATTAATTTTTAATTCTAATCCTGTGTTCAGAGGGTTTACATCCTCTCCCTGGTTGGTATCATCTGGAAATTTTGCATGCAGATTCTATCATCTAAGTCCTTAATTAAAATATTGAATATTTTCAGGCAATCCAGAACAGAATCCCACTTGAAAAATCCTTTTCGTTTTGACTATGAATCACTAGTAATTAATTCCAAGAACAGCTTTCCAGCCAACTGTGTACCCACCTTATAGCCCATATTGCCACCTTGTTTACCAAAGGGTAAAAAGCCTTTCAAAGATCAAAAGATACTATCACTCTACTAACAGGGAAATTAGGCTCAACTAACAAGGTACCTTCTGGAAAAAAATAAAAAACAACACACAAATTCATTTATTGTATTATTATCTACAGGCTATTTATAAAAAAATAAAAATTGATTATTTGATTCAATCTTTTTTCCCCCAAGAATTTAAGATAAGCTATATACACCAAAGGGGGAAAAAGAAGGATCCAGGAAAGTTTCCATGTAGGTGTAGTGTATGCCCTGTGACAGCCTTTTTGAACCTAGACTGTTCTCCAAATGTTCTTCAGTGTAACCACTAACTGCCCAGACTCTGCTTCAGCTATTTCACCCTGTGTTGCAGAAGTAATTTAATAAGCTCCAGCTTCTTCTAAAATACCTGTTATCCTATCTCATTAGTTCATAATCAGCTACAATCCTGTCTAGCCGGAATTCTTACTTTTCTCAAGGTAGAACTCCTTTCCTTGCCATCTGATTACAGGTCACCCATTTTGGCAAAGAATTATGCAAAAAAAAATGTCACAAACTACTTGGTCCTCTCTGCATTATCAGATCATGAGTTTTGTCATTCCCTCTCAACTAGCCGTCCAGAAACTCAGTCGTTCTCTTATTACTACTGAGTACCTTGTTACTGTGTCGTTTATTAGTTGTACTTTGTTTTGTGCCTTGGCCTACCTGATTTAGCCCTTGAGTTCTTCTAATGTTCTTTTACACTCATCTCTAGTAGCACATATAGTTTCTACTTTCCTCAATTTTCAGATCGTGCAATTTTGTCTCTTCTCGCACTTCTTTATTGCGACCTCTTTTATTTGTGCTTTTAATATTCTTTATTGTGACTTGAAAAGAAACACTTGGTTCTTTGAGAAATTGCCAAGCCTTCCTGAAATTTAGGTTTGTTTCTCAAGAAATGTTACCCATCAGTTCTATAAGCTAAAGGCAATCTACTTTCTTGCATACTATTGCTTTTATTCTCAAGTTCTCTCTTTTCATCTTCTGAAGAATAAGCTTGCTCTTTCATGATTGCTATTGCCTTTTACCATCATAGGTTCAGCCACCCCTTTTCTAACCAAGCCTAGGAGCACTTCCCTTCCATTGCCTTTTCTACGTTTGATAATCTTGAACCTATTATACTTGCATGATCTACCGAAATTAGTTTTTAGCTCTAACCATAAGCTATTGTTTGGTAATATATCATGAAGTGATTGGATGAGCCAATCTTGTGGAACAAGAGCCATCTGGAAAAAAGGGCAGCTTTGGCTTCTGTACCAATGAGCATACAGACAGGATCAAAGTATCTCCTAGCCTTAACTGTAAGCTTTTCCAGGTCACAGTGATTACCAAGGGGGAAAGGCAGTTTATCAAAAACTCCAAAGGTGGCTACACAGAGGGATCACCCTCCCAAGCTTCTTTTGCCAGCCTTCTCTCCAGTTGTAAATTGAAATTATTACTCCAATTGTTGCAATAGCTGCAATCACTTAGCATGGCTGGATTCAGTGTTGACACGGCACACGTTTCAGATATCAAAGCTTTTTCTGTACAAATTAGCTCCCTTCTGCATGCGGTCATGCCCCTTCTGCTGCTAGCAGCTACTGTTTTCTCCTACAGCTCAACTGGCATTCCAGTAAAACAAAAGGAGCAGGATAGCAAGGAACACAGGAGCAACCATATGTACCTGCCATTACACTTCTACTGCAAGTCTTAAATTAACATAACACAGTCCAATGAATTTGTCTAAGAAATACATACCTACCCACTGCTTACTGATGAATGCATTATATAAATCTAACAGGGAACAAGAAAGGTAGAAGAAACAGAAGCCCTTGCCTTCTCCTCATATAAACCACTGATATTTCCACCAACTGTTCCTTTACAAGTCTCCTGCCTGTTTCCTGAATGTACGGTGCAACTTAACTCAATATTTAATAACTCTTTAGTACAGTTAACAAGACTTCAAAACGTTAATTAACAACTTTACCTGAGGGCAAATCCAAAAGAATATAAGAATTCCTTACGAGAGACCAAGCAATCTTCACACTGTTAAAGTCTCCAGAATAGTTTGGAATCTGCTGGTTTGTCACCACAATCTGACTGTTGCCCTGGGTCTCCAGGGACCCCAGTTCCATCTCCCTGAATTTTATGCTGCACTATTTGCCAGATCTTTTCCACCAGCAGTAGTCATGAGGTTACCAGCTTTTTGACACCCTGCTGCCCAAGCACTCTGATCCCAGTGCCAACCACCCCTTCCTGCTAGGAGCTAAGGGATAGCAGGTGTTGTGGCAGAAAATAAAATAATATTGCAAGAGTGCTAAAGGTAATAAGGTTTTCAGCAAAGGAGAGAGCCACAGAAGGCAGTGCATTTAAGGAAGAGAACAGATATCCACACAATAGGAATTCTGGTGGAGAGTAAAGGAGTGGCAAAAACTCCTAAGAATGAGCCGACGGCTGGCAGAGCACAGCAAGGAGGAAGGTGCACAAACAGGACAAGGGCAGTGGGGAGCTGCAGGAGTGTGCTGCTGGCCAGGCAGAGGCATGAGGGCCCTGCAGTGCTCTCAAGACTTCACAACTCCCATCAGTGCCGGAGCACACGTGGAGAAAACTTCCTGTTTCCTCTCCTTCAGGACACAACTCCCTGACACGCAGAGAAACCATGTTGTAAATCAAAGCAGTGCAAGGCGAAGGAGACAGAACTGGACTACCACTCCAAAATGATGTGCTGGTGTGGACAGCCGGACACAGAGCTGCCACTCCACTGCAGCCAGAAGGGGTAGGACCAGCTTCTGAGGGTGGACCTGCTTTGGGAAAGGTCAAAGTGGGAACCTGCCCACAGGGAAAAGAACAGTTTTGCTGTTCCTTCCTGGGAAGAGCTCCTAGAACAGCAAGCACCCAAGGGTAAAGCAGCCTGAGACAGAAAATGATCTTCCCATACACACAACCCACAATCCAGTCAACTTCTAAAGGCAAAAAAATTAAACTGAAAAAATAAACATCTTGCACATCACTAACTTTCACTGCGGTACTATTCCATTATCTAGACCTATTAAAGCAAGAGGAATATCCAGTTGATTTTCTACCCATTTCTTGCAAGGTCTCAGCTGACCAGCAGATGTGGAAACAAAGCAGCAGGACCTTCTGATTCTTGTCTCCTTCTCCCACCTCTCAAATTAGAAACCAGTCCAGACAGGGAAAGCACTAAATGAACTCCAGTGGACTTTACACTAGAGGGAGCTTTCCTCAGAGAGATGCATCACCTTGGACTCATCTTTCTCATTACACAGTTGTATTATATATCTACATTGGACTCAGGTGAAATAGTTACCATTTAAACCCCCTGGGTTTGCCAGTTCAAGCATTGCAGCACATGAATGGTGCGGGGCAGAAGGGAGTACAAGGAGAAGGTACTTGGCAAGTTCTGCCCAGGGACGTGCTCTGGTTAACCCGATAAAGCTCAACGCTGACATGCTTCTGAGAAGCCTCCTGATACAAACCATGTCCATCCTGTGCCCTCGCCAAGCTCCTGTGTTAAACACAAGAGCAACTTGACAAACTACGTTTTATACTGATTCAGGAGACCACTCACTGTTAAGATGTTAACAAGTGCTTTAGCGAGGACAGCTGAGATACACCTTCCCTAAGGCTTGTGGCCATCCCTTTCAAAGGGCCTGAAATACAAGTAACTGTGTTACTCACTGTTAATACCAAGTGTTGAACTGTTCCTCAAGTGAACGGTTTTAAAATATTATTTAAACTGAAAGTACTACAAGGATGCTAATGACAGTCAAGACCTATTCAATTTATTTTCTAAACTGCAGTAAACTGTCCCAGAACTATGAGCTGAACCAGAACAGAAGTCCTTACCTGTGAAAGCATTTGTGGCCTGAAAACCAGCTTCCTGCATACTGCTCTCCCAGCGAAGCTTGAGATTCCCGTCTTAACCTGTCCTTACTGGAGATTACTGCTGAGCTTGGAGCTGTCAAGTCACTTCCATCTTAACTTGTCAGAGTCCATTTTTCTTTCCATTCCCATATTTGGCACCATCCAGTTCCCACCTGATCCCAGGTCTATCAATCCGTAGGCAGAGGGGATCTGCACTGAAACTAAGCAGGAAGCGTTGGACAGTCCCATCAACCAGCCAGCCAGAGGGTTTGGGCCATGATGAATGTGGAAATGAAGCAAATTGCCTGCCAAGACTTTATTTCCCTGTTACAATTAAGTTCTAATCCTCTGTTCATCCAGCACCATTTTTTTCAGGTCTCGGCCAATGGTGGTGATCAATTGTCTCTCCTCTCTTGTATTCCTCTTCCCTCAAGGCACGCTCACTGAGAAATTAAAAAAGAAGAGATTATGTTTCCTGATGACCTGTAGCAACACTAAAATTAACAGACTCCAGGGAACAAAACCAAAACACATTATCAAGGATTGATTGTATACATTAAAGGAGATCTTCAGAAGGCAAATACTGCGATTTTGCTGAGATGCAAAGTGTGACCACACAGCTCTTTGAAGTGCAAAGAGGAACAGTGCTGAGGGTGTCATGTGCATCTCTGAGAACATGATATGATTTACATTTCAAAAGCCATATTTAGCAGAGATGGGGGCAGCAATACAATAACAAAATTGCAGTTAAAAGGGAAAAGGAAAAATACTCAAGGCTCTCAAGTCTAGTCTATTCAAAACCACAGTGAGATTATTAGCATTTCATATAGCTGCTTCCCTTCTTTTCTGGAGCAGGAAAAGAGAGCACTGTCTGCCGACACTATATATGCCATTCTAACAGTCTTCTGAGGTTAAAAACTTTTCTATGTTTTGCTGTGGAATATCTATTTAAAATCTCAATTGTAACACAGATGACGCAATTCAGATGTCTTCAGACATTCCGTAAGGTTAAAATCACCTGCAGGCTATGCAAGAGAAAGGTGGTTAAGTTTTTCTTGATACTACTACTTCTGCATGGCACAGGTATCTGCAGCTCGCTGAAAACTGGGGTTGTTGCACATCCAGCTTTTAAAAACTGGGATATATTTATTTTTATGGGGTGAAGGCACACAGCAGACAGGTACATGTTTAGGGAGAAGTTTATTTTAGAAAACAAGGAAGAAAGAAAAGAGGACTTGGAGGAGAACCCACTCACTCCCCAGCTATCCTGTTCCTTCACATAACAAAGCTTGGCTGGCTATCTCTCTATTCAGTGGCACAGGCAGGTTGAAACTATGTCTGTGATGATCTTATGATCTACTAACGAATTTTAGCTAGTAAGTCTAGCCAGAGCTTGCAGTACTGGATGGGACCCCTGGTCCATCTTCTGGAGCAGCCCACATCAGAGGGTACCAAATGTCACTGTCAGTCCCCAGCACCCTCTGCTTCAGAGAACAGTGCAAGACCGGTCTACATGGGCAGATGTCAATAACCCACCACCCATTCCCCAGCCTCACTTCACCCTTTACCCTAGTGTGCAAGACCTAGAGACTAGCTTATGCCCTGAAGCCTAAGGCTGAATATCCCAGATGGTCCAAAGCTGCAGAGAAGATTCTCCTGCTCCGCAGGCACTGCCACGTGCATATCCAGCTGCCCTTCAAGGGCTTCTGTAGGGTTCTTTCTTGGGGGGACAAAAAGGATCTCTTCTCAGGCGTGTCACTGAAACCCAGCAAGCATCTGACACTTGATGAATGTCACTTTCATTGGAATACACTGGATGAAAGCTAGCTGCTAACAAAGACAATTTTTCTATCTTAATGATATTGTTGCTTTTTTTTCCCCAATTTTGTTATGCCAGTATTACTAAAGAGCATAGGTTTTGTCTCAAAACACAGCACAGGACTGACTGATGAGTTATTTGTATTCAAAACTAGTAATTTGCATTCAAATCAAATAAGGTTACAGAACAGATTTAAGATGGCTTTCCCATTTCTTACACAAATATCTCAACTTAATAGAGGAGAAAGTAGAAATTAAGAAAAAAGGAGAACAACACCTTTACATGTAGTATTCTCTATCAGGAAAAGCCACATAGAAAAAAATATAAAATAGTGTTTAAAATGCTCTTTCAACCCTTCCAAGTGCTCTATACAACTAATAACCATTCCATATGAGGTTATATTACTCTAAAATACATACAACTGAGCAATTATAACATACATACACCACAGCACATATTTCTTCTGGCTCTTAACATTGTGCTAACTATTCTATAATGACTACAGATGGATGCTGCGCTCATTTCCCAAGCTTTTTCCCTAGAGGCCTGAGTTTCTTCTATATTTATAGGAGCAGGTCCATATTTGCATTTACATTTACAGCCTTAGAACTTTTGATTTTGGTTTATAAATCCATGATTTTGATGCCTTCTATTTTTAGCATCTTAATTTCTCTCCCCATCTTAGAGACACTCAAGAGATGTGCACTAATATCTTAGCATCCAGTGAAATTCTCTTACTGTTACATCTTTGTATTAGAATAAACTTCTGATTCTTAAAAGGATAAAATATTTTTACTTTCTTGAAAATTAACTTTTATTAAGAGAAGAATTATTTTCCACATTTTCAACATTTCTGCTAAACTAGTTATGAACTCAACAGTGCTGAACAGACTCTAGGATGCTGGCACTTTCAGCAACCACTGCTTCTTCAGATAGAAAGATGTAATTTTAACAACATTATAAGACACTGAAACACTTATAGAGTTCATTCAGACCTTAAGATTTAAAAGGTAGTGCACTGCAGCAGGTTTAATGCCTCCCTTAAGGACTCGAGTGAAAGAAGATACTGACATCTCAACTGCCCTAAGTGAGCTTTTTCTATCACTGCAAAAGCACTCTCCCTTGGCAGATAATGACCTTGGAGGTAGCTGGCAGGATGTGAGTAAGAAAACAGAGCAGACTGCTGGGGCCAGCCTGTGCAGTGCTTGCTGGGCCTCTTCACAACTCAAAACCAAGTTCAGTACTTATAAAATGTTTCACACTATGGCTAAGCAGACTATTTAATGAGTATTTTCAACAGGCAGACCTTTCATCAGCCACATTCACACAACTTCAGGTCTCTCGGATTTCAAATGCATCCAGATGAAGACCCAGTTGATACCACAGCAAATCAGGAAAATGGCAAATTCCATTTTTAACAGCATGTAGAGCTATGACCTTTCCATTATACTTTACATTATCCAGAAATTTTGCATTAAAGCTGAACTGATGTTTAACGAGAGACAGTTTGTGTTTGTCTCCTAACAGCCTGGCACATTTGCATGCACGGAATGGGTCAGGACCTCTGCTGACACACTTCGGTGTGGCTGAGTCAACTCCAGTGAAACTATGCATTCATCCTTTTATACCAGCGTGGTGCAGAAATGCTAAACAAACCTGCTTAAAGGACCAAAAAGTGAAAATACGTATCTGAAAAAGATGGTGGAAAGTAACCAATATTGATAGAACTACAGTAAGATGTGGTCTTTGATGTAACTATTGTATCCTTCCCAACTTGCAGAGACCCCAGTGGGAACACATCCCATTAAACTGATCAGATGGCAAAGAGAAAATGTAGACTAGACAGACTAGAGATTTTCTCTTTGCTCCATCTGTTACCTCCTTTCCAATTGCAACATGAACTCTTCTTCCACTTCTGCTTTCATTCATCCACTGCAGTGTTACATGAGCCTCAGAAGCAAACCAAGGAAACCATTGTGTTTTTTAAATATGTAGCTGTGCTATAAAGATTTTCAGCTACTACTGCACTAACATGATTGAATACCTAGAGAAAAATAAAATCTATTTGTTTTCATCCTTTCCACTTTTTTCAGATTTGGTCTGGGAACGACACCACCATCTGAACCTCACAAGAATTGCAAACAGAAAATATTTTGATTATTTAACACCTTACCTGAGTTACACATTCTCATGGTGTATGTAGCTATTCAACCTGCTATTCCTCTTTTCTAAACATTTGAAGATTCAGTATTAAAGGGCCACCGTAAAAAAGAATCTGTGAGAGAAAAGTAGCCAATGAGTGTCATTAAAACCTGCAATAGTATCTACATTTTATGAAGTATTGTGCAATCATCAGTCAGGATCAAGCCTGGAGGAACTTGCACTGAAAGAAGAAGTGAAATACTGCTTTTTCCAAGACTGGTATCTCTGTAATGTCTTGAAAAAAAATCAAAAACTCAAAAAATGCTGCAGCTTGGATTTTTTTTGTCTTTTTTGTTTGGGTTTTTTTCCCATTTCCTTTCACTATATACAGTCTGCTTCTCTGGCCATGTGCTGTTGGTTCCCACACAGGCATTAGGAACTCCCTGGATGTGTTGTCAGAAGGGCTACAGCCATAGGAAGCATTTCCTGTGATAGCCCTTGGCACAAGACATCCTGAAGTACAGCATTTCACTAAGGTGTTTAACAAATTTCACAACAGGAGGATCTGTAAAGTAAGCCCACACATTTACATTTTTGAAAAAGTCACTGAACAGCTTGTGAGCTGTGCTTCAATTGAACTTAATTGAGCTGCTTGAATTTCTAGCTTTCAGGTGAAAGAACTGTAAAAGGGGAGAGAGCCTGAGCTCCCCTGCCCTGCTCCGGCTGCCCTCCCCGCAGAAGGCAGGTGACAAGCAGGGGCAGGCCCCAGCCGGGGCTAAAAGCGGGACAGAAGGAACACTGGCCGAGCCAACAGCATGACTCCAGTCCAACAGAAGATTTAAGCATGTCTCCAAATTCAAGGAAAAAAGGAATCTGACTGCAGCCAGGACAAATACTGAACTATCCACATGCTTAAACACTTTGCTGAATAAGGCCTATACTTCCTATAGGCTAAGCAGCATAGACTGGGATATATATTTAAGAAGTTTCTGGCTGGAAAAACACTTCCAACATTCTGGTTTTATAAAATGGTGTTTGTATAAATATTTCTTAACATTTGCTAAAGCAATTTAGAATTAAGCATATGTGCACACATATAGCTCACCTCTCCGTCCCCTTTTGGATTCACCAAGAGTTTTCCAGGCTTTCATTTTGCTCCTCATGGAGACTTCTAAGCTAGATATTAACATCTACAAGTTATACCTACTCTTTTTAAGATGTGTTTTACTGTGTGATCCTCATTTATTTTACTTCTATCTATAATCTGTCTTCCTTCTAAGATAACTTTGCACCAGTGCTCAGTGAATCCTGGTCCTTGGGAAACACTGTGCTCCGTAACTCAAAGACCGCTTAAAAAACTCAAGGCAACTTTCACAGGAGACCATACACAAATCAAACTGAACACCAGATGTTTAAAATCTGTTTATCTAATCGGATTGTTCTCAAACACACATATACATCATTTGTTTTCACTTTCTATCTCCAGCATTTGTATGGTCAGTTGTGACTTTTTAAACAGCTGCTGTATTTCACTTTCTTGGTGCATTTCAGTGACATACAAAATGAGCTTGTATGTTAATTTATGCTACACATATTCCTACAAAGACTTCCAGATACTTTTCAGCTTGTTTAGGGATGATGTCCAAGCTTCTTTTTCCTTCCTTTTTGTTACAGTACCCCTTGAATTGGGGCAAAGAGAGGACAACCAAAGCTAGGTGTGGTCTTTCTGCATTAGCTGAAGCAGGAAACAGGTCTTGAGAAGAGAGTATGTTGCCAAAATCAAGCATCATTTTTCCTAGCCTGTTAAGAAAACATTCTAGAAAGCAAGACATATCCCCAATGCCAATGCCAGCACACACTGCAAAACCCACTACAGACAAGGCCTGGTTTAAAAGAAAAAGGACAAACATTTCAGTACAGACATTTCTTCTCCTCCTCCTATTTGTTTCTTTCGTTTTGGAGTGAAGCAACAAACTGAAGCAATGATATAAAAATCCGTCTTTTTGGTAGCTTCATGCCAAAGTGAATAGCCTTTGGCAATCAGATAGCAAGGAATATTTTACCTGAAGAAATCATATAAATAACTGATAACACAAAGGAGCATGCCACATTTCCTTCCATTAATCTTGTTAAGTGAAATAATTAATTTGGATCCTCTATTTTCCATCTCTACAAAGGAACTAAAGAGCCACACATTTTCCCATAGCTGTGGCTGACAAAATGCAATAAAATCCCAGTGGAAAAGTTTACTAAGATCTCCGTGACAAGCTACTGAGTTTGGATGAGATAATTATTGGGAGAAATTGTATAAGCTGTGTTATGCAGGGCAAAATGAGAAGATTGCATTGTTTATTTTTGGATCTTAATAAAACTATAATTACCAGAAACTGTCAAGAGAAATCATTAATCATGCTGCTCTATGAACCTGACCAGAGAAAAACCTGAGCTCTGAATTTTATTTGTCAAAATAACAAAAAGGTAGTAAGAGTGGAATGCAGTCTTAATTAATCTTTTTCCAAATCAACACAGGGTCGGTATTTCAATTTGCAGAAGGCTGGTAAAAGCAAAGTTTCATTGAGCAGATTGGAGAAAAGATCGCAAGTTTTTGACTGGTGTCCCCATGACTTGTATGAGAAATGAGCAGTTGCCAGAAACCCAGGGAATTCTACATATCTCAAGACTTTGAATATCCAACATCCAACTACACTCCAACAGACACCTGGCATCCCTGCACAGCACCAGAAAAACTGCAGCTGTGAGTCCCAGCTGCAGAACCTGACCACCCATGTAAGCAGCAGTAGGACAGGGAAGTTACTGGTTTAACTCTGCTGTCCCACATAAGCTGTGTGAGCAGGAAGGGAACACCTTAGGAGAAGACAACATGGCCATGAAGCAACTCTATTGTTGAGATCATTATCAACGTGGAGCTGAGCACAAGATGAGATTCTTCATTCCTCCCCCTCTCCCACAGCAACTCTGCTGATTCAACAAAATGTTTCTTCTGGTTCCCTTTCACCTCATCTAGAGAACTCGCCACACAGACACAAGCGCTGTATGGTATTTACAAGCTCTCCATTTTCTAAGCGTGCATGATGCATTGCCTAGCTTTTCACCAGCCAACACAAGCTTCTCAATTTCTTTATCTTTATCCAGGTCTTTAGGTTTAATAGGAGTACATGATCACATCATCTCCACTGACAAACCTTGCCAAAGAGAACTGAACAAGCAGCACGCCCTTCCTGCAGCAAATGAGTTAGGCCAACCATCCCCTTCCTCCCTAGGAGACTCAGCAGCACCTTTCCTCTCTCCACCAACAGCACCTTTTGGGTGAAGGTATCACAGCCACCAGGGAAAGGGTGCACAGTCAAAACCAACCTCTCCCACTGAACTGGTTAGAGCAGCCAAAAATCCTAATATACACAATGACGATACAGACACGTGCACCGACCTCACTCATAAAAAGCAGATTGTGTGGATCTGGTCAAGCTGCACTTCATTTTTGAAGGCAGAAACATCTGCACTCCAATTGTTCTGGAAAGGAAATGCAGAAGACAGCATCCCCCATGTGAAAATCTCAAGCAACGTATGGACATAGAATGGTGCAGTCCTCCAAATGAACAGCATTGGGCACTATGGAAGTAAACATATATGGGAATCTGAAAATTCAGAGATTAAGGGGAGGATCTATCCAACATTATTCTAACTTCTGTCAAAACACTTGGTATAAATAAAAAGGACAAGAAAATTACCATTTTGGCAAATGCAAAATGCAGAAGAGAATGTGAACCTGTGTGTAATGAAAAATGAACTGGTGCTGAAGAGACACTCAAGGGGCACGGAAGGACAATAAAACTACTATCCTGGAAAATAAAACTACTATCTGTACAGCATTTGGGTTTGCTATGTATGCCACTGGGAAGTGAGGGTGTTCAACCACTCTCAAAGATAGAGCATCCTATGCACTTGGACCATGAGCAAAGAAAATCCTCTTCTGCTGAAGAATAAAACATGAACTATACAATTTAATTAGCACAAACTGCCACCATATTAATTGAAGAAGCACTGATAAGAATTTCCTAACTTTCTGGAAGGCTGTAACAGTCAGTGCTATGAAAGTCCATCTGCTGTGAGCAGCAGCTGTTCAGGAGGGTAAGGAACATAGGAGGAAGGCCCACTAGTATTTTATACACATTAATACACAAAGCTAGTTGTAGTTAGTTTCTGGCAAATCAAGTCATGTCATAATAATTTATCTGGTTTATTTACAGTGTCTCAGAAGCCAACATCATCTGCATGCTGCATGAAGAAATGCAAATGGAACCTCATCCAGACAAGCATAACCCAGTTTAAAGAAAATGTAGACAGCATCAGGCACATCAGCTGCAGGATGTTCTCAGCGCTGCTGTGAGCAGCACAGGAGACATCGGCGTTCTGCAATATAGCTGCAGTTGGTGCAAGAAGTCACTCGTGTGTGTATGCCTCTTCTAACCTAAAGAAGGTTTGCAACTATTTCAGACTGCCTGTATAGATCATGTAGTGCACAAATCCATTTTACTTCCAGTACCATAGAAAACTTACATGTATGACTGCATCCAGAAAAGACCCTTGTTACAACAAATACCTAAAACTTCTTCTGTAGAACTACACCAGATTTTAGGAGACTGAAAAATCCTGAGGTTTGCTGATCCATATTCTACCAGTTTTGATTTTCAAGCTAAACTACAACAATATGCATGAAGCAATAGAGCTAATGCAACAATCCAGAGACCCAAACTGTTGCCTTATCAGAGTCTTTTCCAGAGCATCTACTTGAATTTTATCCTCTGAATGACACTAGATAATAACTAGATTAATACAGAGCCTGTATCAGAAGCCACATCCAAGCAGAAGTTTCACCTGAGTCCACGCTGGTTTTGCCCATGCCAGGCCACAGAAAATAACTCTGCTTTAT
Organism: Aegotheles bennettii; assembly: GCA_013398125.1. Classification (NCBI taxonomy): domain Eukaryota; kingdom Metazoa; phylum Chordata; class Aves; order Caprimulgiformes; family Aegothelidae; genus Aegotheles; species Aegotheles bennettii. Next base: position 397,536 of record VZRW01002565.1, read on the forward strand.
TACTAAATAATCTTGACAATGCTCCTTCAGCATTTTAATGTGTGTACTTCTAAGCCCCACAGTCAATGGGGTGTAAGTAATTGACAAAGCAATTCTTAGTTTCAACTAACTATACATCTTTACTCCAACTTTCAACCTGGAAATGAGAAAAGGAACAAAATAACAGGTTAGCATTTTCATATTTTTCTTGAACTTGGGGGATCGGACTTTGTATTTTTGGGCATGTTACCAGATTCCTCTAGGCTTCCCACCCCGTGGGATTAAGGAGCTATAAAATGCTTAGGGAACAGAGGTTTTACTGGTAAAAGAGAGAGAAAAAGCTAAAGCAGAGTTTTGATTAATCTGATTTTGCTCTCCACTGAGTATATCATTCTGCAAATCCAAAACAACTCTATTAGCACTGTAAAATCACACCAAATAAACCTTTTTAACTTAGAGGCCAGTGATCCTTTATTTCCAGGCAATATCAACAATACACACTCTCCTTTAAGCCTGGCCTTCTTCAAAAAATCTGTTGAAAAAAAATTCACAAAATAACACAAAATTCAAGGGTAAAGCACAGCTGGGAAGCAGTATCCTGAGGTGATCAGCTAAATCTCATTTTCCAGAGAACTACACAGCTCATTCTCTCAAATCCCTCATTACTCAACATACAAAAGCAAAGGAGTTATTTTTTTCTTGTCCTTGAAGGACAGCTTTTTACATAAACAAACTGCATAAAGGCATGGGAAGTAATGCTGTTATCAGCTAAATCTGTGAAATTTCCCTAGTTGAGAAGTTCTTGTTTAGCATGGATATAAGAACAGAATTTCAACTCCCTCACTTCAGCTGTAATTTGGGAAGCATTTCTAATCCTGACTGGCAAAACCAAGCAACTCACCAAGAAAAACCATGTTTGCGATTTTTAAATCTAACACCCTGTTTCCTACCAACATTTTTTAATAATGGATATATTTCAATATGCCCTTGTCATATTTTAAAACCATTCCTGCTATGCTCATGTACGGTGTCTGGATGCAACTGAGGCACGTAACTGCACATAACTGAAGAAGCCCATTTGCAACGCAACACTGACAGCACCTTCTTTAATAACTGTGGGAGGAAAATACTCTGAGGTTTTTGATGACACAACTCAAAACTTGGTATTTTTTTGAAGGAAAATTCAGCTGTTTCATTTATCTGGAGCAAAAATATCTTATTCAACTGTTCTTTTCTTGCACTACTCACGCATTTAGGGAAATCTGGCCACTCTGGCCTTGTTTTGGATTTCACAATATCCTTTTAAGTCCAAAACCACAACATTTACTTTCAAATACCCTTAAGATTACATGTGTGGTCTTTCAAGCCTACCTGCCAGTCTTCTCTGCTTACAAACCTCTGCCAATAAAGACAGGGGTTCCTACAGGAAGGGTCTACACAGACATAATTTATAAATAATTATGAATTGTAATTAAAGCTTTACAGCTACAAACAGAAACACTGCAATCTTGTATTAGAAGAAAAGAAAGATCTCTGCAGATGAACTATCATTATCGTCCTTTTCAGCCACAGAGTTGCAGCTTTGTATTTCCCAGCTGTTAACATACCGTCAGTCTCACCATAAAAACCAGGAATACTTTTGGCTTGGCTTTTTTTTTTCCTCTTTTTAAACAAGTGAAAAACGTAATGAGAATCTGACTTGGTGCCTTTGATAATTAAGCTTTCAATTTCATGGAATGCTTTCTAATAGGAGCACCTGCTTTCTACATTGCAGCCCTATAGCTAAGAAAGCATTGGACTTCATAACAAAATACAATAAACAACCAAACATCCTGGGGGGAAAGATGCATGGAAAGGGAGAAACTATCTTCCTCTCAAAATATTCAAGAGACAGCAAAGCTCATCCAAATAAACTGCAGTTTTTCTGTTGAGGAAGCAGCTGGAGCCAATGATGCTGATGATTCTTATTCCACTATATCCTGCTGCAAGATACAAACCTATTTAGAGGAAACAGAGGGGAAAGCAGGAAAAATCCCACCTGTATTAATTTATACCACATAGTTAAAAGCTCCTGTCAAGGCAACCCATTCCCATGCCCAAGGAACAGGCAGATGGGTGTGTACGTAAGTTCTTTCTGCTGGCAGCGCTGGCAGAAAAGGGCTTCATATCAACACTTCAAATACTGAAAAGAGAAAACAGGACAAAAATAAAACAGGAAACACTAAGATCCCAGAAGAGTTAAATAGCTAGAATTTTGGATCAACAATGTGACCATCTTATATAACACAGTTCATCATATGGTACCCAGTCACTCATGCATCAAGAACAGAAACTGGGTTAACTACAAAATTTCTCAGAAACAAACTGAAACCTTGATTTTGAAACATTTCTAAATATGCCAAATACTTTGGTACACTGTTCAAAGTTAATTACCATCAAACTAAGTGTCTGTGCTTTGCATTCTTTTTAAATGCAAAATCTGTGGGGCTGGATGCTGACCCTGCAATGGTGTTCACTTTCTGCAGGGTATGCAGTACTTCTTCACACCGCTGACCTAAGGGGACATAAAGATGCCAGAAAACCTTTCTGAAGGAGGACAGTCATCCCAGAACCCACAGGTGAACTGGAGTTTCCCACTTGACAGCAGTGCACAGACTTGACTGCATTATCCCACCTCCAGCCCAAAGGAATCTATACCCCATAGCGCAGAGGTCACTGTCCTGCCCTCCTGTCTTCCAGAATAGCAGACAAGCACTAAGGACTACTGTCACCAAGGGGACAATAGCCAGAGGAACTGCATACAGGCCTGTCTTCCTACAATTCTTTATTTTTATCACTATAAAATGGTTTGGGTTGGAAGGGACCTTAAAGATCACCCAATCTAAATCTCCCCTCTTTCAGTTTGAAACCATTTCCCCTTGTTCTATCACTCCATGCCTTTGTAAAAAGTCCCTCTCCAGCTTTCCTGTAGCCCCTTCAGGTACTGGAAGGCTGCTATGAGGTCTCCCTGGAGCCTTCTCTTCTCCAGGCTGAACAACCCCAGCTCTCTCCGCCTGTCTTCACAGGAGAGGTGCTCCAGCCTCTGATCATCTTTGTGGCCTCCTCTGGACTCACTCCTTCCCTGTAGGCTGCTTTCATGTACTGGAAATAACCAAGGCAGTGTATAGAATCTGTTCCCTAACATAACAACAGAACCAAAACCAAACCAACCAACCTTGGCATGTTAAGTCAGTACACATTATGGATTTGTAATGGGTCATTTTTGAGCGTGTATATCTTCATAACTTTAAAACTCAATTGCCAACAAAATGTCAAAGGTTTTGTTCCTGTTAGACCATGTTATACACCAAAATACATTGAAATAGAACCCATTTTCTATCTCTTGAGACTTCATGGCAAGACTGAAGCTCTGCATTTATTTTAGAGTTCAAAAAAGGCTCTGGGCCTTTTTACTGAAACATACAGAACAGATAAGGAAAAAAAATAATGAAATATGCATTTGCAGACAGAACTATGTAGATTTCTAACAAACAGCCAAACCAAACCTACCTTGTGGCCAGAAGTGCCATCTCAGAGGGCTATTTTCTTTTAGTAACACAGTCACTTTGGGAAACTATTAAAAACAGCACAAACTTAAAAGCAGCATTGAAAGCAAAAATTGAATGCAGCGCAACTCTGGTTTCCAACTAAATGCCTTTCTCACACACATATGCTTTGCCTTCCATTACTCAGCTGCATAATCTAAACCAACAAATGGCACTTACACCAAATCTGAACTGGCAATGGCAAATTTTAATTGAAACACACAAGAGCAGTTGGGCAATGCATGAGTATTTTATAGGGAAGTAAGCAGTACTCACAGCTAGAATAAACCTCCACCCCTGTAAAAGTGAGGAGGGATCTAGTTTCCTCATTTCATTTTAATCCTTCCTTCAAAAACCAGACAAATCTGCTAAATTAAAAAAAAAACAAATAACAACACAAATATTTTCCTAATCTGAAAAATCTTTCTGTTCAAGCCCATGAACAGTCTGACAGGTGGTGACTTCAGGAAAAAGGAGGAGGAAAAAAAAAAGTTATTTTTTACCTCTTAATGAATGAAACTACACCCCTTCTCCCAACTCAGAGGAGCTTTCTTGCAGCCTCTTTATATGACAACAAGATTATGGATGCCACTAAAAATAGGCAAGTAAAAAGTCATGGCCCTCATCTATTCTTCAAACGTATTATGTAGTAAATACATGTATTGACTTCTGCAACCAGCTGAATTGCAGCAGCAAACTTCCAGTTTTGTTTACCTATTGAAGTTTTTAACTTTAAAACTTACTTAAAATCTGCTTACAAAGTACACCATAATACAGCTGCAAAAAAAAGTACCCCTATAGTGAAACTGTAAAATGTAACTGCTGCACCTATTCCCCTTGGGAATGATGAAGGTATCAGTCAAATGCCCTCTGCTCACATCATTAAAACAAACAAAGCTATTGCCATGAAATCATTCACTGTGCAGCAACTTTGTAAGCTCTTCTATTATCTTTTATAGCTTAATTTGAGAACTGAGAGTCCCTAGAGTGCTTTGCAGCACATTAATAAGGGACACTTTGCTTTATAAAGTTTATCATTATTACTGTACTGCCTGTGTCAGCACATTGCAGTAGAGTTTGGTTTGTCCCAAAAAAAAATTTCCTTATACCAAGACTTGATTTTTTCAGTGAATGACAAAGGTGGTGGTGGTTCGCAGGGTCTCTTTCATAGGACTGATGTTATTTCATTTTCCACAGTGCTTTAATCATTAATAAAACTGTTGAAAAATTCTTCTCTGAAGCCATCAAGCGTCCTAGGCTTGACTATGCTCCTATTTCCCTCACTAAAATCAAGGGCCTCTGAAGTCTGAAGAGTGCTACAAGAAATTAAGAAAACAATACTGGAAGTGGCAGTCAGCAAACAAGGGAGCTTTTCATCTCTGGGGTGAGCTTTTAAACAAACTCCAGTGTTTCACACTGTACTCTAGATACATAAATACTTCACAGCTTACATCAGTCTTTATCCCATAACTAAAGCTGAACATGATCTGGATTCACTCATTTGAGGGGTTTGAAGACAGACGTGTAGAAATACAGGCAGGCAGCAGAGGCCACACGGATGCCAGCAGCTTTCACCAACACTGTAACGTTGGGTTTTTCTCAGAAGGGGTACAAGAAGGAACTGGAAGCACATGCAGGTTTGCTGGACCACTAAAGGCAACTAACTTTTTTTTTTTTTTAATGTTGAAAAACATTATTTAAATTTACATTTTTCATAGAACTTATTTGAACAGAATTTATTTACCTAATTAGTTCTAAGTAAATAAATGTTTGCTTAAATGTGGTTATGTGGAATTAATATTTTCCATTTAGTCTCCAGAATATTAACTCCTTTTTAAGTGTAAAAAAAAATCTATACAACATAGCTAAAAAATCTCCCTAGGATAATTTTAGCGATACGTACACGCAAATAATTTTCTCCTCTATTCCTATCCAGATTCTTGCATACTCAAGAGAATGCAGTCAGTTGATTTCAAAAAATTAGAAGACATCACTCCAACTTTTCAAAATGCAACTAAAAATAATGCACACACAATCAAGAAATATAAACAAAAGCTAAAAAGGTGGTCTTTCCAGTTTGAGTCTGACAAGACGTGCTAAATTTCTCCATGGGCTCAGATACCCTCAAACAGTGGAGTCATAGAAGCCTCATGTTGATAAAAGCGTGAAGAAACATTCTCTGATTACACTCTCGAAGACACAGTCCAGAGAACATTATTAAGATTTTCAAATAAAGTTCCTCAAAATGATTGTGTCATCCTGAGTCTATTTGGGAATACGCATTAAGCTAATCAAACTGACAGGCTTTGCAGCAAAATTCAAGACAACCCAAGTCCTACTGTTCCTCGAGTCCAGCAGCCCAGAAGCTCAAAGATGTTCATATTCACCTTGTCCTACCAAGGCTCCCCAGCACAGCATTTATCTTACAGAATTTATGGGTTTCCTCACAGCCCAGGATAAAAATGCCTTCAGAAATGAAATATACATGTCTGATACTGCTTTTCCTTTCTGTCCTCCACATATGGCTTCAATCCTGGTTAACAACTCTGTTTAAACCCTGACCTGACAGGAGAACCATGTACCTCCTCAGAGGCTTTTAACAGAGTTCTTCATTACATCAGTTCAATGTGGGTACAATAGGTGAGACAAGCATCATTTCACCAGTATTTACTGGTAGCACTGGAAAGTTAATAAGCAAAAACCGAATTTCTGCCAACTTTCTAAATAAGGGAGGACTCAAAAAAGTTCTCAAAAAAAGTTCACCAGAGTATTTCTTTTTCACTAATGCAAAATATGGGGTTTATTACTTCCCTTATTGGAACCTGTGGAGCCATTTTGGCTAAAATAAAACATACCTGAATGTAGGCAGCCAACATGGAACACTTCAGTCCAAAAGTTAAAGACATGAAGTGATAAGCAGCTGAAAACAATCATACAATAGCAAATATTTAATAAAGAGCAGTAGCTAGATTATACACATTAGTTCTACAGTTAGTGCATGTGTATAGTTCACACACATTCCCTTCTCACTTTTGGAAGCATGAAGTTTAGCACAGCTTCCATGGAAAACTTCTACAAGAAATATTTCCGCTAATGGCTAAACTTTCATTAATAACACAGTGAAATGAATGCCAAGAATATGGCTGTAAAACCTTAAATAATAAGCTAGGTAGTTACCAAGACATTATTCTTACATGAACATGTACAACCCATCCAAACACACACACGGAGTCCACAAGCTGTTTACAATTAAATGTGACACATTTCCTTGTATGTGTAAAATATGTACATGAAAGATTCGAAATGTCCAAGTTTAAAAGCCCATTTCTGTCAGCTGGACATCCAAGATGATCTTCAAATCTCAGAGAGCGAGGCTTTCCCAAAGATGTTTCCCAGAAGAAACAACACACAAAGAACACCACTAACGTATTGTGACACTAACATACTGTATTACGGGACTATGCAGAAGAATTTTAAAAACTAATTTAATGTGGCGAGAGGGTAGTTCTTTGCTCCTGATGACTACCACCTCGGATGAGGCTTGTAAGCAACTTCAGTAGTAGTCTCAGAGAACTTCCAGTAGTCATCACCAAGCCCACCACGGTTACCAACCACCAGCAGGTACTGCATCTTCCACTCTCACAGTACAGAAGTAGGAAAAAATGTATGCAGGGGAGTTTCTGCCTGCTTGTAGGGTGAAGGCAGACATATATGTTGTCATGACCCCATGGGGTCAGCATGACAACAAAATTACTGCAGATTCCACTAACCAATGACAACAAATTTAAAAACTACAACATGAGAATTTATTCTGTTTAGAAAACATGGGAAAAATGGGACTCTCTGCAGCTTGTCAAAAGATAGAGCAAATGTCTCCCTTGTCTTCTCGCGAGGTTAGCCATAGAGAGCTCTGCTATTGCAGACAGAGCTTCACCCAATGAATAGGTGTGCCTGCCTTACTGACCAAAATCAGTCACCCACAGTGACTCTGCCTTGTACTGCACTGCCCACTCCAGTCAGGAGAAGAGAGTGATAGCAGGACATGAGCTAGAACTAGCAAAAGTATTTCTTAAACCTCTATGCCAGAAGCAGGAGTTGGGAAGATGCTCAAATGCAGAAGCTGCCTTGGTAGCCTTCTTTGCTCCTAACACAGGGTCAAAAATAAATTTTAGCACACAGAAAAAAACAAACAATCAGTACCTTATTATGCATATTTTTAACAAAATAATTGATCAGGCTTTTAGAGTTCATAACAAAGCAATTTTTAGCCAATGTGAGGAATAAGAATAAAAATCTCAAACAAATCATTTTATCAACCAGGGAAGTCATAACCAAATACACAATAGCAGAGTCTGTTAAACCCAGTTGCTAACTACCTAAATGCTACCACCTAAATTTGACTTGTGAATTATGCCCTTGTTGTTTTAAACCAGAGGTCTGATTAACAGCTTTCAGGTTAGTGTTTAAGCCCATGACACTAACTCAAATGCAATTAATGGAGCAAGTTCCTTCACGTTAAGGAGGATGAAAATACTCTTCTTACAGGAGGTACAGCCTCTGGCTGTCTCCAAATTATAGCAAAACTACAAATAGCGACTTAAAATGAAACATACTAGCATGCACGTTACTAAAGATCCAGTAGAGACCATCTGAAATCACCTAGAGGTAAAATGCTTAACTAAAAATACTGGCTGAGGTGAAACAAGCAATCTTCTGTCCAAATGTCGAACTACCACCTGACAGCTCTCTACGAGGGGTACAAGAGTTAAACACTATTCGGCTTTGAAGGGTATGATCTCTCAGGGTTTGTGGAAAGCTCTTTAGATCAGTTATGAAAGAAATGAGAGAAAGGAGAAAAAGAACCAAGCCAAAATTGTTTGTTACAGAAAACTGCTAAAATACTACCAAGGAAAAAGCTTTTTTATCAAAAAACTCCAGGACAATCCCCAGCTACTTTCTCAAACAGCGGTGAACAGCAGACTGTAATGAGGAATACTTTCTATCCTCATTTGCTGATCAAGCTGCCTCATTTTCCTCTCCGCTGAGACAGAGCCTGCTCCTGACAGCAGGGAGAAATGAAGTTTGGCTATTAAAAAATAAAAATCGAATCAATCTCTTACTAAAATATGGAAGAACCAACCAAGAAAGCATCAGTCTCTCTTGTTCTTCCTCATGGTCTGAGGAATTGTTTTTAGCCTTTCATTGAGAAAGCAGAGGGAAATACAGGAGGATTTTCTCTCCCTGCCCCAGCAGCAGCTTTGCACTCTGCAGAGAGGTCAGGAGTCAGGGCCCGCTCCCACCTCCAGCTCTGGCTCCAGCACTCACAGGGGGTGAAATGGTTTGCTCCCTTCACTCCTCTTCATGGGCTCACCCAGGTCTCTCTGCAGGTACTCATGGGACCACTTTTGGGAAAGCAGCTCCTTTCCCCTTTCCCAAGCACGTGTTACAACCATACTATTCCTGCACTCCCAGCTGGGCACAGCGTTGACCATCGCTTCGTCCTCCTGAAGAGCGCTCAGGAATAATGATTCCCAGGTCAGAAGCAGGTCTCACAGCAGCAGTGACAGTGAAGGCAAGACAGGCAGGCTACTCCTCCCTGCCCCTCCAGGGCTTGCGGTCTGCCCCAGGGAGCATTTAAGTTGAGAGCTTAGGAACAAGCCGTAAAGGATTTCTTTCAGTGCCACAGTCTTACTGACGGGTTGGGTTACATTTCTCGATAACCCTGCTTATACACAGCATGAGAGCTGACAGCTCTCCCTTCATCAGAACAGGAAAACAACGGAGACCGCATCTCCACCTTGCTTTTAAAAATCTTTTCCCAAGTCACCATACAGCACAAATTAAAACCAAAAAGGTATGTTGCCAAGTCACTTTGAAACTAAATAAAGGCAGGCTCTTGTTTTACAAAGTTCAGTTACTTGAATGGGAATAATATGAGCATATCATCTGTTTAGGGTTAACATTTTAATACTTTGTGTCAAAGACCAATTTTGTGCTATCAAAGGAAACGTAAATGGACACAAAGAGGATTTTAAAATGAAGGGGTGTCTGTTAGTGCGTTACCAATTGTTTTTATGAACACAGTGAACAATTAATTCCTGTAAACAAACTCACTCCGATTTAACTTATTAAAATTGCCGGAAGAGATGTCACTTGGTCTGAAGAAAAATAAACCCATTTTATTTTAATAAGAATACAAAGTTTACAAGAAACACACATACTTTTTCAAATATGAGCTATGCTTCTGGTTTATTTTTTAACCTTGGATTGCAAGTGTCCTGTGTTTCAGTGAAATTCTGTCCCCACCTCATGCAATGGGAATTTTCCTAATAACTTCACTCTGACCAGAATTTTACCTGGGGGAGCAATATTCATTTCACCATTTTGTAAGCAAACTCAAGACCATTATGCCTTATATAATGAGGACAGAGCTCAAAGAAAGCAGTAAATCTTCCATTTTATATATTTTTCCTGGTTTCACCTAGAAAAAAGAATGCATACATGCTTACATACATTAATACTTAGGGTACCCACTGTCTATATTCAAGTCAATTTTCAGCCGAAGGTCATAACAAACTCCTTAGCTTTATTTTCTCATAATGAAATGCAAATCTTTTTAGAAAGTTTGGTCAGATTTCATCTGACCATAATACAGGTTTACACAACTACATTACTTCAAAACTCCTATCATAAAGTGCTAGTTCACATTCACTATGGAAACAGACTTTCAGTTCACTTGAGAAATAACTAAGTCATCAGGATTTAGCTCCCTGTGCTATTCATTAAAAATAATTACTCAATGCATACAGGCTTGGTGCTGAGCGAGTGAATGGTCAGGCTGAAGTATTCCCTTTAGCTGTAATACAGACATGTCATAGTCACCAAAGATGCGTTCCCTCACACAGTCCCCCTTATTGCTCATTTGGAAAGACTATCTCTAGAATAAGATGAGACTTCAGACACCCATTCAGTTCCTCACTCCTACATTGGTTTTTCCGATAGGAGCACTGATCACTGGTGGATAATAATGATTTTGTAATGTGAACATCTGTGCAACAGAAAACAGACTGAGATCAAATTAATAGCATGTATCTCACCATTAGGCAGGTACCAAATAGTAAAGATCTTTTTAACTGCCAATAAACCTGACTAAATTCTTACCAAAGATTTAGTCATGGAAACACCAAAAGCATTTAAAAATCCATGAGTGAGATGCTCTTCAACACCCTTTTGAAATAAAGAAAAACATTTTTTTTTAATTAAATAATCAAACTACTCTTAGGCAAAGTTCTAACTGAGGTCTGAACATACAGAACTCCAAATTTTGTAAATTATTGGTCTCACTACAACAATAACTGAGCCATATTGCCCACGAGCAGCAATTAATTAAATTTAATAAGGAACACTATGAGTTGTTCCTCTTTTTAAAATCCTAGCCAGGACCCTTAACAATGCTGCTTTTCTTATTCCAATTTTCAAATGTTTAAAAATCCAATTGAACAAAACAGTCTTCAACACTGCAGAAAATCCCAATGCATAACATTTCACTGAAGTGCTCTATTAAACAAACCAACCAAATCTACGTGGCAGAGGAAATGTCAGTTTTTAACAAGCTACTGAATACCTCCTTCCCAGCAACAGAAATACAATTTATCTTTAAATTTTTCCTCATCACTAAACTCTGAATCAGGCATTCACCAAGGATTAAAAAGCAAACACTAGAAAAAATGAACTTGGTGTGCTGACAATTCTCTATTCACTTCCATGTGTGCAGAAGATTTTTCCCTTTCTCCTCCCAGTGAAGAGGAGAGTGATCTTAAAAAGCCTAAGGTTATTTATTATTTGAATATGAGACTACACCATATCACAGAAAACTGAGAGGAAAAAAATTAAGCATTATACTAATTTCCTGGCTACTACAGTACAAATGATAGACAGGAAACTAGCAAAAAAAAAACCACAAAAAATTAGTACCGGAAAAGACAGTACAAAAAATAGTGCCAACTGCTCTTGGGAAAAAAAATGAGATCACGGACAGCCTTTAAAGGACTAACATCACAAATTACTAGCTTCTGAGTAAGAAAGTTAACAAGTAAATTGATCATGTAAAACCATAAAATAATATTACCACGACAGACACCAGGCTATTACACCTACATTTGGAAGAAAGGTTAATGCAATCAGCAAGAAAAATCCATCAGACTGGAAAGCCATTTGATTATTCCAGTGTATTACGTGTTTACATTCTGATTACTCTAACCTGTGTTTCAAAAACTCTCATCTGCTTCCTCAGTTGTACTTACCATTATCAATGCCATCAACATAATGCTAGAAAAGCTTAACTAGCTTTGCAGAATTAGTACAGAAATCACTGTAGCTGTATGGATTTGATTTCTGTTGTCCGAATTGGAAAAAAATCCTTAATAAATAGAAAAAAATGGCAAACTATAACCAGCTAAAAAGCTGGATTCACTTGTACCAACAACTACTATCTTTCCTGAGTAATGTTTGGTTTTGCTACAAATCAGGTCCAAATTCTGAGTTTTTCAAGCCAAATTCCCCTGGGAAGTTCTATATCAGATTTATAATCCTCTTTTTCAAAATTCCAGGTACAGCCTCAGAACTTTTTAGTTGTTCTCTGAAGAAAAAAAGTCTACAGTGCTGGTTAAGACCTATATTTCCAAAACCTGTTTATAAAGACAATCGCTCCTAATTCAGATTAAGGAAGAGTTCCAGATGCTCAAAGTATCACACAGCAACTCTCAACAAGCTCCGGATGCCCACCAGAAACCAAGGGCCAGGAGAGGTTTATAGTGGTGGCTACCTCGGGAAGGATGCCCTTGCTGTCAAACACCCTTGTAGACAACCAGGAAGACTCCTCTTCTCCCAGCACTTTCAGGGACTACAGGTTCCTTAAGACTCTCTGCTCCCTCGCCATACCACCAAACAGTGACACTTGCCTTACAGCAATTACTTGTTAAAGAGAGCGCCTCAGGAAGGCTGAGAAGCAGAGGAAAAAGGCAACTGAGTATTTTTTGGCCATTTTTCCCCTAGCTCGAAGCTGGCATGCTGCTCACAGCGCAGCCTATTCAGTTTGGGGATCAGCGTGCCAGCAGTACTCAGTAAATAAAAAAATTTACGCCAAACTGCACACGTTATTTGCAGCTCAATAAAATATAATGCTGGGTCTTTGACACGTTTTTATATAACACCTACTATAAAAGGGTTGTTACCTTCTCATGAATAAAATATGCAGCACAGGCAGAAGTCTGGAATTGTTTTCTAACGAAGAAAATAAAATCCGTGAAGTCCAATATACACATTTTTCTTAAGGATTTTAGACCTAGGGTTCAAGTCTGGGACCATACCAGTTAAAACTAAGTAGACTTGTTAAAATAAACAAAGAAAGTACACTCTGAGATGCAGTGATCTTGACTGATTGGCTACATTTATTTATGCTTTCACAGAATTTGATTATCTGCAACAAGTGTCTTGGCTAATGCCAGACAGATTCAGGCACCTAGAAACAACCAATATTTTAATATATGTTAATAATGTTCTGACAATAAACAGTAGCATTTCCTACTGGTTCCAGTAGTTACTGTAGAGTTTTATAAAGCCTGCTGTTATCATGCAGCTTCTTATCACAAACTAGAGTGCTTACACTTGGAAAATTAATGTTATAGCATTTTAATCTTTATTATTCTCTACAGTTTGGAGTGACCTGTCTCTTCAACTTTAAAAATAACCCAAATACTCTGTATGCTTAATTTGCTATCACCATAGCATTTTCTTTCAAAGGATGAGTCAAATTCTCACTCCAAAATTAAACACATTTTTTTCAGTTAAGTCTCTTCTTGTGGCACCAAAGCACTGGGTGAAGTTTTTATTCAAAAATCCCTTTCTTCTTCATGCAAATTTCATTACGGCAATCATAATAAACCTTTCTTTAACATAACACACTAGGTCTTATATAAGATGTGTTTACAAAATTTACTACCTTGTTAATTCTTTTGCTCCATGGAGCAGACATTGGCTACGGCACCGAGTCTGTCATTCTCATCAACTCAGTGATTCATCTGCCTTTCCTGCACTTATCTTCCAACCTGTCTTTCCTAATTTTTTGTTTAACTTATCACTGTTTAGGTGCTGCTCTCCTTCCTTAGATTCTGAAACAGGCTTTTTCCTTTCCACTATATAAGGTCTTATGTTTGAAAAGCTGTTGAGCACTGCAATTCATGGTACCATGGTCTCATTTCTGTAACGACTACTGTTTCCTACAGAAGAAAACTAGTGTTGCTTGTCATATAATTACAAAGCGTTAATTCACCCAGGTGTTAAAACATATGATTCGGGAAAACAGACACACAGGAGCAGTGGTTAGTACTTCTGGAAATCAGAGTCAATGCTTCTGGTGCCCCTGTCATGCTCCACTGCCTTGCTTACAACCAGCAGAAATAACCCACGATGAACCGGAACTAAGAATTTTTCAGATGGATAAAGGGACATCCTTGAAGATCTGGGACAGTCCAAGAACCCCACCCTGAAGACTCTGGGGTATCTGTGTTACCGCAGGTTTTTGTAAGAGCAGCAGACACATAGAATCCTGTTCATCCTGGCTCCTATCGCTTCAATTAGACAATATCTTGTCTCGGGAGAAGTTGTTTGGGTCACTGAAGTCACGGGAAGCCACAGCTACTGAAGTAAATAACTGCAGGGCAGATCTGAGTCAGGGTGTATTCCCACGCAAGGGAAGGAACTCTAGAAAGATTAGTAGGTTAGCTCTGAACTCATCTTGACTGTTTTAGATAAGCACAAATAAACTGGTTAATGAACCTTCCTTACACAAGCTAGCAGATGTTTGTTTTGTTCAACTACTGGAGGCTCTTTATAATAAACATTCCCTCTTTTCCAGAAATTTGGATTTTTCATGGCTGCTGTATTTACATGAGCTAAAACCAGAAGGCTTTACCACCCGTTTAATTTTATTTCTTCTCTTCCTCGCAGACACTGATGAACTTTAAGGTTCAGAAACTATCAGAATAATGAGATTTCCACTGCCACGTCTGCTAAAAGAAAAGTAACACCGTACCACTGCTCTCACTCTGCCATTGTGTATAGCCCCATCTTTCAGTTTTAAACTAAGACACCTGAAAGACAACACTCATAATTCTAAGTTTTCAAACCCCAGAACACTTTAAAACATTTCCTGCACGGCTGGCTGACAATCTTTTGGTCCACACAGCACAGCGATGATGACACAAGAGGTCAATCGCATGACACTTTTTTCTTTTTTTTTTTTTTAATAATCCTGGTATCACAGAAGATCACAACTTTCAGACATACTTGCCATCCAAAGGCCAATGGACAAGAGTACACTACCTTCGGCTCCAATACTTCTTCAATTTGAAATACAGGCTACACAGTTCCAGTTAACTAAAGACATGGCTGCACAGTATCACACTAAAAGTAATACTTAATTTATCTTACCATTATTTATTGAGACAATTTATCTATCTGAACATCTATGCTTTATCAAATAATACTTTTTCGAAGTTCAGAATCAATTCAATGAGATTCTGTCTTGCACTGCATTCACTGAACTTACGCCTGCCCAAAAAATTGCTGTCCCAAAACAGAGCAGTTACTCACAAAGCATCTACTCTGTCAAAACTGGAACAATCCAGGCTCTATCCCACAAGCACAAGCACCTTCACACAGCTCAGTTTTACACATTCTTCGGCTGCATTAAACCTCCATCTAACACCCATTAAATGCCCAGGACTAAGGTCAGTCAGTGAGAACTGTAGAGGAACTGAAGTCTCAAGAGACTTGACTTAAAAAACATGATGGTGGTTTGCATCACTTTTTGCTAACCAACACAAAGTCAGAAAAGGCTTTCTGCTTTCCACACAGATAAGTGCTACAAGATTTTCAACTGGATTATGGATTACAAAGCAATGAATCCTGACAAGATCACTTCTGAAATTAAATTGCAAAGATATACTTAGGATACCTAGGATAATTGTTTGACTCTTTGCTACTTACAATATGCATTTTGCAAAGAAAATTATAATCCCCTGAACATGTTACTATTTTTTTCTTTCTAATATTAAAGCTACTGTAAGAGTAGGGAGTGAGAAAGAAGGCCAAAAATACATTTCTGTTTCATATATTGCAGCTAAAACAGACCTTAGGAGGATACAGTATTGCCCATATGCCTCTCTGATGTTCCAGCAGAATAAAAAAAATGGTTGGAGAGTTCTGGAGAGAACTCAAAATTATCCAAATGCCTGTAAGATGCTCTGCAGTAGAAGTAATACCATCAAAAGTCACAACTAACATTACCTTGCTAGTCACAGGAGATTTCTCACTATCCTTTTGTCTCCTGAAGTGACAACTGAGAACTACAAATTTTTTGGCCAGGAACACAAAAGATGGATAACTGTAACAACAAGAGAATAGCTTCAGAAACCAGATGAACAGAAGGAACAGATGTGGAGCAGGTGTCTGCTCGCTTCCTTATAAAATGATGGTTCTTCAGGGTCACCACTGAAATAACAGAAACTTGAAGCAGAACATAAATCCTGAAAAGGTCCCAATGTAGGGCTTTCAAACATCAAATGTAAGACTTCAAGCGTTCTCTGTTACTAGGTAAAGCCCATGGGTCGATGATCTCCTTACTAATTTAGGCAGTGACCAAAAATAGAAGACAGCTTGTGGCATTCTTGTCAGAGCCGACATATGGAGATCACAAACCCCAAGAAGGCTTGTTGCTTCTCTGAGGAGTGTCTGAGATTACAGTTCCTTACAACTATAACCAACCAGGTGCCATAAGCCAATATCCTCCCTTCCAGATAGGGCCACAAAAGACCAGCACCAAGATATGAGCCACAGGCTGTCCAGTCTTAGATGTGCTAAGTAAGAATCGCACCGATTATAAAATAATGAGCCAGTTGACACAACTTTATCACAAAACATTGGCTCAACATATTCATGTGCCCATTAAAAATTTGCCTCATATTTGAGTTTCTCTAAACCACACAACGTGTTTTAACCAGCGTGAAAGGACAAGTGAAGAAGCAGAATGGCCCTTGCTACCACATGACATTAACTCTGTAAAGACATTTACTTCTCACAAAGTCCATGTCATGAAAGAACTGTTTTGAGAATCTGTACAAAGGGCTATTTTACTCATTATGTTAAGAAAAGTATCTCTGGACCACCCTAAAGCTGGTGTACTTCTGCCTACTGAAGAAACAGAGACCATCTACAGGTAGGCTGTACCTATCATGATCAACAAGTGATGCAGTTGATGTATTTCTTAACGAGCAATGGAAAGCAGGACAATAAACACCACAGGCAGCTATGGCTGCAGTACCCCGTAACCCCAGGGCCATATGATGTTTTAACAAGTTATTAGGTGCTGCCTAGTGTTGAAATTAAAAGCCTGAAGCTTACAGCCATTGCACCCTGACCCACAGAAAGATCACATGGCCCTCCTAGATTATTTTCTTTTTCATTTTTACCTTAGGTTTCTCCTAGGTCATCTCCAAATGCACAAGCACAAATCCACTTATTCTTCAGCTTTCCTCAGTTGAAATGCAGGAAGAAAACCTTCGGTGCCCCTGGCAGAAGAAGGTACCAAGCACAAAATCCCCATAAGCTTTTAGTAGCCTCTTTCACTTGCTGAAAAGATAGTCTCCTCCTTGAACTGACACCAGAGATCAAAAATGTTTGGCGTCTTCAACAGCTGCTTTTCACTGTAAGTCAAAAGGGGAGACTTATAAGCAAGGGAGTTTTCAAAAGAAATGGATTCTACTTTATGACACTTCGCAGTCGGAGGTGGTAAGAATGACTAACAACTTCCCAGCACTTAAACAAAACCTATGTTTCAGCTAGCTTTTCCCCCAGCAATAAGTTGTGTTCTTACATACGTGGCAGAGGTGCGTGGTGAGAACCTGGGCTGCAATGACTAAGAACAACAATACCCCAGTCAAGGAGCAGAAAAGTGTTTTTCGGAGTAGAAAGCTCACGCAGAAAAGTTTCAGCAGCTTCCTGCTGGCGAGCTGAGCTGAGCACAGCAAGATGAATCACAATGTTCTGCAGAAGAGATCTTTTTCCCTTCCCAGACAAAATTAAGATTTTTCTCCTATTAAAGCCTGTTTTAGAGTAATGTGTTCTGTGCCAATATAGAACTGACTGCCTGTAACTTTGTGACAACTTTACTAGTGAAAAAAGAAATTCACTAATATTAATGTGAAAGTGGCATAGAAACATGGGCACATGACGACATCCACTAGCAAGTATACAGATTTTTTGACTGTAAAATGTATTCCAACAGGCAGTCTTAAATCATTCATCTCTGTAAGTATTTCTCCATAGAAAACTTGCAGATACCCAGAGGTGATGTGATTAAAGGTTTCCATGAGAAGTTGTTTGTTAGCAGAGAAACATCTCAGCCAGCATCTAACCAGCCAACTGCTTCAATAATACTGAACTCAAACACTCACACTACCACATACATCAATACCCAAAATACTTTTCCATCCAACATTTCCTCCAGTTTGGTTTTCTCCCTGCTAAGACACCAGCTCTCTATTCCTGCAGCAAACAGCAAGAGCAAACAACTGGCCTCTTCATCAAAACACCACGCTGCCAGGGAACTAAAAGCACCCACATTTCACGTTTTCAGACTACGATAATGCAACTGCATTTGACTGTTACCTGCTCTCAGAATTCAAGCTTACAATACTACACACAGTCACACAGCCATTAATTAAACAAGTATAAAACATGTTTTTTTCTCTTAATCTCACTATTTATTTGTTGGTAACATCCCCACTTCCCAGATCAGGTCTGCTTAGCATCACTATGACACAAAAAAAGCTGCCAGCAACCAATTACAAAGATTTTAAAGCAGAGACATGCTACAGGAAAGTGCAAGCTTCCTGCAGCTCCTTAAACAAGGTTTTGTTTCACACTGTGGCCTTAACAGGACACTGTTATCCCAACTCGGCTAAATACAGTAATTTAAAGTTAATTATTTTTACTTACTTTTTTTTTCTTTTCTTTTTCTTTTTTTCTCTTTTGTTTTTAATAGACCGCCCCTGGTACAACCAATTTTCAGTTGCAACTTATCAGGAGCAAAGATTTTAGTCCTGTGTGAATTAAAAAGTACCCAGTAATTGAAAACAACGTATTTCCAACTGTGCTTATGTTGCATTACTGCATTTTCAAAGAAAGTTTTACAATAAGCACAGAAATGCTGGTAACATTTAGAACAGGGATGGGAGAACAAAACTGGGTAAAGGGTTTTGCATCGTTTTGCTGCCACGCTTAGACATCATTAATTTCCAGGGTCGGCTGGGAGGTACTGAATTCCTAACTGTTAGCAGAAGAAATGTGTGCAGAGAAAACTAGTTTCATGCATCTAGAGGATTGACATTCAAAATATCAATAAGCTACCTTTCCCTTGAGAATAATATAGCTATTTTTTGCGGGTTTTGCAACTCTGTTGAGCAATTACCCGATCACGGATCAACAGAGAAAAAAATATCAAAATTAAGCATGCTGATCAGTCATCGCTCTCTGCTACCTTGTAATTCTATCTCATACTTCATGGGTGTGTTGTAGAATTATATTAGCTGTTCTCTGAACTCAGCAATCCTGATCAAGTTCTCCACACTTATGATAAAAAACTTAACTGATTAGAGATACATCAGCATGAACATGTCATTGTGGCAACAAAATGATCCATATTTTGTATTCCATGTTTTGAAAATACTCCATAATTTACTCTTTATTTTTCAAATACCAACTTTGATTGCATAAACAAGGCAAAAGAAGAAAGACAGCAAATCTAGGAAACTCAAACATGAAAAACACTATTTAAGATTATTATTAGTCTGGAAGGCATTATAAAGAGGGACATAAATGTTTCATTCAGGTCTGGTTAAAAGATTTCCTGGCTTGTCATTAAAGAAGAGATTTTCTGAGAGGCCCTAGAAGACGGTCTTGAAAGCTAAGCACAAAACTGGGCATTCAGACAAATCTTTTTCTTGCCTGATTCTGGGTGGGTTCATTTGACCTCTGACAGCCCGTGTAAGTCAGTTTATCAAAAAGAGTAACTAAATTGGGGTACTCGGTCTAAAACATTTAAAGCCCGACAGAGGTGCTGAATCCTGTAGTTCAAACCTGAGTGAGCACGAGGGAAGAGCACAGGATTTCTCTTTAAGTCAAAGCCTCCCTCTGAAGCTTGGCACCCAGAGCTGATGCCCAAAATAGACTCTGTGAAAAATGTTAGCCTGAATTTCCCTTTCCCTCAGCCTGAGCTCTCCAAACTGTCATCTGATGTGAGGTAGAAATGAAAATTATAAAGTGTATTATTAAATACTTTAGATGTTGCCTGGAAAGACTAAAGTTTTATTTTGTGAAAAGCTATAGCTCCTACACCAGTGTGGCTGCAGAGGCTGGGTAGTTAAATGAAGCAAAAAGAAAGCCGACAGCAGAAACAGAAGTAGGGTATCGTCCTGAACACTTGCTCTGGGCTCCATCTATTCAGCAACAGTCAGACAGCGTTTCACCACTGTACGATATGTCTGACAATTGGCATTTGCCAGCCTGCTGTATTTATTATTGGGGTGTCAGGTAAGGATGTAGACAGATGCGTCTAAACCAAGCTATTTTCCTTTTATTTACTTTCCTTTACATTTCTGTTCAAAACAGAGACCAAATTAATTACTCCAAATTTTAATAAGGATTTTGTATTTTCCTTTATAGCATGACTCCTCAATTCGGACAATAATTTGACTAAACCCGTGGTCATTCAGAAGTGGTACGAATAGCTCTGGGTACTAAAACACGTTACAAAAATATTCAGTGTGGTGACTAAGAAAGGCAGAAAAACTTGAATTCCAATCGTTCAAAGAACAAAAAAAAGTAAAAAGAAGCAAAAGTACATTGGTTTTATATTTCATTATTTGATTTTTTAAAAAGTTGAGGGGTTTAGTTTTGTTTTTTATGCTTAGCATTAGTGATACCAGACCCAGAACAGCAGGATCCAACAGCTCTTACAGAACAACATTTGTGATTAAAAAAAGGCATGAAAATTATTTTCAACTGCAACAGCATAAAACAAGGACTAAGTGTATTTTTCGGCTCCACATCGTTACTTAGTAGAACAAACGATGACTAAATCCCTGTACTAGACTTTACAAGTTCGAAGAGTCACTTGGAGTCGAACTGGAAGCAAGCACCCGCAGCACGTGGCAGAGCTGTAACAGGCAGTTGTGCCCCTCAAGTCTCTGCTGCCCTCAGCCTGGGCCGCTCACAGGAGGGCATTCCCAAAAACACGTACCCCTGCCCATCCCCCTGCACGCCAGTGAAGTGTTAAAATACATGTACTATATTTAGATATTTCCAATGCTATTTATTTATTGTTAAGATTAGGAATAACTCCACATGAATAAGAAAAGAAAACTGTATTGCCATATTCATACATGCTTAAGATAATTCAACTTTACAGTTTTGACATGTGTAGCTTATTAGACTCTCAGCAATGTAAAAACACCACTGGCATTTTTCATATTGCAAGTGTCTGGTAGATAATGGCCGTGCAGATTTTATACAGAACGGCACAAGTAAACTTGCCAAACTTTCATCATCACTCCTTCAGAAACTCAGAGGGGGCCCATTATAATTGGCATTTTGTTTGACATGCACACAGAATGTGCTTAGCATGCAGAACAAGTATGGCAATAAACCTTTTCTTAACAGCTGTGTTATTTTGGCTAATGATAAACATGTATCTAAAGCCACGTATCACCACAACTTAAATTGGTGAGAAAAGCTGAGTCACCCCATGGAAAGAGAGGACATCGCAACAGAGAGGAAGTTGTTTATTTATTCTTAACTATGCAATTAATTGTCTCACCAATAAACACAGCCGAATACACAAACTGTTGCTTTAAATTAAGTCAAGTTCATGATCATCATAGCTTATATTCTGTCTCTGGTCTTGCTGCATCTATTCTGTAGCAACAGATTCCTACCCACGGGCACATGCGTGCAATTACCACTGATCTCAGTGGAAGCTGTGATTGCATAACTGAGAGAAGAGTTTATCTTCCGGAAAGTTTCCTTGCAGTCTAAGAGCTCCAGGGGCCAAAAAGGCTCTTTTTCACATCTTTGTGGCTCGTTCCATTCTGACTACCTTCAAAATGGAAAAAGTCTGGACATGTGAAATGCAGATGTTAACGAGCAAGGCAGCATATTGATTTGGTTAAGCCATTTAATTTTGACAAACTGCCAAAACAACAATAAAAGAATCGCAAACCTGAAATATTGGAGATTTCATCAGCAACCTACAATGAACAGGGAGATAATGAGTCCCCGGCAACCTCTAGGAAGGGATCGATGCTCTCCATGGAACTGCAGTGACTGGGAATTCCAGACAGTGCCCTTCGATTTCTCTGAAATCTTATCTTTACAAAGTAAACAAACACAAGATAATAACCCTTAAACTTCCCGCAGCCATTCATAAGCAGATTCATTACTACAGAACAGCAGCCGACATTCAATATGGGTCTCTGTTCAATACATGGTACTCCACGTATCGCAAAACTCGATCTTTTAAAAGGCATAGGTTGCAATTCCCAAAATCATGACGCTTAAAAAAAATAATAAAGCTAATCAGGGTACCTGAGAAGCATTTTCCAGCTTTTCTCTGAATCAACAGAGCTGTACACATCCCACCCTTCCAGTGAAAACTGAATTTATCGTATAATCAACTAAGTCTGCAATTTGAAGTGTTGAAAAAACCCTAAATATTGCAGGAAACACTGCAAAAACTAAGATATTGGTTTCAAAATGCAAAAAAACCTTTGTTTTCAGCATTTTTTAAAAAACATAACTAAATTTGAATCAAATAGAAAAATATTTTCTTTTTTATTTATTTGCAATCAATCTGATTTTGGTTCGTGTGTCCAGAAACACCTGTGGCAGACTAAACTATGACAGAGCTTTTAAAGAACATGTGCTTGAAACATTAATGGTCTCTATGGGCGTATTAACTATGTATTTTTAACATCCTCAAAATTAAGTTAATAGCTATATAAAAGTAGAATTTTTCTAAACAAACCTTGACATATCCATCTTCACAGTATTACAGATATTTTACTCTAAATATTTTATAAATGGCTTCAAATTCCTTGAAAACAACAGCATCTAGACTACATTAGCCCAGTACCTTCTTCAATTGTAATTGTATAATTTTATCACTGGAGAGAGAAAAAGAAGAGAAGAGGTAAGTGCTGCTACATTACCCTCTGTATTATTTTTTTACAGCAATTTGCAGTACACCATCAGTAAACACAGTGCTCTACAAAGCACATAAGAAAGGTCATTACCCCAGAGAGCTTAAAGCTACAGAAAACAAATCAAGTAGAACTCTTCCATTCAAAGGAGATATGAGGACATTCCCTTTTAACATGTAAGTGCATCTTCATTAAAGAGATCTTTAAATCATTTACAATCTCCAAGTCAAGCAGCACCAAAGCAGCACCAGAAGTTGACAAAAAGGGGCACATTTTTGTCTTTGCTCTTAGTTACTCCTAAGGTGCATCCTGAAGCAGTGGGCTGGTGTACATTAACTCACTTCTCGGTCACAGGCACAGAGGGAAGGTATGCAAACACAAGGGAACTGTACCTGTCAAAAACCCCCACTAAAATCCAGAAGCATAATAAGCTGGGCCCCGAGCTCTGCTACTCTCCTGCTCTTCACGTTACCCAGCCATGACTTTTGGTGGGGTAACGTAGCCATTTATCTTCTGACTCTTGCTGGCTACACCTTGGCTCTGGCATTTTGCAGTCATGCCCACCAAAAACACCACGCAAGGGAAGACGTGAAGGAAAACAGGAAGAGTATTTCGCGCATGAGAAACAGGATGGGAGCTCATAAGAACACAGATTGAGATGTTTGGTTATACTGTGGGTTTTCTTTCAAGTTTACTTCTTTTTAGACTGAATTTCTAATATGACATCAGACCTGGAAAACAGCCAACATAATGACTGACCAACCGTGACAGTTTACTTTCTTTCAAAGTGTCTCCTTTTCTTTAATTTTTAGATCAGCAACAAACATCTTCACTGGGTCCTTCAGACGCTACCATCACGTTCCTCTCATAAGAGCATTAAGTACAAACCATTTTATCAAAGCAGAGAAGCCTTGTTCTCATTGCAGGTTCTACCACCACAGCAGCAGTGCCTGCAAGATACAAGCACAATTGTTTTGCTCTTAGTAAGCTTCTTCACAAATGCAAAAATAATACCTTTTATTTTTTCTTTTATTAAAAAACTCAGTCCTTAGCGCTTTCTACTGAGGTGTGCACTCCTTCCAATTCAAAGAATCCATGCCTTTGTAACCCAGGAAACTTCCTTGGTGGCCTTACGCAGCAGCATCACACTTCTCTTGCTACTTAAGAGTTAGACAATAAATCCATCACCTGCTACTGCCTACATGCTAGTAGAATTCTTCACACACCTAAGAAAGCAACGAAGCTAGAAAAAAGCTGTGATGGGAAAAAACAACCTTCCATAGGCAGGACATGTTTAAACCTCTAGGCACGAGTAGTAGGTCAGAGGTCAATGGTGAAGGGTGGTCAGGGAGGTTGCCTTGGCCTCAAGCAGAGCCCTCCAGGAAGCACAGGGATGGGGAAAGCAGGTGCAGCAGCTTAATGTATGAGACAAAATAATGTTCAGCCTAAGAATAAAGTATTTTCTCTAAATTATGTTTCAATTCTATTTTTCCTTCCACCACCACCCAAATCTCATCCCTCATCTCCATGCAAAAACCTAACAGAGAAGTTTACCTTTTAGCAAAGAGACAAAAAAAAAAAAAGCAGTGCAAACCTCAGTAAGGATAAGGTAAAGATGCTGAATATCTTTAATATCAGTCAAATCCCAATAGTAGCATTTAGGAATTACTGAATTACTAGAACAAAATTACTGAAGATGGTTTCTGTGGTTAAGTAAGGAAAATGTCTGGAAGAGTTAATACTGAGGCTGGCTTTTGTTTAACAAAAGCAAAGAGAGATGTACTGCCCTAATAATCATAATGCTTAGAGAGGAGGGAAGATAATTCACCAGGTGTACACAGAATCTTTGCTGAATTACCAAAACACTGGAATGAAAAGAGGAAGCCGCTGAAATGCAGGAAAAAATAAAATCACACATAGGTAAAAAATTAAATAGCTTAGCTTGGTAACATGGGAAGGTAGTTAAGAGCCTAGATCAGTCAATTAATGTGAAAGTAAAGTTTTCCTGAAGTACATTTAAGCTGACCAAATGGTCTAGGTTAGGTAGAAGTGTCCTACTTGCAGTACACCCAAATATTCCTTTTTGGACATGCTATCTTGCTACTCAAGCGTACAACCATCAGGACAACTTTACTACATATATATCCACACTACCTCAGATTTTATTTGCAATTTACTTGTGTGAATTCAAACCATTTTCAGCATCTTTGCCCTGACTGTTATCAAGTCTATAGTACTTTTGTAAGGTGTTTTCTTTTTTTCTTTTAATCAAATTTATTCTCCTGTTAGACAGAATTCTTCAAAAACCCCACCAAGTGACAATAAGTGGCATAGTTTTTCTGGCATCAGACACCTAGTTAAATTTATTGTGTTTTCTAATGCAGGATTTAACAAGAATTTCAGGGGGAAAATAATTTATTATACCTAGTCACACTGAATACTGATAGTAAAGTATTTTATTTACTTTTACTATGAACTAATGTCAGGTTTTATTTTGTTGCTGTTCTAAATCTGTAAACATTTTTAAAAGTCATGTTTACCAAATTTTGCGGTGATTAATAGCTACGGTCAAACACAGTCACCCATGAGACACCACTCCTGATGTACCAAACAACAACAAGTAACCTGAATTATCCATCTTCACGCCTCAGTGCACTCAAGAAAGACTGGACTACAGTATCAAGTCCCAGGAGATGAAGGGTTGTGGGTTCTATTTAATTTTTAAGTTGCATGCTTACACATGCAAAGCTGACAAAAATCCAGCCTTTCCTTTGCCTTCAGACTCTCAACCCTTCGGAAGGGCTGAGGCTAGATGAGACCCAAGGCCTCATCCAGCATCGCCCCCTGCGAACGCCAGCGAACAGGTGCTCCGGAGCAGTGGAAATAGAGCACTGGAGATGCTGGCTGCTCTTCCACACAGTTTTCTGACAAGAGGAGACTTCGAAGACAGCACATGGCACTAAGCAAGCACTCAAGTGCCTCAGAAGCAACATTTGGCAGCTGAAACTAGACGAGTATCATAGGAATGACCTTGCATAGCACAGACCTGTGTTATAAGGGTAGGAAGGGAGATACCTACACTTTATTTACATATACAAGGCACCATCATGTAGGAAGTCAGGTGTCTTGAGGTTTGCATGGTAGCTAAACCAGCTGACACCTTCTTTGTGAGAGTCTGAGAATAAACTTAGTTTCAACAGTGAAGCAGCAGCAGTGACCACAAATGGTTCCTCAAAGAGAAGCAGACAAGAAAATACAAACTTAAGATACTTAACTTGGAACAATCCAACCTACCAGTCTTCAGCAGATATCAGAATAGAAAAAACAAAGCCAAATGAAAGCCAGTGACACTGGACAATGGCTTTCCTACTTAAATAAACAACCATGGTGCATAGAAACAACTGGCGAAGCATATGCTTGAAAGATGAACTCTAGCAATAAAAACACTGGTCAGACAGAAGAACGAACATTACTTAAATATACTCATAAAAGTGGACTCAAAATGCATTTCCTTTTTAAGCAAGAATTTAGGTAACAGACCATTCTGGTGAACCAGAACTTCTAAACTAAACAAGTGGGGTCAAGTAACAGTTCTTTGGGAAGAACCAAAAAAGGAAACAAAAGGAGGAAGAGCATTTCCTCTTCACAGAGCTTCGCTGCAGTCCCCTAACTATAGTGATATAAAGATAAACCTTTTCTTCACTAAATAGGAAATCTCTCTTCCTCACAGTAGAAAAAATGCACAGCCAAATCACCTAGAACTCAAGAGATGTAAGTCCAAAACAGTCTGCATGTCCATAACAGACATACACTTTATAAGCAAGTAAGTCCAGGACAAAAGGTTATCTACGGAAACAAATGTCCTGCAAGACACTAAAAATAGTTGACAAGCCTGATATATAGTGTTACTGCTAAAAGTCATTTGAAGATTGTTTTTTAAGCTATATTAACATATATAACATATTTTACATACATTTTTTATGAGAAGTGTTTAAGCATAACCAGGTCCTAAATAAAATTGCAAGAGCATAACAATAGGTAAGCTACTTCAAATTGTACTTCAGTTGCACATGTTTTATTATTATTTAATATTACTTACACAAATGAAACACTACTAGTACAGTATTTCATGGATTACATTAAATATTAAAAGCCTAAGAGGAAAAAAGGCCTAAGGTTTTAAATAGGAGGAGAGAGATGAACATTACAGCAAAATGTTCGATGGAAAATATAAATATAAGATTATAGTTGTATTTTTTTATTATTTAAAAATGCCCATCCACTAGCGAGAGTATCTATTAACTTGGCCAACAGCCGTATGTAACTACCAGCAATTGTTTCAAGAAGTGGAAGTGTTGCCTCATTAGAAGGCAAAGAAGCAAAGAAAGATTGGAAATGAGACTAAGGCAATTCCCAGAACAGGTAACACATTTTGGGGAACACTGCAGCAGGCAAGACTCAAAATCAGATAGCCATTCTAACTCAAAGAGCCAGATTTAAGGCTTTAAAGCTTTTAATGTTTGCTTTTCTTCCCTGCTGCCTAAATTAAGACACTTTATCAGCCCCACTGATTTTTCCCATTAAACCATGGATTTTCAGATTACAAAGAACAACAGAACTTTTTAGAGTGGACTCCAGCCCCACATGAGAAGGACGCACTAGCTAACTCCAACAGACGTGACCTTTAGAAAGCAGTATTATTCACCCTCTGCTTGTGGGCACTTTGACACATTAGCACTTTGCGAGCTCTCCAGGCAGTATTTTATCAGCAGGGCCCATCCAGGCATGATGTGTGCTTTCACAGTACATTAGCATATCCAGAGGAGCAACACTGTGGACTGCAATGGCCTTTCCTTGTAGGACAGACTTAAAGTGTGAAACAACTTTCCTGACTCTGCTTTCGAGCAGAGAAACGGAAAGGGACTTGGGGGTCCTGGTGGACAGGATGGCCATGAGCCAGCAATGTGCCCTTGTGGCCAAGAAGGCCAATGGCATCCTGGGGTGTATTAGCAGGGGTGCGGCTAGTAGGTCAAGAGAGGTTCTCCTCCCCCTCTATTCTGCCTTGGTGAAGCCACATCTAGAGTACTGTGTCCAATTCAAGCACAGGGAACTGCTTGAAAGATTCCAGCGCAGAGCCACAAAGATGATTGAGTGGAACATCTCCCGTACGAGGAGAGGCTGAGGGAGCTAGGTCTCTTTAGCTTGGAGGAGACTGAGGGGTGACCTCCTCATTAATGTTTATAAACATGTAAAGGGTGAGTGTCAGGAGGATGGAAACAGGCTCTTCTCAGCGATGTCCCAGTGATAGGACAAGGGGGAACGGGTGCAAGTTGGAACATAGGAGGTTCCGGGTGAACATAAGGAAGAACTTTTTCACTGTGAGAGTGACAGAGCACTGGGACAGGCTGCCCAGAGAGGTTGTGAAGTCTCCTTCACTGGAGACATTCAAAACCCGACTGGATGCATTCCTGTGTGACCTGCTCTAGGTTGTCCTGCTCTGGCAGGGGGGTTGGACTAGATGATATTTCGAGGTCCCTTCCAATCCCTACCATTCTGTGATTCTGCGACATTCTCACTGACATCCAGGAGCTCCCCTGCATTTCCAAAATTCCTCAGCATGTAAAACTTAGCTCCATATACCGAAGAAACTGATTTCCAGAGCTGCTTAACTATTAGTAATTCAACTTCTGACCTGTTCATAGCCTCAAATTCTGAAGAGTTCATCAGCTTAGTTTTTTCCTACTTGCCTTGCACATTAAGAAAATACTGGTTTATATTCTACACAGAAGTCAAATGCTGAAGTTTAAAAAGAAATCAAACATATCTGACACATGTAAACAGAAACCTGTGTCTCATTTTACACCTGTACTGACCAGAAATAACCCCAGTGAACTCAGTAAGCACAGGTATACAAAGAGAGGGAATCTGGTCCAAAGAGTAACATAACCCTTCATACAGAGATGCAACGCAGCAAAAGAAAGATACAATGAACTGATCTGAGGTCACCCAGAAAGATGGAAGAGCAGTATGTAATAGATTCTTCCTTCTTAATCGCTGACCAGTTTTGTACTCAGTGTTCCCAGTGGTCACTGAATCCTGCTTGTGGGAGCAGGGGATTCCCCCACTGTGCTTCCAAGGTCATCTTGCCAACAAGGTAGGAGGGCTCAAATCGCAAACTGCAATCTACAGTAATTTCAAACCATTCTGTAGCACAGTACCTTGGGCTGTAAAGGTAGACACAGACCTAGCTCATTATTATTAAAAGCATTTTAAGCTGCTTCAAAACACTATTTTCAAATTTTAGTAATGACTTTTTTTTCCTCTTTCCTGTTTTGTTAAACACAGCAAATGAGCAGAAATTTGGGCTACAAGCCACCCTCAAGCCCTCATTCCTGGGCACTTTTGCAAATGTCCAACTGGCTCCATCAGTTCCTGTAACACACTGAAGGCGCTCCTGAGGAAAGATCGGTTTCATGTTCATTGCCACGTTCTTCTCAGCTGTAAGACACAACAGGGAAGGGCAAGAGGGATTCTTCACCCTTAAAGTCCTAGGCTTAGATATTCAGTTTGGCAATTACGAGTCTGAGACCTGCTCTTCCAGGTCTGGATGTGACTTTTTCAAGGATATGTGTTAGTAGGAACCAAAAGATTACTTTTTTTAACTAGCAGATGCTAGACAAGCCAAAATAAATTCATTTTACGAACAAGCTAAACTGACTGTATCCCAAGTGTAACAGCGCTTCCCAAAGGACTCACACTAAGAATTTACCTATTTAGCTTAACATCTTTATAACCAAGCCTCCTGTTATAAAACCCAGCTTTTCTTAAAAAAGGCATTTCTATCACCATATCACAGTATGATACATTTTACTCAGTTCTGCAGTCAAAAAGAATCATGTTTACATTAAAAAATTTAGGCTAACGTTATAATAGAGAAACAAACTTTAACCTGCATACATCAATTTTGAAATAAGTATTGCAAATTATCGTTCCATCTTCTTTGTTCTGCATCTGTGTCTTTAGGGTTTAGCACTAAGTGATGAAGTTTATCTCATATATAAGACATGCCACTAACACTGATCTGTTCCCTCCCCAAAACATCAACAAAAGGAGCTATGGGTCATTGAGCCAAAAAATTAAATGCTGAAATATACATTCCCCAATGTTACCCTTCACTAACAGATATCCTGTGGAAAAAAAAATAAACCAAATACAACTCGAATGTCTAGCCAAAAGAAAACATTCAGAAAAGAACAAGGTGAAATTCAGTCCCGCTCTTCAGGACGAAAGGTATCTCGTTACAGCTTCAAATCTTTTGTAGCATCTGCTTGAGCACAGCTAGAACATGTGGAGAAAATTTATGGTATTTTATCATGGCTGGCTTGGGGGAAAGAAGAGGTTTCTCTGGGAGGTCAGGCACAGGAAATTATTAGATTTTTTCCTCCAGTTCTTCAACACTGCTAACGTCTCAGTTATTTTGCCTACAGAAAGCTGACTAGCCAAAGCAGTACTAAATAAAGGTTAGCTTGCACTATAAACAGGCACTTCAGTGGAAGGTACACCATTTTTTCCAGGTTTGACTATAACAAATTCCAGTCCATATTTAAGCAGGATGTCTGCATTTGATGAGCTACAAGCTCCACATATAAAACAAATTGATGCAGTCTAAAGGAAAACAGGGAATATTTGTAATTGTACCGTGTTTCCCGTTACTACTCTACTTCCCAAGCTTTCTTTAAGAAAAAAAAATAGAAAAAGGAAAAGGAAAAAGACTAATCAAATAATTTATCTCTTTATGAAATTCATCGTGATTTTATCAAAGGGAAAGAGACTGCATTGTAAAAAATAATGGTATTTTCTCCAAGCTGTGTCTGCAGTGTTCTCAGTTCAACAGTTACTCATCCTGCAGCTCAAGACAGAGCTGAAGACAGAGAAATACTAAGAACAGGACATCATCTACCTCACAGAAAAACAGGATTGGAAAACATTTTGGGGAAATGCTGGGAAGAAAAGTAGCATTTAGTAACTGAAGTGAAAACAGACAGATCAAACATATGCTACCATCCAGTTCATCCTTTTCTAAGTCCAGTAGGAATTCAAGAGAATTCCTGTATATTGAATTGGACAAAGCTGCGAGCAACTTCATTGTCGTTTGAAGTGGATTTAGAATAATTGCTGTCAAAAAAGTTGTTAGCTTGAATGGCTGCAAGCACAAAACAAGTGTCTTGTAGTCACTGAAATAGGAAAAAGTGGAAAGACATCGTTTGACATGTCAGGTAGCTACGGAGATCAACAGGAAAAACAGGTACAAATATTTGTAACTAAACTTCATTCACTAAAAAACCATCTAGGCCTAGAGTCTTCCAGCTGTAACAGGATGCACTCATAAGAATATTTGTAATATATTAAAACAAGGTGTTATAGTAATGCACCAAAGAATAGCAGAGAAAAACAATCAAGGAACGATGAAAGAAAGCACACATACACTCAGCATCACCTGAACAGTGATAAATAATGAATTACAACTTTTGCTAGACAATACTGCAAGATATGCTATCAAACCTATAGTTCTACTGTCCATCCTGTAATACTTTTTAATCACTAGCAAGATAAACCTATGGCACAACACAGCAGAAGAGAAAGCAGAAGATTCAAAATTTGAAATTAAAATTTTTTATCACCTGGTCTATTTTCCTAATATTAATAATATTAATTAATATGATTAATCTTAAGTATTTCAGCTATTTCATGCACTTAAATTCAGGCAGGAAACAAGCAATTCTCACTACCTGCCAACCAAGATCATCAGATCTATAAATCCCTTTTTATTAGAATTCCCTTTTAAATACAAATTCCTTGTAATATATTTCCCTTAGTTTGTAGTAATATAGTAATGTGCTTCTATACAGTCTGTCTTTGATCTACAAGTTTGACATGAATTCTTTAAATTCAAGTAATACTTTAGAAGAAACAGCTTTGAAAGATGCATCAATTTTTCCAGAGATTTCCAAAAGATACAAACTTTGGACCTTCTGATTGACAAGACGAAACTAAAGCTGTATTAAAATGAAATCCAAACCTAGCATTTTATATTCCATCAAGAGGGTGGAAATGAAGAAGGATGACTAGAAACAAGCTTCTGCACATATGAAAGCCTTCTCACCACCACCACCACTCTCCTTTTGTCACATTACTGCTAAAAACAGCTACACCCCCCTACAAAATCCCAGCCACACTGATCTCATTTTACCAGACTTTTTCAGAGGACGAGATCTTTAGCAGCAGTCCCTCACAGCTCATACAAATACTTTAATTTTCTGAAAGAAGAAGTCTCTTTTGCAATTAGTAAATAGTTCAATATAAAAATATCAATGCACCATCAAAGGCCTGCTTATTCAGAATACTTCTTTGATAGCGCTTTCAAATTTGAAGTTCGTTTTGCACTAAAAGTGCTTATTTTAGTTTAAGAAAGCACACTTCTTTAAAGTCAGCAACTGAAAACTTAAATGAAACTAAACTAAAAAATTATATAAAAATTACGGGTTTTTTAAAAAAAGTCCTGTATTTTTGGTGTATATCTCTCTTCGACGCTTCATCTTCGACATTATAATTAGCAATTTTAGGACAAATATTTCATGCTAAAATACAAAGAAGTCTTCATCTTCCAAGGTTATTCCTCAGTGTCACTTTTTTATAAATACCGTTAATGTAAAACACTGTCAGTGCGTGGCAAAGGCTGCTGTCATAACCTGGAACACCTCAGTAGCGAATGCGAGCTCAGTGAGCCCCTAAGAACTTCCCATCAGTTGCAGTTTAATAATACAAGAGTCATGCCCTGATGACAAAGGCTTTAAAAAAACAGTAAAACACATGCACAAGTGCTTCTCTGAGTCAAAAGCACAGCTAAAAACTAGAAAGCTGGCAACAGAGTAAATTTTTCTAACAGAAGTGCAGAATTAAGGCATGAGCATTCACATTTACCTACTTGCACCTAAAAGAGCCTCTGCAGAACCATGCAGCCTCTATCAAGTGATAAATTCTTGTGTGTGCTCTAGCACTGCAATTTGTATTTAATTACAGTTCTACAGTTATTCCTTATTTAAGCTACAACAGTCTCCAGGCAGAAGGCATCTCAGGTTTACTGCATACCAAAGGATGAAAACCATGCTGCTTCAATCACCAGAAGAGCAACAAAACATTCCATGTACTCACTGCTACATTATTGAAATGACATTTTGAAATACTACTTTCATATACTTTGACTGAAATTCATACATCACATGAAATCAATGACGAGTTAATCAAAAGTTTAATTTGCATCTACAGTCTAAGCCTGTGATAATAATGTAATATCATGGAATATGTAATCAATTTCATAGGTAATAAACAAGGGGGCAAAGGGTAATATTACCATAAAAACACAGGCACTGCCATATTCAATCCTTTGGGATTCTTTAGATCCTGCTATACTAGACACGGTTTGCCTCATCCAGTAATTTTAGACAACAGCCATAACTGGATGCTCCAGGAACAAATTAAGACCCAACAGTGAGCACACGTATAAAAACACCCGCCACTTCATTGATACGTGTCTTAGGCATTTGTTAAGCCTCGAAGCACAAGGTTCTGTGGCCCTCCCTATGAAAACCCTTGACATTTTTGTGATAATTGACATTATTTGATAATATCTCCTACTCCAATGAATTGTATTGTTTGATAGTGAGGACAACACGATCCACACATCAGCACATACAAGCTATGGAAGACACACATCATTTGTGTGAATTCATTCACAGAATCACAGAATTCTAGGGTTGGAAGGGACCTCGAAGGATCATCTAGTCCAACCCCCCTGCCAGAGCAGGTTCACCTAGAGTACATCACACAGGAACGCATCCAGGTGGGTTTTGAATGTCTCCAGGGAAGGAGACTCCACAACCTCTCTGGGCAGCCTGTTCCAGTGATTCAACTGATAAGCTGCCCAAAAATAAAACAGCTGTTAACAATGATGAAAACTTCCAAGTTGAGAAGAAACTCAAATGGCATTTTGCAATTCTGCAAAACTCCAGTTTCTTCCAAATAATGAAGAATGTTAATGAATAAGCATTGAACTGAATGTAACAGAAAAACACCTGAGCTCAACCTAGGAAGTGAAATACATCTTCAGTAATAGAGACAAAAACAGAAAGTTACAAGCAAGAACAAAAACGGAAAGTATAAGGTCTCCTAACAAAGCAGAAAAAATATACCATGCTCCTTAATCACCAGTCCCTCATCAGGCCACATCAATCCTCTCTGCTCTAAACCAAACCTTATTTCACAGCAAACTGTTTTATCATTAAGCTATAGTCAGTCAAGCTGTCCTTCACTACAAACAGCACTGTGTTTAAAAAACAATTCCAATCAAAACACCAGGTCTTGTAAATTTTCCTCAGAAAGCAGATCAACCTCATGAGGTCTTGACAAAGCCACAAAACCAAATAAGATAAAATCTAAAAAAAGAAAAAGAATTATCACGTTCATAAGAAAATAATAAATTACTATTAGCACAGTAAGTGCAGATCTACATCTAGAAATAGCTGATGGCTACAGGGTTTCTGTTTTGTACTGAAGTACAAAACAGGAGTTCCCTCATCTGTATGCCAAGTTGTATGGGAAAACCAGAAAGTTTTGGTTGTCTCTAACATACATGTGCCGTAATTAAAAATTAAAATTGTATGCTGTCAAAATACCATAAATCATAAAATGGTTTTGGTTGGAAGGGACCTTAAAGGTCACCCAGTTCCAACCCCACTGCCATGGGCAGGGACACCTCCCATTAGACCAGGTTACTCAAAGCCCCATCCAACCTGGCCTTGAACACTGCCAGGGAGGGGGCAGCCTCAGCTTCTCTGGGCAACCTGTGCCAGTGTCTCACCCCCCTCACAGGAAAGAATTTCTTCCTAATATCCAATCTAATCTACCCTCTTCCAGTTTAAAGCCATTACCCCTTGTCCTGTTGCTACATGCCCTTGTAAAAAGGCCCTCTCCAGCTTTCCTGTAGGCCCCTTCAGGTACTGGAAGGCTGCTAGAAAGTCTTCCCCAGAGCCTTCTCTTCTCCAGGCTGAACAACCCCAAGCCTCTCAGCCTGTTGTGATAGGAGAGATGCTCCAGCCCCTTGATCTTCATGGCTCTCCTCTGGGCTGACTCCTTCTTATGTTGGGGACTCCAGAACTGGACACAGGACCCCAGGTGGGGTCTCATGAGAGCAGAGTAGAGGGGGAGAATCACCTCCCTGGTGACCTGCTGGTCACACTTTTGATGCAGCCCAGGATATTGTTGGCTTTAAATGCCACAACAAAGTTGTTGTTCATGTGTAGGTAAGTGAGGATCTATCTAGTCCTGTTGATAGATGGACACAACTGCATCTGGGAGACCTCCAGCATCCCTAGAGAAGATGTCATCATGCCTAACATTCACACCACGTGGATGGCTCTGGACAGGTCTAGTCCCTGTACCAACTGTATGGTTAACAAGTGGCAGAAGGAGGTTTAAATGAAAGGAAGACAGAAAAGATTTTTCTCTTCTTTCATATTTTTTTAAATTGAAGTCTTTGTAAGATTTGCCTTCTAAACCTCAAAAATCTCACCGCTTTACAAAACTGCTGACCCACTGCGGAACAGGTTTAAAGATGTCCAACCACCTTTGTAAAAACATCCTTTTTGATACTGAGTTTTGGATGCTGGATTTCCTCACATGTGTGTAAACACGTGTTCTTCTTAATTACCTTAGACAAAAAGGTAGACCAGCTTTCTAGAGTGAAGGACCCTACACGGTGCTTACTTCTTCACATTTCAAATGCAAATTATTTATTCAACTACACAATGCCAAGTCATAAAAAAACTCCTACAAAACATTGCCACAGCTAACCCTTTTGTAAGTACAGAATGGTGCAACTAAATTAAAATGCAATCTAAAAATGTTTTTTCTTAATACTGCAGGAAAGTAAAATTAACTATATAAGGTCATTTGCATAAAAAATACAAAAACAGTATTAAAAAGCAATAGTTTCTTCTAAAACTGCCTGTAATTCCTTTTCTTCTGATTCCACGAACATCATACAAATATATGCACATAATTCTAAATCAGTTATAAAATACCGAAAACTTTTTCCATCAGGATAGTATCTGTAATTTTGATAAACTATTGAGACAACATTTAAGAAGCAATGATAATGTACATAGAAATTGCACTTATTGATAGGGTTTTTTAAGTTCTTATATTAAGGTTTGACCTGAGTTATGTCAATTGATACAGTAACAGTGAGTTTATATATATGTAAACATGTATCATCATGTCCAGAATTTTGGAAAGCAAACTGAAGCTTTCATCATGTAGGAGAGAAAACTTGGCTGCAGTACTCTAACACCTGCAACAGAGAATAAAGAGAAGGGAACAGGAACACCTCAAGTTACCATAGTCTATCTGCAGTTACTACATAGCCATAGCTTTATAAGCTAGCAAATTGCATTTCAAAAGACAGAACAAAAGGACACAAGCTTTACCAGGAGTTACTAAGTGAACACACAGTGTGGTAGTTAAGTTTCACTACATCATTAATTTTCAGTATTCTGCCCCTGATGCTTTTCCTCCCCCCAAAAACAAACTGAGAAATGTGTGGATATGAATCAATACTTAAGTTTTCTTATGTAAATTCTGAGGACCACACATCCAAGAGAGACTGAAATTTGCTGGGCCAAGTGCAGGAAATGTTTTTTCAGTCACGCATATTCAAGCTGCTGCTTTATAAGCGTTAATGGAAGTGCTGATGCTTTTAAGACTTTTATATGAAAAAATACAAGCTGACTTGTATGCCCCCCTGAAGGGTATCTACAGTAAACCTGAAGAGGGACTTTTTACAAGGGCATGGAGTAATTGGGCAAAGGGAAAAGTTTCAAACTGAAAGAGGGGAGATTTAGATTGGGTATTAGGAGGAAATTCTTCCCTGTGAGGGTGGTGAGACACTGGCACAGGTTGCCCAGAGAAGCTGTGGCTGCCCCCTCCCTGGAAGTGTTCAAGGCCAGGTTGGATGGGGCTTGGAGCAACTTGTTCTGGTGGGAGGTGTCCCTGCCCATGACAGAGGGATTGGAACTGGATGATCTTCAAGGTTCCTTCCAACTCAAACCATTTTATAGTTCTATGATTCTATTCTATGACTTAGTAGCAGCAAAAATACCGGAGGTATGACTGGCATTAGAAACATGGATGTGAATTCCATTTTTAAGAAGATCCTTCATTAAGAGCAAATTTCAGTTTTGCAGTCCAGCAGTGAACACTGAACCTCGTACCAAATTTAGGGGATAAACTCTGTGATACGGTTGCACAACATTTGTCTTCTCTAATGATGACGCCCTGTGCTTTTAATATTTACACTAATGAAACTAGAAAAGGTCACACAACTGAAAACGTTCACAATTTGGGCAAGACTCAGTGACAAAATCT
Source organism: Aegotheles bennettii (assembly GCA_013398125.1). NCBI lineage: Eukaryota > Metazoa > Chordata > Aves > Caprimulgiformes > Aegothelidae > Aegotheles > Aegotheles bennettii. Next base: position 434,896 of record VZRW01002565.1, read on the forward strand.
TTTCCATCTATCACTAATCTTTTATAAACAATAACTGTCACTTTGACAGAGTGTCTCTGTCAGCTTACTCATAATTATACACAATAAGCTTCAGCCTTTATCCTCTGCAAGAGTTCACAAGCTTTGGCTTGCAAATTTCAGTGAGACACAGCCACAAAAAAGAGGAAGAGGAAGCAAAAACTGGCACTTCTCAGGACTTCTGTCATCTGTTCAGGAAACAATTTCTCTGCAGTTTAAGAACTCCTTCAGATTTAACTTAAGGATTTCAGTATTGACATTTTGGAAGAAAAACATGTATATTTTTACAGCTAGGAAGAAGAGGAGACAGAAAAAAACACCTTGGTTCTAATCCCAACCATTGAAAATTAGCTGCAGTGTGACCTGGAACAAGACAGTTTTTATGTCTTGTTTCCTCACGGGACATCTGATAACATTGTTAGTCTGCCTTTGAAGCCTTAAAACCCTCTACAGAAATCTACTCCTTCCTCATTCCATAACACGCCTTGAAAAAAATGAGACCAGGAAAGCATTTCCTGTCTTCAGACTCTGACACGAGCCAACCAAAAGACCCTTAAAACACCTCTGCATTTACAGATAATTGATGAGAGTTTGGTCTGACTTTAGTTCAGTTAGGAATTTGAAAGGATGCTGAAGCTTAGCCCCATGTTCTGATTATTCCTGACTCTGAATGATCCTCCAGGCATAACCTAGAAAACCATTCCCTCTTTGAATGTCCTCTTCTCCAACTTTTCTTATTACGTGGAAAACTTTATTCCCAAAAGTCTGCTCCCTCTCAGATATTTAATGGGTGATTTAAAGGAAATAAAAGGATGAGGAGAAAAAGGCTCCTACCCTTCACATCACAGTGGACTGCACAGGATCAGGACAAAAGCCCGCAATGCAGCACAATGCTGTCAAACCTTTGGGCCCTTCAAAGGCTGCAGTATTGCCTTCCTATCGCTGGAGGAGCTGAGAGCTTGGGGAAAAAAAATAAAAATCCTGCAACCTAACCAGTCTCAGAACAGTGGGCTTAAGAGTAAGTGTTCAATCAGCAAAGATGCTGACAGAGCAGATGAAAATAAAATGCTTTTAGAATCTTTCACAATCTATTTCTGGATCAAGTTCTCAGCTTCATATGGTTTTCTGCCACTTGGAAGTACACCTTAATGAAGCTACCTCTTCAAACGGTATCAGACAGAAAGAAAAACCACAGAAGGTGTCAGAAGAAAAAAACACAACTACATATGAACCAAAGCATGTGTATTGTTGCCATTCAGTCCAGACCAAGGAAGTGCTCCCCACAGAAATAAACTTAAAGGACTCTTAATCTGCTCCATGGCGTAAAGGAGAACACCACAGCCTAACATCCTGTGTAAGGAAACCATACCCACAAGTGGGGGAAACTAAAAGACATACATCTGCATATACCACTTCCAAGACAGTCATGAGATAGTTCTCTCTCAACAAAACCCCACAATCAGACTACAACTGCATTCATTTCCCTTGTGACATGCAGGCTTTCAAGATCTGTTCCCCTTTTGTTCTGATCCTCATATTTTCCTTTTTCCATTAAGACAATGCAGATCACAAAGGCTAAAAGGAAGCAGGTATGAGCTTCCTCATACATGCAGAATTTTCAGGCTAAAGTCAACTGGCACAAAATGAACTTCAGAACTGCAAGTTCAGAGGAAGTTGGGCAAATTCAGCATTCAACCACCTTCAGAAAACAGAATATAAGCCTTCCTGTGGGAAAGCTTCTCCATAGTAACTAAAAGAGCAATCTGAGCATTGACTCCCTGTCAAAAATCCCCTCAACACCAAAACAGAGTACAAAAGCCTTTCAAAAGCAGAGTTTTCAATGACCCAAAAAGAGGACAAGAGGAGGCTCCACTAAGCACACAGAACTTCAGTGTCACTGATCTATTTTACTAGTGAGGGAATGACAAACAAATATTAAAAAATATTAAATAGCTCTTTAACATGTACAAATTACATAATTATGGCAAGTAGTAAACTGGTGATAGTGCCTCTCCAACAGGAAGTAGGATCAATACAAGTTGACACTCAGCATTACAGTTAGTGATCAGAGTACTGTCTATCCCTTAAAACTCTGCTAAGCTTTAAAAATTGATCTGGAATTTTTCATGCTGAGTCTCTGCCTTAAGTCCTAATTTTTAAAGTACTTTAATTTCAGTCAGAACAACTCAGCTGTTTCATGAAGGAGAACAAAGAAAAATATCTTGTTCAGCCCTTATGAAAAAGACTGACCTTTAAGAGGAAAGTTTCAAAGACTGATACTTCCAAGACAAGGTCTGGGGTAGTTTCGGATAAGGAAAATACAGTTTGGATTTTTTCTGGATAATTTCTGAATACAGCTATCACATCTTTGAAAATATACAGATTGCTCATGTCTTTTAAAATGTAGCTAGAGTTTTGCAGCCAAGTCTCAAAAGGGTCTGGTCTGACAGAGCATCCCTTCCTTCCCAGCCCATGAGGAAGAAACAGCCACCATCATGGAGAGCAAAGCAGCCAAAGAAAGAAAGGAGAAATCCCAACTATGGCTTCCTCCTGTAATCATCAGGACAAGATATCATTAGAACGTATAATTTTGCAAATATATGTAGTAAGGCATCTGTCTCTTAAAGAGGGCAAACAGGAGTGGCGGAGTGCTTCTAACATTGGAGTACAAAATTCCAGTTAAACAATAATTCAAAGATTTTAAGTGCTATACACTTTATCAGAGTGCAACCCTAGTGTATCCCTAGCAAGAGTAATCATATTGTGCTTTGCCATTTTTCTTAGGATTCACACCATCTGAGAAACACTGCATACATGCCAGTCACCAAACCACCACAGGAATAAAAGGCAAAGTCATTACCATTAACTCTGGCACATCATATGGAAGACTAGAGAACAACAAGGACAGTAGAGACAGAGTACGCTTACTGTATCTCCAACTTTGCCTCCCTTGTATGTGGAGCCACTGAGTATGAAAACATGTTACTATTGTTTTCCCTATCACAGAAAACACAAAGTACTATCACAGTAAAAGACGGGGTCAAATGGACTATGCACAAGGACACTGCCATAAAGTTGGCACTGTGAAAGTTGCATGCTTTCCTTTTGTTTAATATTTTGTGTATTACATCAAGTTTTCCTAATAACATACAACTGAGATTCCTATGCTTCCATTATGACAGCTTACTAAATCAGCACAGGTAAATATTATGATTTTCCTATGGCTTTAAGAAAAATATTCAGAATTGTAAGTAAAAAAAAAAATAAATCACTCAACACTGAAAAAGGATGAATTCAAGCCAATGTTGCATCATAATGTCAACCATACTTAAAGTACAAGGAATAATAACTAATCTCGATTCATGAAACTCACTGAAAGATGAATTAGATGCTCATAAATTAGATATCTCTTGAACAATCAGGCATTTTCATCCAAAATATTGGGGGATAATACAAAGAGAAATTCTTTCCATTGATTATGAAATTGAAAAAAAAACCCAACAAACACCAAAAAACCCCCATAAACCACTATTTTTCCCAAGCTCATTAAATGCAATCTTGAAATAACTGTCCAACCTTCAAAGGGTATTACTACATAAAATTTTCCTACAGTTTTTTTTTCTTACTTTCAAGTAATTTTTTAACTGATTTCATTTTAAAACTTACTAATTGAAAACATTAGAGGAGCCAAGAAAGCAATGTGAGGCAGCACAAAATCATGCAAAAACAATTAAGCTGCATACAACTGTCAACCCATTCATTTTTTTGAAAAATAGTCTTCCCCGTACCAAGTATCTACAAAGTAAAACCGTGATGTATTTCCTTAAAAATCCCTGTTCTTCTCCTGCTCTATAGAATTCAAAATCTTAGCTTCAAAATGGTTCGTTTTTATGAGATTGGTTTCAGTTTCAGGATGGCAACTGTGTGGTAACCGCTTCTCTTTTTGTTGTTTTCCATTTCTAAACATATGCTTTGATCCCCTTGGTCTTGCTGGTAGAGCAGTCGCCTCACACATACAGTCTCTCTTTGAAGCCTTCTAGCAGTGCCAAGAAAGAAGCAGGCTGTGGCAGCAGGCTCAGTATTCTCCGGTTATGCAACAGATTAGATCATTATCAACAAAACTGGATGCCTCCAGCAGAGAACAGGAATGGGGAATCTGAGAGCAAGTTTTTCTTTACTTTCTGAATTAAGGATGGCTGATTGGTCAGTCTGAAAGGAGAGAAAAGTTACCTGGAATTAAGAGCTGGTAATATCAGAGAAGATGACTCTTTGGTGAAAAGCTCTGTAATAAATATTACTGTCACATTTATGATTCAGTTCTGCTCCTTCCTTGGCAGGAAAGTTTTCCTATTCATTGTGCAACACGAAAGAAATACTTGGCTCAAACTGATGCCAATAATTTAAGAAGCCTGGTTTAGCCACGTAAAAACCAAGTGGATTTCATTCCCCATAGACGAATGACCACATGCCAACAGGATGCAGGAGGAGAGCCTGGGTTCTTAGATACCTGCAGAGAGAATCTGTGTATCTTACCTATGATATATTCATTTGCCCATAGTCTGTGCATGTGGATATCCTACACATCTTGTCACACTTCTCTCTTCTCCAGTTGCTCTAACAACTTTTACATCATCAATTACATAAACTGGCTTTTAAAGATGCTTCCGTTCAGGATTTCACTTCAGTTACAGGATAAAGTACCTACTAATCAGTCATGGGGTGAAGGTATGGATTTTGAGTCTTCATATAGAGCAGAAAAATACATAGTTTAATTTCTTAAGTAAATGACTTGTATAGCTCCATCACTGCGCAACTGCCACATCCATTTGTGTTTTCCTTACAGATAACTGGGAAAGAAGTGTTACACTGCATGAAACAAATCCCTTGAGTCAAGTTCTGACAATGAATGTATAGTGAGGAAAGATTATGTAATATCAAACAGATTAAACTATATATTGTTTGTATGCAAGACTTCAGTCACTGAGGCTAACAAATGCATGCAAATATAAACAGAGGTTTTCAGAAGCCTAATTAAATGCTTTTATAGTTTCTACAAAAGACATTCGAGTATTTAGATGTTGGACACAGGGATAAGTACAAAATAGTTTAATACAGAAAAAGCTATGTGGTTGCTCTTAGTAAGAGAAACCATTCTTATGTTTAATGTGTTAATTCTAGATTATTATAAATTTGTAAACTTAGCACTACTGAAGTTGGGCTTTGCTTTTCAAGTTTTCGCAAAATTAGCACTGAAAAATGTTGTGTGTCTGGTTACATTACAAGATAAATGTAACATTAAACATAATCTTACACAGTAAAATGAAGATTATTAAGTATGGTAGAATTACATGAGCAGTGTAATTTGTTTACAAATGCATATTATCATTAGATAGTGAGTGGCTTAAAGAAAATCTAGAAATCAAAAGCTCTGTGTTTCAGGCATTACTCGAAGGAGGTATTTTCCAGACACAAGGTATTTTTTTTTTGCATGTTATACATCTGGAAACTATTAAGGCAAAGGAATTATGAGCATAATAATGAGCTCTTAGGACTCACTTGTTACCATCCTTTTTTGACATTAACACTGAAGAATCAGAAATTTGCATTCTATTGTCTTTTTTACACAATCATACAATATTTTATTGTATCATGTAACTCTTTAGAAGCATGGGACTAAAAAAAAAAATCAGGTGTTTAGCTGGACTGACTTCATCTCTTATCTTTATTCAACAGCCAATAATAATTAAAAACTACACATGAAAAAATAACTGGCATTTCCCCCAAATAATGCCAGAAGAAAAACCACTGATGAGTCAAGTTAAGTCTGTAAGTGGAACAACAAAGTATGATTCATAAGTCATTGCTTCAGGTTTAATTCTTGAGAGAGAAAAAGCTCCATCAGTAACATAAGAGAAAAACTCAAACTCTCACTTTCATTACAAAAATATAATACTAAATTAACTACATCTTTTCAGTTCTGAATATTTCTGTTATGTATGTTCATAACAAGGGTTTAAAGTTACACCAGTAACCTTCAGCAGCTCCTGCAGGCAGTGAAATCTTGCAGAGGACAGTGAGCATGTCAGACCGCATTCCTAAACTGTCTTCTACACAGTGGCGGGGAGAAAGCTCTGTTATCCACTGTGGGGGCAAAGAGAATGGGACCTTTCTGACTGAAACCACAATGAAAGACTCATCAAGGTGCAACTCAGTCACTGTCAGCATCTTGGATAACACAAATTTATAAAAACAGCTCAGATTTAGTAAAGCTGCTGAATTTGCTTCTTTTTTCAAAATTCCAAATTCCAGACTACAACAATAAAAAAGGAATCTAAGTCGAATGACAAAGGAACCAATGGGTGCAAGAAATGTCACCACTGCTCCTTTCTGACAACAGTTAAGATACTCAGCACCATGTCAAAAATTACCTCTGTGCCTCAGCTTCTATAGGCAAGCTGGGTTTTCAAGTGCATTCCCGGTTCTCTGCCCTTCATTTCTATCTCATTTCTTTCTTTCCAACTCGCACTCAAAAACCAGAGGCTCTGTGAAGCAATTCCAGTTTAAGACCAAAGGACATTTATCACAAGACTATTTTTAATATTTAAAGTATAGTCAAAATATACAGAAGACTAAATCTATCAAGAAACAAAATATAAAGATTGAGGGGGCTTCTTCATTAAGAAGCTAATAAATTAGTGAAAGCATATAAAAAAACCCTTCTTCAAAACCTGTGTGACCTTGCCGTTCAGTCACCTCCTTCAAGCTGACCACTGAAAGCAATGTAAAATAATCCCACATCTCCCATCACAGGCCAAATGACAGCTCTGACCCTGGAAACGGATTGGTAAAATGTTCTATTTCTCTTTAACCTTGCTTATGAGAAAATGTGAGAAATAAAAAAAAAATTAAATACCCATGCTGCTGTTGGATACTTCACAATTTAATCATACATCACACTTGTACTGCAGAAAACACGCAAAAAGATTAGGCTCCTAAAATGTAGCAGGATTTAAAATGTATGCTGCTTCACCTCCATTCTCGGTTAACAGGCCTTTAAAGAAACATTATGGAAGACACTCCAGTAGGTGCAATCTGAAGATGGAAGAACTGAGCATGACCTTGGGTTCTGCCTTCGTATTTGGTAGTTTTTCTTCTTTAAGATTTCAAAATTATCAAAACAGTAAGCACTAACATGGACACTACTGAATACACACGCTTTGGTGAAGGGTGATGAAAATTACTTGAATGAGTGTCTTTTGTTTTATGTGCTCATTTACATTCCCCTTAGGAGTAATATATTACTAAAGTCACTGCTATGAACAAGTAAGTGACATATCAATAACAATCATTTATTAATAAATACTTCACTCGTTCCATGAAGTTAATCTTCATATGCACCCATGAGGCAAGAAATTATTATTTCCATGGGGAAACTGAAGTCATGCTATAGACTGTCCTAGTCCATGCAGTGATCTGGGTGTCACAAACTGTAAGAAATCCTGCCTCCTCATCCTACTTTCTGATCACTGAATTTTACCCATCTGACAAGAAGGAAACTATCAGGACGATGCTGTCTTATCACAACTGGAAGGTAAAATCAGCATTTATTAAAAGCAGTTGGAAGCTTAAAGATACTATTCCCATTAAAACACAAAACAACATGATTTATCAGTTGGTCTCTCCTTTGTCTTCCAAGGATGTATGGGTGATAACTGTTACAGAGTTACTGTTCCCTCTGATAAACACAGGCCTTTATTTGGAATAAACATCTTCTATACAGAACTTCAGAATGTTTTCTGTCTAAACTTACTGACTTCTCTTTACCTGACTGCTAGTCCTCAGATACTTCCCTATGTCTGAGCATGAACTGCATGCTTTTGACGCCAGGAAAAGCAAAATAAATACTAAGAGCTTAAAAAAAAGAAGGGGAAAAAACGGGGGGGAATAGAGATGTTTTGCTGAACAACACAAATTTACTGCTCATTTCCACAGACTGTTTCTAATAAAATTAATACAGCAAAGAGTACATGAAATGCTAGGCACTCCTTTACTTCTACAATGAGAGTGCAGTGGTTGTCTTCAGAAAGGGAAATAAATCTCCTGTGGTACTCACAAACTGCAGGTGCATTACAAAAGTAGGATTCTATCTGTATATTAAAATGCTTATTTCCAGCAAGTGTGAATTAGCACAGCCAATGTTTCAAAGCAGTCTAGGACACTGACTTGCAAAGCTTCCTTTAAAACTACTAGGAAGTGTACGGATAAATCTCTTAAGCTTTCAGATCTCCACACAAGTTAAAAAAATTAGGTTGCAAACCTTGCAAGACTTCAAGGGCTCTGGATTCTCGCTTGCCCAAAATAAAACACATCTACCTTTATCGTGTGCAGCAAAGCATTTCTGCTATCACCAAGAATCCAGGTCAGAACTTTAGAAATAGTGAAGTTCTAATGAATTTTTAAAAATTGGTTAGGAGCTTTGCACAGAGATTTGAATGAGTTCAGGGTTTTGTGCAGACTTCTTCGATCTCAACTGTCAACTGCTTGCTTATGCTGAACATGCTGATGAGGAAATCCTCGGGGCATGCAGCAGCCCACTGCAGGAACGTCATGAGGAATGTTCCAAAAACAGCTTCGGTGCCTGAATAGTTCTTTCCTTTCCTCAAGTTCCTTAAGATTAAAGGAAATTAATGGGGCAAATTCTAGTGAGCATGGACAATGCAGATCTTCCATATTATCGCACCCAAGAACACCCATTTGTTCATTTCTCAGCTGACTGGAGACCAGCTGCTACTAACACAGTTGTTTCTTCCTACAGGTAACACTCATTTCCACTGTCTCTAGACACTGTCTTCAACTAGAAGACAACGTGCACCACTGCAAGTGCTACAGGTTTAAATACCACAGCACAGACACACAAAACGCTGCTTATTTCCACCATGAATTTCCAACCTAAAGGTGAGTAGACAGATCAATCTTCACAAAGTCTGAACACAGCTCTCTCAGAATATCCTTCCATAAAGTTGGGCCAATACAAATGTTATTAAAAGCAAAGGAATAGGGGCTGGAATAGTAATAGAATCATATAGGATATGAAAACCATACAAGCAAATGTCAGTCCAAAACATACTTGCAACAAAAGATTAATTTACTGTCTTCCACATACGCAAAAAAAGCAGTAACATATTCCTCAAGAATAATACTCCCTGTGAGCCTAGAAGCAAGATTACACAGAAAACACAGGATGAACCCTTCATTAAGTCCTTCAAATGACTTGATTTCTGGTCCCTCACTTTGAGGGGAGTTCCATCAGACGCCAGAGGAATATTCTTGTGTGCTCTGTGCAAGGGCATTTATAGGATCAAGACTCAATTGACGATCCATAATTTTACTTGTGCTCAGGAATCATTCCAAATCAAACACAAGAGAACAGTGCTTAATACAGCAACACAGTTTCGAAATTAATCAAATGCATAACCAATTTGAAGCAATGAAATTTTGCACTTAACTGTTTCAAAGATCACCACAGTTCAGCTCTATCCCTTCATCTAGATTTCTTATTGCCTCTCTACTAAGTAGTCAGTCGTAATGGACAGGTAACCTCAAAGTCACTACCACAGAGCTCAAGAGCTAAATGCTTCTTTACAAAGGTAAATCTTTCCAGAATGAAAATAAAATCATGTATATTGCTGATAATAGTACAAAATAAGCAAAATAACACAGGAAGTCCATGATTTTCTGTTCTATATATAGTATTTTTTCACAAACAGATATGTTTGCTCATATGTGAGAAAGGACAATGGAAGCAGAGGTCCCTCCTGCTTCCAGTGGGTATCACATGGTGGTACCCAATCCAGCGCACATCACAAAATGGGATCAAAAAAATCTTATCTCCTAAAACAGACCTTCTTGAATCTCACATTCATTCCCCAGTCACAGCAGCCAAAATCATTTTTAGCTTCTAAACAAAATATTATTTGATGCTTATGAGTGTATACAACATTTCTATAGGTGGGACAAAGGTTGTGTGTTGCTATCTTTTCAGTTCTTGCTTTAAAAAAAATACTTCTTAAATTTTTCCATAATACTTCTTACTATGTAGGCATATAATTTCTATCAACGTCAATAGAGCAGTATTTGATATGACTTTCTCCAAAAGCAAGCCAACCACACATGCATGTGTCTGTGACACTTTATCTTCTCTACATTTATGAATAATTCCTGAAATTTGAGCAATCCACTGTAAGAAAAGAAACAACCTCTAACAAGAAGAATGTCATCCACGCAAAATCCTCTTCAAGGGTCCCCAGAGAACAGGACAACCTAGTGCTCCATGGAACAGACTCCAAACCACTGAAGCAAGCACAAGCTAGATTGGAAGAGTTAAACAAAGCTGCTAAAATTCAACAGCATTGCACGCTATTCCAGACTATGGTTACTATAACCTACACTGGGTGTCCTCTGCATAAGCACCAGTGTGACTTTGTGGACTGCTGAGACTCAGTCTGTTGCAACTGGCATAAGTTGCCACAGGCGAGTAATCACAAGAAACTGACCTTGGCAAAAGCACATTTTACACTTCAGTGCTGTTCAACCGTGTTATACTAAAGAGAGAGCAAGTGAGCACAAGCGGAAGGGAGAGGGAGAGAACAAAGGGGGATAGACAGAAAGCATAAAAGTGATTGCAGCCATTTTCAGCTTTACCTGCATTCAAGATTTTAAGAGAAGCACATCACCTCCAGTGCACATCGCAACCTACATGTGGTTACATCAACTCTGCATGGTATCGTTTTTAAACCGGTGGGGTGTAGGGTTTTTTAGGGAGAGGAGGGGGAGAAAGAAGGGAGATCAAGTACTAAATTAGGAATTAATACCTAAAAACACTTCCCAAGAAGGGGGGAGAAAAGTATAGAAGACAATTACAACTTGACATTTTCCTACCACTAGATTACTGAATAAATGAGGATTTTAAAATTGTTCTTTCCTCCTGTTTGGCTACAGCTCTTGAGAGTACACTTTGGAATCAGCTGCAACAAATAAAGACAAAATGTGTTCCATGAGGTGTGCAGCAAGATGTCTTAGTCCTGATTTTTAAAGTTTCAGCTCAATCTTAACTTCAAAGGCTCTCTCAACAGCCCGACAGCAGTTTGTATAAACTAGCATGGTTGAATTGCCACCACTGCACAGACAGTTGTGTCTGTCATTTCATAACCATCTTTGGTCTCCTTTGGTTTGGATCAGTTATCTCCTGTCAAATCTTTTTCTTAGTTTCTGCATTAGCTTTTTCTGGTATTGATTACCATATCTCCAAAGAAACAGGACTGGCAGAACAAGATGGCACAGGATCCCATCATTAGTGCTAACCCACATCCTGCCCAGATTTCACAGCAAGTTTAACACTAGGATCTAACTTTGCGGGTATGCTGGGTTTCCAGGACATTCTGCGGTTGAAGCAAAACATGCAGAAGCTTTGTACGAGTTCCAAAATACCCAATCACTCTCCACTTGGGAAGTGCACGAGGTATTCAAGTCTAGACAAAATAAAGTAAGACTGCATGCAATTTTTATCTCAGTTTCCTTACCACTCTTAGGTCAGTGACCTAAAGAACAGAGCCCTCTAAAAAAATCCCTACTACATGCAGCTTCTCTTCCAGATCATGAAAGCTGTTTTTCTCCCGTGTAGACAGTTTCTCCATTCCTCATCTGGTTCCACAATTCACTCAAAAACTCCACTACAAAAGCCAGCCTTTGTTCCTCTGAAACATCCAAACCTTTCACATCACTGTCTTCACACAGTCTCCGTTCCTCTGTTACCACTCCTCTTTCTCCATTTCAGTCCTCCAAATGTCATTACTACCAGTAGGCTGAAGAACAGTGGGTTTTTTTGGACAGTCACATTACTATGTTGAACTATTCCCATCTGACAGAGAGACATCATGGTTTAATGACCTCCATTGTCACTGGCCAGGGAGATACAAGACTCAGCCCTGACAGCAGATGGCTGATTCACTCACACTGATGTTCAGCGATTCAAAAATGATATGATCACGCTTAGTCTATAAATTATAAAAACAGCAATTCTATGAAGCATGACTTAAAATTCCAAGGGACTGAAGTATTTCCAAGTCTAAACTTCAGATCTGGGTCAAAAAGGTGTCAGCTGTGGATCTGCAGAATATTAATCATCTCACCAGATTGCAGCTCCCTTTCTCACAAAGAAACGATGCTGGAAGGTCCACAGGCATGCTTCATGACAGCAAGGCAGGACTCTGTCATATGGGGCTGGATGGGCCCCCAAAACTCTCACTCCTTTTGTGCAGTACGTAAGAAACTTTTGTAGGGTTTAGGCAGAAAGTAAACTGATGTCTGTCATATTTTGTTGACTGCACACTTGGGCACAAAATCTAGTTATTAAAACTTTTGTTGACCAAGTCCTATAATAATTAGTACTGCACTAGTTCTGCAAGTAACAACTGTAGGCCTTCAGGTTTGACTATGATATGGTCACCATTTCTCACAATGGAGCACAGCAAAAGAAAGAAAAGGGTGACTAGAAAATAGGTACCTGAAAGGTACTCGCATCCTCAGGAAGAGTGAATGTTTATTTTCACTAGCCCAAAAGTAAGCATATATTTATATTATACAAGAGCACCCTCAGCTGAAAGCAATAATTCTACTTCTGTTACTTCTTCAATGCATATCCTAAACAACGGGTTATTGAATTAGTCTCTCTCTTTGCCTCTCATACCACACCATATTTTAAAAGTATGTATCACTCAGTGCTGAATGAGCCATTCAACTTTATAGTTCAGCAGCTAGGATCTAAGTTTCGAGTAATTTTTCTCATTAAGCAGAACAGAAACATTAACTGGGTCTTCCACATCCAGGCAAATAATTACCAATATGCTGGCTACTCTGGGCATCTCACTTCTCTCCCTTTTCCTTCTCCACCTCTTTCACTTATGAGAAATCCTTAAAACCAATGTTATTTCCACAAAAAATACCGGGGCTAAGAAATCAAAATCTTCCCACATCTAAAAATTATGAGTAAGGTTTAGCTATAGTTATGTATACAGATGTATATCTAAACACAGACATATCCACACTCATCTAGATAATTGCTATAAAATATGTACCAAAAAGATCATAATGTTGTGCTATGGTATGGCTGAAACGCTACTGGCATGAGATTAATTTGACCAAAGTATTCCTCTACTGGCAAAAGATTCGTTCGTTTGAATTACATTTACCTTTCCGAAGTGTTTCAGAAAGAAGTCTTGTCTAGTTTAAACTCATCCAAATACAACATAATGATATCCTTGAAGTCCAAAGAGTCAGGAGATTCTTCCTTTTCCTTCTGGTTGTGAATATTGAGTGTGATCTAAAAGAAAAAGAAAGTGGGGAAAAAAAAGTTTGGCAGGCAATCCTTCATGTTCTCAGTGGGTCAATACTTTCAAAATCCTTACAGAATACTGCACTGACTCCAGAAGATCAATCAAATCAATCAATCAATCGCTATTAGGTTTCCAGAAAGAATTCAAAGCAGACTTTGTTCTTCCCTAGATATCTCAGCAAGCCACACCAAGGGTTCATTTTTTCATCAGATATTCTGTCCCTCTCTTCACTGTCTTAAGCACAAAGATATTAATGTGAAATGCCTGATGATCTTCTGCTTCTTTTTTAAAAAAACTGTAATATACAGTTTGCATTTTCTGCTATAAATTTAAATTTAGCATCAGGGAACTTGTAACATTTTGTTTGAATTTACCTAAGAGAAAGCTTACAGTTTCTGTGCTGTGAAGTGCTAATACACTTCACAAAACCAATAGCAACCCCTGAAACATAAGTAAAACCATGAAAAAAGTAAAATACGTTTTCTCCTATTAGACACTTCAGTTAATCAACAGCTATTGGTGGATAAGTTAAGTACTCAACAGCTTTGTCAAATAAACATGTTTTAGTCTAGAAACCGCTCGGAAAAGTTCAGCAAAGTTTATTCTCTGCAGTGTTCTGCTAACTCTGGGATTTCCACTCTTCTAGGGAACATCACTTTTTCTGGATAGCATGTTGAACACATAATTTTGCAAATACTCATGCTGTATCTCAGTCTTTCTAGTTCTTTCAGTAAGAGCAAGCAAACTCACAAAAGCTTTGCCTCAGATTTCACAGGCATGTGTGTGTCTGCCTCTCAGTACCCAGGCCGCCGTGCCAATATGTAGGATTAAACTTTTTCCAAGGTTGAATAAGCCACCATCTGTCTATCTTGTGTGGTGCTGTGCGCCATCCGGGAGACTTGTCCCTTAGAGCATGTTTCTACCATATGTCACTCCTGAGTGATCAGTTATGCCAAGACATTTGGGAAAAAATGACTAAGTCGAGCTGGAAAACCCTTTCCGAATTCCAGAGGATGTTTGCCAAGCCTGTATTTGCAAATAACTTTGCATCCACCAATTTTTGCATATATTATATGTAATGATAAATAACCTTTGCCCAAACAGACAACACAATTATTTGGATGATGTACCTGCCCTCCGTTGTCCAGAACTCATGTACTTTTTAATAAGCCAAGAGATTCAGGTATGACACATCTTCAGAAAAAATACAAGGAACTTATACAGAAGAATTGTGACTTTTATGATAACTAAGTTAAGAAAAGAAAAAAAACAGACAAAGTATATATTTCAAGGAAGGCTCTACTTGGTATTTCAAAGCCACAACAAATTAGTAATTCCTTTCAAAACACTCAACTAAAAATACCTAAGGCAACTGAATGCAAGTCTTGCTCCTAATAATAACTGTATCTAAAGTGCTCACCTGCATGTAAAGCAATCACCTAAACTAAATGTTAAACCACTGATATATCATAGTTCATGCCATTAGAATGTTTAAGAAAGAATATGACTATTTTAGATTTAAAGAGTAATTTTATGTTCCAATTCCTCAATTATTAAATTAAAACTCAAGCCTGCATAGTTCTTACGGCCAGCTCAAGGCTGCTCTGACTCTCATAGGGCACTTGGTTATGCAGCAGCTAATATCAGCAAAGAATTTACCAGTCTCCTACTTAATGTTAAATGAAGAAATTCTTGAGAACATGAAAAGAGAGCAATGACTCAATTGTGGTTACAGCCTTCCTGAGTAACTTTAACATGGGAAGGAAATCTATTCCTAAGGAACACAGTAGACAAATTATAGGAAATATTACATTTAGTGACAGAAGTGAGATGAGGAGCAGTACTTAAGTCCAAGAGAACATTCACAGAAGTCTTAGGGTCCTTTATCTGTGTTTTACTTTCAGAGTTTGAACAATCACTGAAAAAAGGGAAAGATGTGAAATAAGAATTCACTACAGTCTGTTTGGATTTGTAGAATAAAGGGCAACAAAAAGCAGAAGTTCATGTTAGGTGAAGAAAACCAGTACTGAAAAGAGGTGATTACTAAAGAAAAAGGAGATAAATTACCATCTCAGAATGGATTTTTATTTATTTATTTATTTTAAATGTACCTAAATTAAACAGTCTCCCTATGCACAAAGGGCAAAGCTTGCAAAGGTGAGGGTATTTCAGTTAGGTGACAGGTATCAAAATCTATGAAGTAATGAAAGCCTCATAATGCAACACTGACTTGAGGAATGGAAAAGAGAGAGGAAAATAAATATAGAACAGCTAAGCAAAACTGGACTACTTGCCTACCTAACACACCTAATGATTTTGAAGCCAGCATATTTTTTTAAAGTCTCAGCTCCTTCCTGGCCAACACCAACAGCCTGAGGCATTCCCATTGCTTGGCCAAGAGAGATTGGAGATGTTGGTTCTACAGCACCAACTCTCTGCTGACCCTTCCTATCCCAACGGGAACCCTTTAGACTAACCTGTGTCTGCTCTGGCTAACATTCCCCTTGCTTCCTGCATCCATTTAGAGGTCCAAATAATGTGGCTTGGGTACATCACTGACTGACTCAGAGGGATGCAAACAGGGATGAGAGAAGGGAAGGGAAATTTATCAAAGTTGCCAATTAAGAAAATTCTTATTCTGGATGAGCATTTGCACTATGAAACTGGTGAACAGCTTCCTCACAGAAGGAGCAGCTACATAGCTTTTGCACAGTCATCTCTTGCCAGAACTACACAGAAACAATAGCTTCTCCTGCAACAGCCACCGTGAAGATCCCCACGTATGCGTAAGGAAAAAACACAAAGTAAACAATATAAAGGGAGAAAACATTAAAACACGGAGAAAGATAGATCTTTTTCTGTCCCTTTATATTCAGCTGAGGAGGCTCAGGATCTGTCACCTGTTTGTCCAACATTAGTGTAGACATACAAGCACAAATCCTATCAATCTTTAGAGAAATTATGGGTTTTTTTAGTTTGGTTTAGTCACTACCAGCCCCTTGGAAATGCTTGGCACACATAGGTAGTGTTCATTTGTGTTCCACTTCAAACATGTACCAAGTCTCAACACTTACTGTTGTTCTCACAAACCTTCTAGGAAACTCTCATATACTCCTGGAATTCATAAACTTGAGGTTCCAACAAACACATGCAAAACCATTTCTTTAGGAATAAATTCACTCTGTGGCACAGCTAAATGTTCCTGCTACAGACATGCAAAATTTAACTGAAACATCTGCTGATAAATGTAAGCCTAGGACATGTAAAAGGCAGCAACAGTGAAATTTATTTCCACAGGACACCTCATTTAGAGGGGATGACTGCAGAGACAGTGTTTACAGACAACAAAGGCTCTCCAAGCACAAGGCCAAACTTTAAGAGTCGTTATGTTCTCCAAGCCACCCATCCGCAGGGTATTTCATATTTTCCCAGATTCACTCATCAAAGTTCATTCCCCAGCAGAGACTCTGGGCCCTAATTGGCAAGAGTTTCTTTCACTGACCAAGATGTAAGGGAGAAAATACAGGCTGGTGGGAAGCTATCAAATGTCACTGAAAACTGCACAGAAGACAGTCCTCTAATAAAAAGTCCATTCTGCAAGCGCTGTGGTACTACAACATAAAAAGGGTTTGTTGCTCAAAATATTAATGCAATATGAAAACAAAGCACAGTCCCTTTTCTCACCAATAATCAGTATTCATAGACCAACTCAAAGACAACCTCTACATGTAATGTAAAAGCAGCTCAGAGTTTATTGAGTTACCTTGGTTAAGGGTGCAGAAAGAGGGATTGTGAGGAGACAAAAAAACCCAAAACAAACAAACAAACAAACAAAAAAAAATTTGCTTTTTCCAAGCATAGAAATAAGGCTGTTTTCTTCACGTATCTTTCCTGTTCTTCACTTCCCCCCTCCTCCACACAAAACCCAAGAAAATCTGCCATTGCTTTAGGTCAAAGGAAAAACAGGCCCAGCTGCCGTAAGCCAAACAACGTACAGGTTTGCTATCTCCCCTGCTGTTTTGGCTCGAGCTCTTCAGACTGGAAAATTCAGAAGCACGATCTCCCAAGCTCTATAAATGCCAGAACCATCTAAGAGGAAAATAGGACAAGGCCACCCCCAGGCAAGTTTGTACTAAAATCTGCTGGCTGCAAGGCAAAAAATACAGTAAACATCGCATAGGGACAGCCTGCTCCTTGGAACATATTCCACAAGAACAATACATCTTCCAAAGAAAGGCTGCACTAAAGGGACTTGTGGAGAAAAAAAATGCAATGTTTTAAGATCCTTGTGAAGAGTTAGCAAGCTAATGGCACACTCAACGACAAACTGTGTGACAGGCAATATGTTTTTGACATTAATCCAAAGACATTGAATGTTCTCTAAAAGCAGTAACAAGTTCAGTATCCTAGATCAGTTCTGCAGTTCACTAAGAAAATTTCGCTTTTGTCTTGAGAATTGATTTAATGGAATAAAACAAGCAATAATAAGCAATTAGACCATCAATATCATCATCTTGTCTTTTCAGGAAAGACAATTTAAGTTAAATTTTTGCAGTCCTTGAGAGATGAACTTTGCAACTGATTACTGTATGTTTTAACGTGCTCTGTACTGACTCAACCTAGAAAAACAACCCAAAAACAGAAGTTGAAACATCCTTTTTCCTGTGTAGCTCCAATTTGCAGTAGCAAGAAGCTAAACAACATGCTCTCCACCAGATGGCTGAAATAAAAAGAACACTCTCTGATTAATTAGGAAACAAATGAATCTGCTGTTAGCACAACAAGTTACCATCAGGAAACCTGGGCTCCCATTAAACTTTGGTATTTGTGCTTTCTCTGAAACCATATTCAAGACTATCCCTAGATTCGTGCCTCATTTCAGAAGCAAAACATTACACACAAGTCCATCACACACAAGTATCACACCAGATACCACATAACCAAAAGGGAGTATCGGCCCTTTCCACAGACAAATTATGTTGTAAGAGAGAGAAGTTTCCTAAAAGTGTCCACCAGAATTAAAATGTCTGTCTCCCAGTGCTGCGAGGAATCACCCCAGGCAGAGTCACTAGGTAGAACACATCCCTCTCGTCAGGGTTCAGTGAGCAGCAGAGGCTCCCACGTGCACACTCGAGCTCTCCAGCTGGTCCGGGAAACGGAAATCCCCAAACCAGATATAGCACAAGGAGCAAGGATGTGACAGCCCGAGCAACAGAGGCCGGCCCATAGCTCCCCGTGAGGCTGCCAAGGATGACTGTTAACATCTCAAGTGAAGGTTCAGAACACAGTGCAGGCACTGGGGGTGGAAAGGGGGAAGGCAGAAAACACACAGAACATGCACAGAACACAGGCGAGTGTTTGCATTTAGAACATGAATATAACATACGGTGCTACTGAGGCAAGTGACCTCGGGAAGAAGGGAACCGAGCTCACCCACCCAGGGAGGTGCAGGGAACTGCAGCTAAAAGCTTTCGGTGTTGTCGTTATTCCTCTGCTTTCAGCACAAGACCTGCTGTTTCAGCAACACACAATGTGCGTTCCAAAACTGGGAAAAGCATATTCAAGAAAACCATGCCCTGTTGCGAAGATGAGGATACAGAGGCAGAGAGCTCCTAGACGTCTTCACGTGAACAACTGCTCTTCTGTAACAAACCTGGGACCCAATATTCCAGTATCAGTGGTTGAAGAAGGGACCACTTCAGAAGAAGCTGGCAGTGCACTGAGAAGGAACCTGCCACGATTGAGAGCTAAAGCACAATTTCACCTCTTTGAACGCCAACATGTGTGCCTTAGTGAGAATCCAGGGCTGCCAACAAATCCACACCACTATAACTTAAGAGTATTTCTCCTATGTGCACACAACTGAAGTTCGCAAACATACTGAGTTAGCTATTTTCAAGAGGCAAAGGGAACAGTGGAGACATTTACTAGAAACTAAATCCAAGACTGTTTTTAAAATCCAAGTAAAGGTACTGTATCCTCTTAAGTTATTGAGGAAGATGGGAGACTAAGTAAGAAAAATCAAAAAGGCTTCCTCACATGTTAAAAAAGGATTCTAAAATTCTATGCGTATAGGGAGGCCACTTAATTCAGCTAAATGAGCTTATCTCACTTTTCCTTATAGGCTTGTGATAGTTACCTATTGTGGGAAATACAAGGCTACACAAAACTGCAGAAGACCATAGAAAACACTAACGTTTCCAAGTGCACCTATCCATTACATCATACATACAACTACTAAGAAAATTGATATTTATTTTTCTTGAGCACACACTGTCAGGAAGTAGACCCATGTAAACTTTCAGCAAACGCAATATTCTTTGGTACAGTGTTTTAAGACGACCTTTTGCTTATACTCCACCTTTACTTGATGCCTCCTAGGACTTCCGTTGAAAGAGACAGTGAACAATTGAACCTGTGCAGCCTCTTGCCATCACTCACAATATTGCAGACCTCAGGAATATCCTCCAATGTCTTTTCTTTCTAGAATAACGAGTCCCAGTTTTCTTTGTGTGTAAGTCTTTCTGTATCTCTTATGACTGCTGCTTTCTCCAATTTTTTCCCATCTTACTGTATTATTTCCGATCTGAGGAGACCTGAACTGCACATGGTATACAAGATGCTGATGAGCTGTGAATTTACACAGTGGCAACATGGATGCTGCCTGTTTAATTTTCTGTTCCTTTAATAATTTTTCCTAGCATTTGATTTACTTTTCTCATCAGTGTAGAGCAGTGAGTTCCTGTTCTACATTGCTGTTTATAATAACCTGGTAACTGACTCACTCATGGTAACAGTCAGCTCAAAGCTCATAATTTTTTAGTGGAATCATGGTTATTTTTCCCCATGTAGATCACATTCCACTTACCTGCACTGAATTCTACCTGCCCTTCTACTACTCTGTCACACAGCCATGTCAGGCACTCCTCCAGTTCATCATGGTTCACATCAACCTTACTGAACAAGTTAGTATCATCAGCAAACCTTTTCACTTCTTCAACTTTCCCACTGTACTTTTTTCATGTTTAATACACCAACCAGTCCAACTACACTGGTGACTGCCAGAACGGACAACCTATTCCCACCTTATTATTCCCATCTTTTACCTACATATTAGTCCATGACATGAGCCTTGTTCTTCAAGCACATCTGCTTGTCATTCTCCTGGTAAAGAACATTGTCAAAGACCTCTGAAGGCCACCCAAATCTTTTTTATTCACTTGCACATTCAGCCCACAAAGAGCTTCAGTAAGTTTGCAAGGTGGCATTTTCCTTCGTAAAAGAAAAATTAACTCTTCCTGTATTGCTTATATTCATTCAGGTTAAGTAATACATTTATAAATATTACATTATGAAATAGGTATTACCCTTCCAGTAGTGGAATTCTGCATCTTTGCAGACTCTCCCTTTTATATGTAGCTACATATATGACTAAGAAGTGGCACGGGCACAATAACAAGTTTCTCCTCTTTTAACTCTTCAGTGAAGACAAGACTTTATTCATTTTTCTAACAATTTTTAATCAGAGAAACAAAAAGTAAGCAAATATTTTAAAAAATATTTTAAATTTTCCTGCTCTTTGCCAGTCCCATGTGTGGGACTGCTGGCAACTTTACAGTACCAGAAAATTTTCGGAGTCAGCAAGTTACAGCTTCTCCCAAGTTTTCTTCTTGATTTTAGGCAAATTTCTACTACTCTTTACCAGATTAATAGACTAATTTCCATCCCCCTATTGGCTTGTTTTTCCTGATCATTAAGTTAAACGGCACAGGGAATTGTGTCCTTCCAGCCTCCCATCCTAGCTGTTTCCTGATAGCACATCACAGAGAGCATGGGTACACCCACTTGAATTCCGATGGAAAGATCTGACAGTGATTTGTGAGATGTGATGGGAAACTGATTCCACTTACTTCCATGTGTTCCTGCATTAACAGCAGCCACAGCCCAACCTCTAAATTAATGTCTGAAATCTGCAATGATCCCTCTCATAGAAGCTGTATCCTAACATTTACCCTAGCAGTACCAGCAACACCCTCAGCTTCTTTGATACCATGACTTCCACACTCTTTGTACCTAGCTCAGACATGTGAACGGTGGCCAGAAGCTCCGAAGAGCACAGGACACCAGATGAGTATTGGCACCCTCAATTTACATTATATTTCACACCAAATAACTGGTTTATCAACCAGCTAAAAAGACCAAGAAAGCAGCAGAAAGAAAAATGACAACGAAGTGTGGCTTCATCATTAAAATCTCTCTTTATTTGAGCTTTCCTGTTTGTTTCATTATACAGACAGGCAGAGAGCTCTGTAAACAGATTTGCTTAGTTTCCACGTCTGTTGCCAAATCTCCATCCTGCAGAACCAATTTTAAATAAAAAAAGTGTCTCTTCCCATCCTCTGTTCCTCTGTGTCATTCTTATTAAGGATACAGAGTAAAAATTGAATGGAAATGAACTAGTCGCAGTGGGGTTCAAACCCAAATGTTATTTTTTTATTTATTTTTTTAAAAATAGCCAAAAAAACCTACCCAGATCACTTTGATCCATAATTCTTCCTTTCTTGCAGCTATGGAAAGTTTTTAAATTGCAGGATGTCAACAATGACTTTGTTATAAACTGGAGTTCACAGTTATTTTTATGGAATTTTGTCTCAGTAACTTTTAGCTCAAGCAGTTCTCATGAAAATATTTCCAAACCACCAGCTTGGCAAAGTATTTCCAGTAAAGCAAAATAATCCCCAGTTCCTAAATACAACCCTATTTCTTTTTTTAACTTCACTTTATCCTTCAGAAACCTAGTACAGCTTTAAAAATGGGAGAAAGAAGACAAAAAAAAAATAAATCCGGAAACTTCAGGCAGCCTATAGTATCTCTGGGTTATAGCAGATGCATAAATGGAGATGAGATATGAGAAACAATCTCCCACTTATACACAAGTATTAATAGCAATGGCAAATAAACACAAAACGAACACTGTAATTCGAAATAGTATAGTGCTTGCCCAGCAGAAAGCTCTCAGATAGATCCAGCCATTGTTAGCCCATGCTCACAGCCAGAGTTTCCACACCAACATAAAGAACCTCAGAAATACAAACTTTGTATTATCATTTTGTTTAGCTTTTTCGGAGGAGTGCCACAAAATCATTTATTATAACCCTTTTCATATCTGTCAGATGTTGCATGTTTTATGTAACTATCACACATTTGGCAAACTCTTCCTACCTAACCATATGCTAGGGAAAAGCTCGAACTGTGGAAGAGAAACCTTGCTCCACAAAGTAAACTTCCATTCTGAAAGGAACAGTGAGGTGCACCTGGGGCTCCAAGATCCCTGCTAGGACTTATACTGCCACATAACCCAGAACTCGCACATTTGCCTCCCTGGGAAGCACAACTGCCTGTCCTGTGTTTTACACGTGCCCAAACAGCAGTGGCATGGGCTCATCTCACACGCTGGACCACAGATGCAGTACCACCAAAGCAAGCCCTCATCCACACACCCGAGACGCCTTTATCAGAACACAAGTGCCAGATCCGTTTGCAAAACTGGCCAGTTTATTACCAGCACTAGTGACCAGGTCCATTACCTGAAGCAGGAAAGGACATCCACACCCAGGACCCCGTTACAGATTCAGGCACTGGGGATCGGCTGGGGATCAGAGCTGCTCCCAGGGGCCAGCACACACAGGACGGATGCACTGTTCTGCTTGTGACAACTCTTGATCTTTCACCGCAAGATGATGAGGTTCCCACCTCTGGTCTTGAATTCAAATCTCTTTCATTGTATGTAAGAAACCAAAATATGGGAACTCCATAGGGTCCCGAAACTGGCATTTTCCAGCTTTTTACTGCAGGACATAGGGCCAATGGCAGCATCTGCCACCAGAACACCCCAGCAAGGGAATGGGAGGAGTGTATGGAGAGCATGTCAGAAGCTCTCTTATCAATGGAGAAACAGAAGTGGGCATGTCACAGAGCATTTACAGCGCAACTTGTGAAAAAAGAAACCCTCCTCCAACAATAGGGCTAAAAAAGAAATGGCAGTGAGGAAGAGTTGAGTTCAGGAAGAGTCCAGGTACAGAAGAATGGGAAAAGCTGCTCCAGGCTACCAAAACACACCTTCCTTCTTGGCTCACCATTAAGACAAACTGACCGAGGATTTTAGAAACAGATTTGCAGACCAAATTGGTAGTGCTTTCACCAGAGCTTTCATCTGCAATGTACCTATACAATTTAAAAATGTTTTCAAATAAAATAATTTACTGGTTACATACTTCACATAAATGTCAGAAACTGTGACATTTCTTGGCACATGAGCCACAAGCAGTCCTCACAACACCACCTCACCACTCTTCAGCAGGTTCAACCGTGAACTACCATTTACTTGCGGTATCAGGAGCTGAGACATGCTGGTAGAGCCTGTGTGGGACTTTCAAACTGCAGACGGATCAATTACTTTATCTACTAGGACTGTCAAGCCAACATTTGTTGCTGACTTTATTTGGAAAGCTGCTTCATTAGCCTTTGCAGCCCTGTGAGCTGCAGAAAAAAAAATCTGTAAATCAAATATATATACACACATTTTAAAACTGAGATACACTTGAGCCAGCAAGAACTCAAGACAGTCTGTGATTACAGCAACCATGGCAGGGTTTCTGAAAGGGAAGGTCAAGAGCCACTCTTCTGAAAAGAAAAAGTGAGTTGTCGAGTGACGGACAGGGGGAGGTTGCAACAGGATGTTTCGGTGCATCTGCAGAAAACAGTGCTAAACCCATCTGTGAAACAAGAACAGAAAAGGAATTTGAGGGATTAAAAGATACAGCACTTGTTGTTTCTTAATCTAGAAAATGAAGGAAGTATGATAGAATAAGGGTGGGACAGACGGATGCATAAAAGTAGGCTGCATTAGAGATCTGTAAGTAACTTGTCCTGATGGAGCAGGTTCCAACCGAAGTCTTATCAATGCCATACCCAGCCACTGCAAAGAAAAAGGAGAGCAAATCCTCGTACTGTCCTCTGCTGGCCCACCTGAACACAGTTGCAGCACTAGATCTAAACCTGATGAGCCAAAGAGATCTTCAGTGAACAGAGCAGGGGAAAAAATGTATTCATTAAGGAAAAAGGATCGTAACTGCCTATTTCCATGAAGTCCTGCCTGTTATTTCTAACAAAGTACCAAAGCACTGGATATTAATTTCTAGAAACCAAACGAGGTAGACAAACTCAGAGAAATATTTTTATTTTTTTTTTAGTGCTCACTGGTGCCATACTAAGAAGCACAAGTTTTATTACAACAATTTCTGAAGAAATTGTTTCAAACAGCTGAAAAATGCCTGTAGAAAGGCAGTTCGGTTTGTAATCCTGAAAATCATGGAAATTAATAGCCACTTCTAGGCAGTATTCTAAAGACACTCAGGTTTTGAGATTCCTTTTCCGGGCCAGTGGTATAGAAACAGAATGCACATTGGTAGAAATGCTCAGATCGTGGAAAATACTCCTGCTTCACAAATACACCGATATACTAGATGGAATACATAAAATTCTCAACTTTCCTAAGCCTCTCAAGTATACTAAGTATACTGTATATATTATGATCACTTAGAATAGTGATAAAGCAACAACTCTCGAGTGTTGCCTTATGATTGACAAGGCACAGAAAGCCGGTATCGACTCCACACTAATTTTCAAAGAGCCTATTATTTCATTCTTGTTAAAGTAAGCATCAAGAATGTAAATTAAGGTATCTTGATTTAGACATATACTTAATCTCTTCTCCATCCAGTTGATGATCCTGTTCCCAGTTTAGGATTTAGGTTAGCCAATAATGACACAGACTATTTTTTTAAAAAAGTCCTACATTATTTCAGAAACAAACACCTCAGCCCTACAGACTGAGCACAGCCCTAATGGGAATTACATTCTCCTGATTTAAGAAGTTTCTCTTGTAAGACTTCTCTCTGTAGGTGTGTAGGAATCTGTGCTTTAAACACCTTCTAAAAGCACCCAATTTCTCATAAAAGAAACCAGACCATCTCAAGAACTATGCAGTACACTCTGATAGAAACCCTGACAACAAATCATTTCACATGGGTAGTGTACAGTTCTAACTAAATATTGTTAAATAAAAAGCCAAAATAAAGTTAGAATCTCAACCAAGTATTTTTTAAAGACGACTGTGGAGAATACATATATACTTGTCAAACTGGCTGCAATTTTTCCCATATGTACCTGTTATGCAAATTTTTAGCACAACTGCATCTTGGCACATAAAAAAATACTCCCATTACACTGTATTACACTTGATATACTGTATTAATTATTCATTTGATACCCACACTTTGCATATACTCTGCATACTACATTACATCTATTCTACACTTCCTGCTACCCTGCTCCCAAAGACATTCTCCAGTAAGGCTGTCACACCAGCATCTCATGGCTCGTACATTTTATTAATCTGTAGTGAAATCAGCTCAATGCAAATGTAGTCATTTTAACTGTCCACATTTCTACAATTTTGACCACATGAATCCTAATTTGACTCCACCTGTCCCTTTAAAACATTAAAAGTATATACATGCCTCCTTAAAGCCTATGTGCCAAATGATACTTTTGGTTATGCCAGTCAATATATAGGTAAGGCCAAAGGTTCTGCATATAGAAAGTAACATATGACATGATGGAGACTCTGTGATGTGTCACACGTTGTTACTTCCATGCTTCAAGGGAAAAAGGAACATGTATTTACAGTTGAATCCAGAGCTAGTCCTTTCTTTGAGATAAAGAAGAAAAACTACACAGTCTACTAAATAAGTAAAACAAAAGAAATTTCTCGATTATGTGCCTAATCTTCCAAACTGCAGCTGCATTAAACAGCTTCATGCACACAGAGCACAAAATGATGGTAACAACTTAGTCAGCCACATCACAATACTTCACCACATCTGTAAGTTCTGCAGCCTATGCTCCCTTTCCAGATCTTCTGCGTAATACTTACTCATCCAGCTAGAGAAAACATAAATAATACAAAGAACCAATAATATACATGATTTACATAATACAACTTGCAAAATAAGACTATAGAAACAGTCTAATGAATTAAAGCAGCACTAAAACTGCAAGGGGTCCAAGCCCTCAGCTGGATGCCCAGAGCACTTTCCATCACATGCACTCACAGGCAGATCGCTCCTCTGAGACTGTGACAGAGCATCTGCAGAAGTGGTATCTGTTTGACTTGTAAGGACTCAGAATTAGTTAATGTCATGATTTATACTGTTTCAAGTATTTGCCTACATTTCTGACTTGTTTGACAGCATCAGAAAACCTCTCAACAGACGTTATCACATTAAAAACCCAACCACCCATTGCCACCGAGTGTCTGAGGAAAGGCAACCCCATTTGGCTGAGACAGTGAGTGAACCAATGCAACAGTCACCCGCGACAGTAAGGTGTGACAATCACTGGGAATACAGAGAAGCAAATCTCACATGGGTGAAAAACAGTAGTTTTATGTGTGTGGAGTATCTTCTCTTAAGTGGCTTCATCTTAAGGAACTTCATCTGTGAAACCACCTAAACATGGAATGAGAAAGTGATTCACTGGTAACTGCGCCTGAATTTTTCAGCATCTTATAAAAATCTAAACCATTGATCTCAAAATGATACCAACTTCTAGAAGATCACAGTTTCATCTGAATTGTTTTAACCCACTAGTAACACTTTGAAACTATTTTCTCTTGTCACACCATTTTCATGTTTGCCTTTTCTTGCATTTTTTGATGCTCATTTAACAAACAGGTCCAGACAGCTACTTTCCCTCTTCCTGTCACTAGGCTTCTGCTAAGCAGCAGGGGTAAAATCATTACAATAAAATAGGGAAACATTTTAAATTACCAGCAAGATTTCAGCAGCTTCAGTACATGGAACTACTTGCAATTTAGTCGGCTCCATGCAATAGTTAAGGCTGATTATGTCACTTTAACTTTTATTGGTACCAACACAATTCCCAGTGATGAAAACAATGGAGAGCCAAGCAAGGAAGAAGGGGCAAAAACAGTAAAAATATGTGAAAAACCCAAGGAAAAGGGAAGATGACAGCTACAAGAAGCTTTGAAAACTGCAACAGCAGGCAGTGAACTGAAAATGTATTTTATAAAAATATTGACTGTTTTCCCAAACAGTTAAATGCTTCTGTTAATGGATAGCACTCTCTTAATATTTAATTTCTATATGGAAACACTAAAGAAAGGAAACAGGGAAAAAAACAGCAAGTGACATGTACAAAAACTGCCCACTCCCTTCTGTCCATAGCCACCTTTTTCTTCTCCAGTTTGTTTTGGAGCACCTACAGCATTAACACAGAGAAGGCTGTAACTAGAAGCTTAAATATGACAAAATACAGACACTTGACTTGCATGCACACTGTCACTATGAATTAGGCAAGAGTTGACAAGCTAAAGACCTGGCTTGCAGTCTCATCATTCAATCATCCATCCAATCTCATCAATTGAGCAAGACAGTAACACATGTCCCCTCTAGCTTAAATGATAGCAAAACTGTGGGTTGTAATCACAGGTCATCTTCAAAGGACACTTACCACTAAGGATGGGTTTGTTCTGAATCAATTGTTTATTGATAATTACTCTAATATGGTACTTCTCTCTGCTCCTTTTAACTCTTGCATTTAACAGCACTTCAGAGAACGCATCAAAACGTGAATTTTATAATTTCTTAGGAGCAAGCCAATAATAAATGACATTGGGTAAAAAGCAAAATTACCCATTTACAGACCAAAAACTTTGACAAAAGTAAGGTCATCTAGATGTAATTCCACAACTGAATCTTTAGCTAGTGCTAATCTATAGTGCCTTATTTCCAGTCTAAACTGTTTTAACCATGTAAAGGCTATCTCAAATTACCCTGGACATAAAAATTTGAAAAATAAACCAAAATATAAATGACAACATAGGTACACTTAAAAAACTGTGCCTCGTTTACACGTAGCATCTAATGCTTTTGTAACGTGTGAGACGTTAAAATCCTAAATTTGCCAAATCAGGATTTAGTTTTTAATTGCCCTTCTCTAAAAAAGATTGAGCAGTAGTTTTCCTGTCTTTTTATGGAACTTGAGGTGCAATCCCAGACTGTCAGTCAAGGTGTGACCTCAAAGGGTGCTGATGAAGTCAATGGAAAAAGGAAGAAAGTTACATTTCTGTAGAAAGGGTGAAAGTAAAGTGAGAATTCACTACTTCAGTGAGGGGACAAGCTCATCTGGAGGTCATTCACCAGTTTTTAAACACCAAGTATTCCTTAATAACAAATGCTCAAATCCAACAGACACCACAGTAGCATCTCTGGAAAATTACAGGACAGATTCTGCACTGGTTAGAGGAACATAATCAAATTTCTGTTAACATCATTTGCCTTGTTATAGTTTACATCAGGTGAGGATCTGCCTTTAGGATAACTAGAAATTTGTTTGTTCTCTCACATCACTGAACATAATACACATGCTTCCCAAATCCTACCATGCTTAAATTCTGAACACCCAGCGCAGACATTTCATCTCAAGTTTATTCTTCTCTGTTGCACCATCACCACCTTCCCAAGCATATCAATCTCAAACATTTGGTAACAGCTACAGAAAATATGGGAACAGAGTTCTGTGACCACATATAAACACTATCAAAAAATGTATTTTATTATCAGAAAATGTATTTTAAAATTTGCATTTAGTGACCTGTTAAACGTACCATTTTTCCATCACTCCAACAGGAATGTTCTTCTCAGAGTCAAAAGCAAGTACTGGCTTTTAGATATGGATACACACTGTTTTCCTAATAACTGCACCCTCAATAAGATTTCTATTATATTTTAACCAGATTCACATTTTCACCTCACTGAAGTTATAAACAATCCCACGTTTACCAGAAATTGGAGTATCTGAACTATGCTTCAAACTGATCTGCCCCATGCAGTCCGTCCCCTCTGTCAGCTCTTCCATGCACCCTGGCTTCATCCTTTGCAGCTGACCTTTTCGCCTCAATTTCAAGGAATTTGCAAAAAAATATTTCTGTTGGTCCAGAAACTGAGTGATGGGAGATGTAACATATAGGTAATTATTTACTCTCCCTAGGTCTGTATCAGGTATAATTATTAACAGCTTGTGCAAAAAGATCACTTCAGCACAGCAAATAGTTCAAGAACATTCAGTCCAGGATAAGTCCTTAAATAAAAAAAAGGGTTAAGGACTTACCCTTAATAAGTCCTTAAAATACAAAAACCCACTCAAAAATTATTTTAAATAATAAAATTCAGAAACCAAAGATCAGCTTAAAGCTCAACTTCATTTTTATTGAAAAGTGTAATATTTTTTAAGTAGAATAATACCACAAATATTGGCATTTGTTTTCTTTCATACAGCAACTGTGATTACTTTAAAGACAAAAAACAGGTTACTGAACTGCAAAATAAAAGTATTTCTATTTTCAAATTAAATATTTAGCATCATCTTCACTTAGAAAGTATTTCTTACCCATGCAGTAACAGACTTACAAACTCATTTTCCCTAAATCATGTACTTTAACTTAGAAAACATAACAAATAGTTATGATAAATCAAAAAAAGCAAAGAGGAAACCACGTGTGTCAATACTGGAGACTGATAATGAAAATGCTGATATTTTAAACATGAGGAGCGGCTAATGAGAATGGATGAATTTGGAAGTCATGGCATAGTAAAGTGACTTTAATCTGAATTTCAAGAAAAAGTAACTTAAAAATTAAACCCACCATGTATTTAATAACTTGTGATGCTAGTATCTTAAGGAGAAATATTAGTAAGGCTGCAACTCGATTATTCCAAAAACTAAGAACAAAAAAGAAGCTAAATGCAGATAGACCAAAGCAAATACTTTGGGATACACACAACAGACTCAGTCAATCTTACTTATTTTTCTTCAAACTCTAACTCGTACTACATCCTCAAAGTTACCTTTTTATTTCATCTTTGGCCAGACACACTTTCTTTCCTCAGATGACAAATTATTTTCATTACAGTTCTCAAGCGGGGGAGGAGTACTAAAACTTACCTTGATACAGTAAAAAAAGAACTGGCTATCAAAAAAGAAGATTCTTAAGCCAAGTTTTAAAGAATAACTTGGAAAATTAGTTCAGATGTCCAATAGTAAAACTAACACAGGGAGTGTTCAAGAAAAATGGTCAGAGAAATACTACCTTTGGCATACTCTTGATGACAACAAGATCCATGCAAGCCCTGAGGAACAGCAGATATTCTGTAAATTCTTCCCAGCCTTTTCTTTGTATTTAACTTCAAATGTGAATGACAGGCTTCCACGTTCAGAGCTGCACTGCTCCTGTAAAGGCTGCATATCCAACCAGGGACACCAGCAATGGCTGCTATTTTCATGGTTAATATAACCACCACCCTACCACACTGGTACAGAAGTCCTCACACTGGTAGTTCCTGTAGTGTAACCCTTTATGTAAGTAGCAGAAGATCTGCTGAAAATTCGATTAAAAGAAGAATCTTACCCAGAACAGCTCCCATCAAATATGAAACACAGTCTCCTGATATGATGAAGAAAATCCAAACATCGGAAGGCAAACAAGGTATGTCAGTAGGCAGGGCTTTGGTATGACCTCCCTTTGAGTGGGGATCCCACCGTGATTGACTGCAGGTTTATGTGGCAGTACTAGGAACAATTAGCACAGCACGCCTTAGGAAGAAATTAAAAAAAATTAAAGAAAAAAAAACCAAAAAAACAAAACTTGCAACTCAGTTTCTGGTATCCTCCTAAGATTATAACAGTTCTTACATAACTTGTTAAAGAAAAAGTAAACTTGAACCTACACACCACGCCTAGTGAATTTTTTTTCTGAAACTGCTTAGTTAGGAGGATTTCATATTCAAGGTGACAGACTGGCACTAATGAAATGTGAACTCTTCCATTTCTCTTCAAAATGATAAGCAACAACATGGGGAGCTTCTCACATTGTCCAGTTCAATTTCCTTCTCACTTAATTATAGATCAGGAGTAATTCCACTGCAATTAATTAAGTTACATCAGAGGCTGACAAGAGGAGCAGCAGTCTGTCTATGGTGTGACACAGGGCAAAGACAACTGTTCTCCCACCATGGCCATTCATCTTTAGCCTCAAAGAACATTAACCCATTACATTTGCACTAATGACCAGAGCCATCCAAAGGGCAATTAAAGTTCTGCAAAATTCAAGTCCAAAAGTCCAAACCTACTTTTAGGAAAGTACATTAATGAACAATGTAAAGGCAGACCTCAGAGAAGGGCTTTCCTGAATTCCTGTTTGAATGGACGCAAGAGCCACGAGCAGAGGAAAGGAGGGGCAGCCTGCAAGGACACCCACCACCGGAGGAGACTCCCACAGTATGGCCCTTTTCACCAAGGCTCCTGCTTTTGGCATTTCACAAACATCCAACATTTGTTGGCCAGAAAGGAAAACACGGCCCTTCGGGGTTTTTTTTTTATTTGCTGCTTCACAGCCATAGTACTAACTCCAGTAAATCCCATTCTCATGTTTAACTCTCCCTTTTCACGGGAGAG
Source organism: Aegotheles bennettii (assembly GCA_013398125.1). Taxonomy (NCBI): domain Eukaryota; kingdom Metazoa; phylum Chordata; class Aves; order Caprimulgiformes; family Aegothelidae; genus Aegotheles; species Aegotheles bennettii. Next base: position 466,902 of record VZRW01002565.1, read on the forward strand.
AGAATAAAATGCTCTAGTGAACTCAGATGGGCATATGGCATCCACCACAGACCCAAGCAGTAAGTCTGGAAGTCTGTGGCAGCACACCTCAGTGCATTTGTGAGTCTGCCCCAAAGCGTGCAAGATATGAAGCATAACCCAACTTTGCAGACCTGGGCTGGATGTGAATGAGTAAACTACAGGTGAAATTCAGCTATAACTACATTTCTTGACTTGGAAAATGAGAAGAATTAAAAACAACTAAAACACATGAGAATTTCTCACCACCATTTCTAGATATTTTTCAATAGTATCTACAATTTTTTGGTCATAATTCACCACTCCTATGTTCTGTTTTTGGTTTATCCACCAGTTTCTCCCACTTCTACCTCAGACCTTCAGCATTTTCTCAGTCAATCTCTTCTCTGCTCTGTTCATTCTCCTCCTGCTTAGCCCTTCACCATACGCAGCAGGTTCCTGCTCTCTCTCCAGATGTTACCACCTCACTTAGGTTTCACCAACAGCAGGACAAACCCAGCTAACTCTTACCCAGTCACTTGGAGGTTGCTGTGGAGTACCACAGAGGCTGATCCCAGCCGCACCGAGCTGCCAGCACAGACGGCAAACCAGCGCTAGGACGGCAGAGCACAGGCACAGCAGGGAAGAGAATCAAGCCGAGATAAGCAGGGTGGCAGACACACCCCGTATTCTTTCAGGGCTCTGTCTGTACAGCACAGATGTTACCTTACACAGCTCATCGTAGGAAGCAGAGTGCGAACAAGAATCCTGGTGCTTCGGACACTTTGAAAGAAGACTGCTTGACTACCAGAACGCAGTAGAATAAAAAATAGCATGCAGACAACCCAAAATTTCTAATGGAAATACAGATTAGACATTAGAGGGCTAAGAAATTACTGTAGGCTGCATTACAGCAAACACAGTTTTAATACTTAAAAATTAGCATATGTTCTTAGCATTGGGAAATATAAATGTGAAGTGACCAGCACATGACTGAGTACAATTAAAGACCAAACGCTGAGCTGCACAAATCAGAGTCACCTGAGCACTGCAGTTGCTGCCGCCAATGTGAGCTGCAGGGTGGGTAGGCACTTTTCAACCCAAGCAAGTCAGAGACTGGCAGCTCCTCTCTGCATTGCATCTGCATCAAAAAGCCACAGCCTTAACGTGAAACTGTACTTTGAGTCAGTACCCAAAAGGCTTTTTAGAACTTTCTGTTTGTATTTCAGCAGTCCCTTTCTCTCTGCTACAATTACAGAAGATGGAGACAAGCTGCTGGCTCTGATCCAGCTGAAACCACATGGGTCCTCTACATTCCTAACAATATTTATTAACATTTTGATGGGGCCACCCTTACTGAACATGAGAACAAAGACAAGTTAGTTACTAGCCTGTGTGACAGATGGACAGATGTCTGCTTTAACCAGCCATTCCAGATCCATTTCCACTTTTATATGACAGCATATGTTGTTGTTCTTTACTGGGAGGGATCACACAGGTTATTGGCTAACTTTACAGCAACCCATTTGGGTTTTTTTCCTTCCTTGGCCTAATTCTCAGACAATGAGTATTTCTATATTTAGCCTGATGGCTTCAAGTAAAATAATTCTACATGCCTAGCCACCTTCTCTGTTAAACCACAGAAATCCAGAGATTTCTGGATTCTGCAGGTCTTCAAGCTGTACCGGCAATCTACAGTCCTCCTGCAAGAACCTCCAGTATAATGGTGACAAGTTGCATGGGAGAAAGAGAGCTAGAAGCCATGTATCTTATCAACTGCAGTCTACATACCTACATGGAGGCCTGGCCTCACTGAAGTCAGTGACCAGCACCACGTAGATAAACTCCAGCCAAAGTGGATGTTTTTTCATCTGTTTTTAAGTCAGCTATAAAAAAATGTCGTGCATTGCTGTCATGCAATATGGTAGGGAAAGTTATTTTTCCATAGCTATTCCTCATATCACCCATTCACCGACATCACCCTTCCCTCGACTCACTCCCGTACCCAGCTACTTCCAGTTGCTGACACAATTAAAAAACCATTTTTATAATACTGGTCCCACACTGGGTCATTTATAGAGGCTCCTTGTTTCTAAATAGTTTTTTTTCTTGTTATTTTTCTTATAAATTCCTCCTGCTACCTCCTGCAGTTTTTTACATGCAGACAGGACTTAGGACCCCTGGAGAGGCATTTTCCCCAAACAAATGAGTGTTCTGTATCACATACATATGAGGCAGACAGAGATCACAGAACACATATATACGTGCTCCCAAAGTGCTGACTGTGAGATTCAACCTATCAAGAAATCATCATTTATGTACAGTTTATTCTCATAAACAAGATGCTTCCGAGTAAAACAGAACAGGGTGCCCCAGCTAGATGGAAGACTGGCTTCAGCAACAGAGCTTGCTTGAGAGATTTTCACACCCTGGCTGGCCACTCCACTCACAGCTCGCAGATTGCTGACCCTCCTTCTTCTTCCCCCACTCCAGCTGTGCCTCCACCACCACTTGCAGGGCTGCAATCAAACTGGATGGCTGAAACGACCTGCAATAACAGTAACTCCCTTCCTGTTCCCACTTGGAGGGTTACAGTCTAAATCCAGACCCTTTCAGCAACCTGCTTTAAAGCGCAGTGGCTCAAACATCTGTACTGGCACAGCTCCAGCCATGGTCAACCATCAACTGTCTAATCTTCCGTCCAAGAGAGAGACTGTTGCGAATTGATGAGACCTTCCCACTCAGACAATAACCATTTTCTTTCCTATATTCACTTTCCGAAATACTTCAACTCATTTGTTGCACCTGAAATGCTTTCCAGCCCAAAATTATCAGTCCAAAGTAGATAATCAGCAGGGGGAAATTTCAGGGGCAACGGCTCATGTTTGAGAAAGTTACTGACGACTGAAGTAGTCTTATCCAACCGAAAGCAATGGGCAATCTCAGCTACAGATTCTCAGCCTATAATCATTTGAGCATATAAATTAGTATAAAAGGAAAAATATACTTAATAGTGTTTTGGGCAGGTTATTATAGCCACTTTTTATTTTTATTCTTTCAAGTGGATTGATACTAGTCATAAAGGCATATAAACTACAGTATTACGCATAACCCAGAAGACTTAAGTTCTTTGACCATACAACTTATCTTTATTGAAACACTAAGGCCTTATGTATCATGACAGTCCAAAAAACCACCTACAGAAACAAAAGATTAAAAGTTCTATTCAAGATAGAGACAGTTCCTCTAACGTCTGTTGAATGCATACTTCTACAGCCGCTCAAAGAAAAGGGAAAGCAAGCATACAACTCTTCTTTCCCAGTTAAACCCAAACTTGAGAGGATTCTCTCCCATAAGAATTTCTCAAGACAGATTCTAAGCACAGCAGTCAGTGTTTGAAGCAGGCAAGCCGAAGGACAGAGCTCCACCTCTATCTGAGAAATCACAAAAACACCAATGTCCATACTTCAAACAGTGAAAAACCACAGCAACTGATATAAGTCCAATACCTCAAGGCATAAAATTAGATTTGGGGGGGTAAGGGGGAGCACATAACATTAAGGTTATCCTCCAGAAATAAAAGAATGGAAAATCAAAATCTCTACCCTCTTATAATCAGCTTAACAGTCTTGAATATTGGCTTTCTCTTCTTAGCATCACCAGATTTAAGACAGAGACAAGGTGGTGATTGGTGACAACCAACACAGCTTCACTAGAGGCAAATTATGCCTGGCAAATTTGGTGGCCTTCTATGAAGGGGTTTCACAGCTGGTGGATAAGGACAGAGCAACCGATGTCATCTATCTGGACTTGTACAAAGCATTTGACACCGTCCCACATGACATCCCTGTCTCTAAGGCCAGGTTGGATGGGGCTTGGAGCAACCTGGTCTAGTGGGAGGTGTCCCTGCCCATGGCAGGGGGGTTGGAACTGGATAATCTTTAAGGTCCCTTCCAATCCAAACCATTCTATGATTCATGACTGAGAGAGGACATCAGGGGCTGAGTAGCACATCCCCAAAGCACTTCCCATCTCTGCAATTTTATGTAAAATAATACACAGCGATTATTCATATTGCTACAGATTAGAAAATTGACACAGATATGCTTTTGGGTTACTCCTCTGGACAATGGCAGTTTTACCAAAAAGTCTTTCCTTAGAGGTTCAGCAGAGCACTGCACAAACAAAGGGTTTAACAGACTGCATCTAAAGCATAAATCAGTTGTTCAAGATGCCTTCTGCAGAAGGAAACAGAATGAAAAGAGGGATGGACAGCAAGGGAGGGCTTCTAGTCTGAGGTGAACACAAGTACAGTGTTAGATTACACCGCAATCATCTCCAGTGTTACATGGTAGATGAACGATATATTTCTGAACAGAGGCATTCTGTAATAAAAGGGCCTCTCTCAGAGCTGATCTTTCACAGTTCCAGCAGAATAGTCATGTTACCAGCATATATGATTTTAAAGACAATGTTCGTTCTTCCACAAAGTTAAAAAAAAAATAGATCCCACTGTTAAATATCTCTTTTTAAAACCACAGATGGAACCACAACAAGTGAGCTTGTCCAAACTCATTTACACTAACTCCCACTCCAAAATACAGTCCCACGGAGGCCCTCACTACAGAGGATGTCTTCACTGTTGTTTAACAGTTCTTTCTCTCCACTCCAGAAACTTTCTGGAGGTAACTCAGGCTCTTCCTGGGTTTTTGACATTTACACATGATTTCTGACATAAATTCTTCATGTCACCTCCTCTAAAGCACCCTATACCCAGAAGAACAACTTAATGCTAAGCCAGAACTGCTGTTGCTCCTCAGAACTTAAGTTCCGTGTTTTGAGGTCTATTCACACCCTGCTCTGGGAGGAAGTATTAGCACAGCAGAAATGCTGGGGAGCTATCTGGCTCTTCCAGGGGAAAAAAAAAAAAAAGGAAAAAAAAGGAAAAAATAGATAAAAGTTTAATATTCTCTCATAAAAGTTTGTATATTGTTCATACTACTGTAGTACCTAAGCACTTGCCACTACACGCAAGGTAATGAAGACTGCGTAAGTGCCTTTCTTCTTAAAAAAAAAACTGGATGGGCCCACTGGAAGAAAAAGAAAGTTAAACAGTAAAACTAAATGGATGAAGGAGAAACAGGTTTTTTTCAGTGTTTCCAACTGTCACATTACATGCCATTTCTTCTACTCTATTTAAACTCCAAACCACAAAACAAATCATATTAGAAATTCTACTTTAAAATGGTTAAGATAGTAAGTGGGGGAGGAAAAGGAAATGATTAAACTTCTAGTGGAGGATAAAAATCACAATGAATCTATTACTTGGCTCTCCAAGTGCAAGCCGGGGTTTTTCTGAAGCATATACAGTATGTTGGATTGACATGATGATTCCCCACCAAACTGCAATGCACCTTTGAAAAACAACTACTCACTGAAATGTAAGGAAGAGCCATTACAGTGCAAATGAACAGTTGTCTTTGCGGAAAACTAGCAAATACATTTTATCACAGAAAAAACAGCATCTAAAATAGATACAGATGAACTCCATTATAAAATTCCTCTACCACAGTGAAGTCTGAGCTCTTTATGCTACAGATCTGAAACACAAACACCTTTGTCTTGAGATCAGCTCTCAAACTCACGAATAAGTTTGAATTTTGTAAGAATGATGATAGCTTTGGATTTGTGGTTTCTTTAGTTATTATTAGCTGAAGTTTAGTTGTCAAGACAACAGCTTCCAGTTCTACATAATGCTTTAACTGCAAGCGAAATGTCAGAGTCAGTATCAAAAGTTCACCAGCTTGGCCCTATCCATAGCCAGGAAATAAGGGCATCTCTTAGGATGGGGTCACGCTGCCGCCAGAGCAATGGCAACCAGACACAAGGAGACTCAGTATTTCTAAAATATCACACCCACCTGGTAGAAACCTTACACAAGATCAGATGCCCTACTTGGCTTCTGTGCAGAACATTACTACAACAGCCACTCCAGAGTATGATACGTGTAATGTAACTGATGAATGTGTATGTTTCAATAGACATGGACACCTAGACACTTTGTCTGTGTGATGTATGCATGATAGCAATAAACATAATGCAATAAGTCACACACAAAAACCTTTAACTCACTAGCTTCTCATATGTCCAGAAGTCTCTATTGGGAAAGCCTGACAACACAGTTTAGTTTTTGTATGGACCTTTGTAAGTTTTTGTAAGTACCAAGTACCTTAGGATTACATCTATTTTACTTACACTCTATTTTTCTTTCAAAATAAGTATTTTGTATTAAAGAAACAACAGGGAAAAAAAAACACAAACAAAACCCAAAACAGTGAACCAACATAACAAAAGACTGGATATCCTCTTTAGAATGGTAAGAGACTCAGACTCTTTACTGTACAGCTTTCTTATGTATACAGACAAAACAACACACAGCTCCTTGGAAGGTAGCTATGTAATCTGCTCCCTCTTTTCAATCATCTTCAGGTTTACACGAGCCATAGGTTGAAATAACAGCGTAACAGTCTACCCGAAGTATTCTGCCCACCCAACTGGTATTCATTCAACACAGGAGAACAGAAAAAGACAGAGGGAAGGGCACTCAGGGGTAACTGTGCACATAATACTCTAAAGGATTTAGAGTCATCATCAGTCACTTCATTTTAAAGATACATGTGAATAATTTGTTTCTTTATATATAATGTATATACCCGTGCATACACACCCACACACACAGTCTTCATCTGCCTTTTCTTTGCCTCTCTAATACATGCTTTAACTTAGAGAAAGCAACTGTACTCTAAACCACAATTTCAGATGCAGTCCCTCTGATGGAATGCTTCGTATATACTTACAGCATTTAGTCAGAACATTCATCTTCTTGCAGGAACAGATGGGAATAAGCTACCTGAAAGTATCAATATTAGCTCTTGTTAACTCAGTTTGCAGGAAACCAGAATAGCTCACTGGCAGCGAAACAAGGAGGTGCAGAAAGAAAGGCAAGTAGAGAAGAGAAGAACATCGATGCACAAATAACCTCTTCAGTATGCCATACTGAGGGACATGTGGGGAAGGTGTCTGGCAAATTGGAAGCACTCCTCTTGAGCAACAGGCATTTGTGTCAAATTTGCATTTCCAGGGATACAAGAGCATTGTTGCCTGCATCCCTATGTTGGAACAGCTCCTCAGCTCAGTCAAGGCATCAGGCTCTCATTTGTCAGATTTAAATCTTCTGGCTTCTACTTTTTAAGTACATTTTATTTTTATCTCATGGGTTATTTTCATCACGTGGCAAAGTGACCCCTATAATGTCTAAATGAATCATTCAGTTTGCATTAAACAGTGCCTCTGACAATCTATTCAGATATGTTGTTTTTTCTTTAAGTTTTTAATTATAATTTCATATTGACTTAAAGAATATTTTTTTCTCTTTTTAGCTAAAGGTCATTGCTTCTTTCAATATTTTTGATAATACACTGCAAGCATCATATAAAAATTCAAAATTTCAGCATTTGGCATTGCACAGTTTTTGATCTCTAACAATAAACCAGTTTTTAGATGCTCAAAATGTACTGATTCCTAAGCATGAGCAATAAGCAATATTGTCACATTGTATTAATGTCCTTCTGGTCCTTGCTTTAGAAAAGACGACTTCTTTTTCGAAATCTGTAAGCTAACCATCTTTTTCTGTACCCGGCATAAATATAAGAAAATCACCACAGGTATGTGCACACTGCTAAAATTACACTGCTAACATTTTGCTTTCAAATAGCCACAATCAAAAGACTACCTAGCTGCTGGGATCCTTCCTACAGTCTACTAACCTTAAGTTAAATTTTTTTTCTTAAGCACACCCCAAAATAAGAACTACCAAGGTGAGAATTCCTAAAGCTTTATAGGGAGCAAATCTTGATATGTTCAATGACTCTCCTCACATCAAGAGAACCTACATTTGCACACACACAACATGCAATAACTTAAAACATAAAGACATTTGTCCACTCACAAATGTGAACAGAAGTTCAAATTTGAATATATCCCACACTTTCAGTTACAAACGCAGACTTAGGTATAAAAGGAGAATCTGTCTTCAGAGTAGTCAACACGTTTTCCTGGTTATAGCCCCGCTTGTGAAGAGTTCTCTTGCCAGCGAGCACAGCCAGCCATCAACATCAGCACAGGAATCCTGCAGTTAGGATCAGTAAATTTGCCCTCCTGAAAATCATACGCAGGAAGTACTTGATTTAAGCTCAATCATCCAATAATTTGAGCAGAACTGAGGAGAAAGAAAATCATGTTTTCTAAAAAATTAAAATAAAAAACCTAAAAAAGTACTGATCAGGGAAAACTACACCACTGTGTACCAGTTTACAAGCACATTTCCATCTCTTCTACTTTCCCCATTTTCATGACGACTGCTAACTTGGAGTTTGGGACAGGAAGATGTCTTGGGGAGTTGCGTTTGGTTTTGGTTTTTTTAAATACATAATTCAAACCACAGGATCAAACTGATCTCTTGCAGTGAAATAAGCGCTATTGTCCATTTACAATTCATGTCTTCAGCCCTTTGCAGCTTCTAATGAAAGTGAGAGAAACACCGGTGGCAAACAGGTTGCAAAGTTTGCCACTGTTCTGCCACCTTAGCAAGGTTCCGTGCAGTAGGGGGATGACTTAAGCTCTACATTCTGTAAAGTCCAAAAGTGACCTACTCAAGAAGGCTACTTGAATACTCACACAATAATATTCTGACCTGGCACCTAGGAAACTCTTACTAAGCTAAGATTCCCAAAGTTTGTGGAAATGGTTGGAGAAATAGTTGGAACATCAGTGAGAGAAAAATTAAATTAACAGTGACAAGGTCTTGAAGTCATCTTGGTGGTTCTGGATGGCAGATGGCACTCTACACCAGCCAGTTTAATTAAATAACGTATGGAGCAAGAGCGTGTAAAATAAGACAGGAACTGGAGTCTTGTTCCTTCCTTAAACATTTGAGATGGCACAAATCTAACAGCTGCTCGTGCAAAGAAAAAACACATTTGTAAAGCTAATTAACATATTTATATATTATAAACATGTTTGGGGTTTGCATTATCCATATTACTCTACCCCATTTTATCAGTAACTTTCAACTATATGGGGTGTTATATTTGTACTATTTACCTTCTACAGGTAATCTAAAAATAAGATGAAAAACATTAATAACATGCCTTTTTATTTAACCCTATAGATGAAACAATGTTTTCAGACAAATATCATCATCAATAATTGCTCAACAATTATTCCTAATTAAAAAAATGCAAAAAAATACTTCATGGTCAGCTCTTTGCAGGACCATTTGACACTACAAAGGGAATACAGCGTTCATAGCACAGGCACAAAAACAGTGCAGAGGAGGTTGCACAATGATACTCATGCCACTTTAATCAAACTCTAATTAATCTAATGGTTTTACATTCTGACATGGTTTTGCTGAAAACAGGCATACCTAATTACAACATGACTTGTTTATCCAGCAGTGTATAAGGTTTCGACTGTAAAAGCAATGTTCACAAAACAAACACACCCTGTAGCAAGTAATTTACTTTGATATGGAAAACCTTAAACAAAAAAAATTATGCTGTGTTAGCAATCAGACAGATAAAACAGAAATTAAAAAGGTAGCTAATTGCTTCGGCAGACCTAAATAGCAAGTACTTTAAAATAAAGTGACTGTTTTCATATCATTTACCATTTCTAGTGGGTCAGACTTTGATGTGATAACTCACTATAGGTTGTTCCACTACTAAAGCAAGACACACTGTGCCCATTCGTAATTGTATATGCAAGATCTATCCCCCATGGAGCAATGCTGAAATAAGTGTTGGCTCTTGAAGCATTCAAGCCTATCACACATTTAAACTCACAGAAGAAACTTCCAAGTCAGAAAGTCAAAGATACTTCCACTTATTTTCTAAGCCTTTTTCTTCCAACTTCAGTAACATAAAGATGAAAACACAAAATACTGCCAAACCAGAAACCACTCAGCATCAAGCATAAGGGCACCCCAAAGTCAAGTATTTGTGTATGACCCTCCCCCCACCCTCTTTTTTTTTCCTACTCTGAATATCCAAATACAAAGACACTGCTTAAATGTCTTTGCTTAAATTGCTATTGCTGCGAGACCCAAGTAACAGCATTCCAGAAATTACTCCAGGAAGATGTACCACCATCGTACATCCCCTTTTTTTCTGGTCAGGATGTGTTACAAAGCTATCTTAGTATACATAAGCTAAATTGGAGAAGACAGTCCAATTTTATGTTAATTACTTCAGCAGAAGTCAAGCATGTAATCTTTTGTAACACAGCACTTCTGCATAACTGGACAGGAACATTTAATGACAGGAAAATCACACACGCATCAACACATATGAAGTGCTGGAAGAAGGAAAACACTTGGCTAATGGGAAGAAGGCTTGACATAGCCAGTACTATGCTCTTCAGAAGCAAAACCTCATCTGGTTTATTATTAGCCTCCATTCAAAGTGCACAGAAACAGATTGTGTTTTCAAAATGACTGGGTTTCTGTGTAAGTCTTCTTCCATTCGTAGGAACCGTTAAACTACATAGTACTGGCAGCAGGTAAGCAAAACTGGAAAATCAGCAGTAGGAGACACCAAAAAATACAAAAAATAAAGAGGGTCTCGCATAGTATCTGTACATGTAAGAAATGAAGAAAGGAAGATTAATATTACTAGCAATCAAGTCATACAAACCATATTCAATAGCAGAGATCAATCAGGAAGATACCTCATCTTCTATACAGTAACATATACTCTTACACAGTCAAACAAATACGAAGAGGAATGAAGCATCAGAACAGAATGAAGCATTAGAACAACAGTGCTTTAGTAATCTCCCTAATCAAGTTCCAAATTTGCAGTGGAAATGCAAAGGAAGGAGAAGGAACCTAAAAAAAACCAAATCCAAAACAAATACATGTAACTAAATAATACAAAGTAAAGCTCCCACTCAAGAATTTTTTATAGTTCTTGTCAGAAATACGCCTGCAGGTCTGTTTTCCATCAGAAAATCAAATGCATCAAAATATTTCTTGTAATGTATCCTTTTGATGACAACAGTAATGAAAGAAAAAGCGGAATAGGCATTTTATAAGGTAGAAATTTTGCAATATTTCATAATGGTATGACTTTTCATTCTAAATTATTTTTTCTTTTGCATGGTATCATACAAGACTACAGAAGAACATTTTGATCCAATATAAATGTAATTTTTGTGACACAAAATGCAAAAATGCTTCTTTCATTCTGTTTTAAAACAATCGAGTTTTGATACAGTAAGCTTTCCAGCCAGATGTAAAATCCTTTTCTCACCAAAAGCCTACTCAATGTTACTCTGACCCATCAGAGAGTTACCTCTGAGAGGACTTTTATGTTTTTATAAGATTATGTGGGAAAGGTTCTTTGATTGTGTTTTATTTAACAATGGATAGTAGCCCTGTGGCAAAAAGAATACAAATAAAAATATATATGTTCATACCAGTGAAGAATGTCAGCTGTTTCTGTTCTCGCAAAGTAAACTGCAAGATTCTTTACTAATTACACAGACAACACTTAGAAGAGAACATCTCAAGAAAATAAAAGTGTTGATTACTTTAAACACATGCAACAGCTTCCAGCTATTCATGAGATGGTAATTCCCTCCCACCTGCAACAAGAGTTTGTGTCAACTTTGCTCTTTTTTGGCATTTACTCAGAATCTTCAGAATTAAGGTTGTCTTTTTTCCTAGTTTATTTTCTTCCACTTCACCTCTACTGCACTTCTGCACAAACATAAGCAATTTGAAATACATGAAAAAGAGATCAAGTTTTGAAAATTAAGATCTAAATAACAAATTTCTAGAGTCAAGAGTATTTCTTCAGAAAAGTCTAAGTCCTGTTACTGCAGGTTGGACTAGATGAACTCCAGAAGGTCCCTTCTGACCTGAATTATTCAGTGATGCTCTTTTATATCATCAGAAGATAAAGCAAGAGTAAATACAGTTCACCTCTTCAATTCTCCATTTTGCCTGGACAACTCTACAGTCCTCCATGGAATTGTCCTGATTTCACTTTCACCTGCTTTTCCAGTTTAGAGCTGCTACAATGCCCACAAAAAAATGTTTTACACCTGTAAGAAGAGAGGCCTCTAGTGTACAGCCAAAAACCAATTTCTTTTCTGTGCCTTACTTAGGATCTATTTCTCAGCCTCATTTAGGACCTGCACAGACTACTGATTTTTTTCTTCAAGTTCACTAAGTATTTTTATCCACATCCACTAATTTTTAAACAATGACTCTCAGGTAAAATTTACCAAATTCAGTAGATAGCCTTGTGTCAGCTCCAATCATACAAATAGCTGTACTCAGAAAAAGCTGCGATGGCCTCTCACTTTCCACTGAAACCGACGTGACGCTGCGTGTAAACTCCTTTGCAAGATATGAATGAAGATTTACTGATAGACTCAATTGTAGTTTCTCTGAATACACATATGCATTTTTCTGCATTAAATTCACCAGACTGCCTCAACAGAGATTAATGCAATTGCCATTAACATAAACCATTTTCATCTAGATTTGCATTTCTCCTGTTGTTTTGCCCTCTTCTCAACTCAACTCTGACTCACCGACACATTAGAAATCAGATCAGCCTAGAATTTGCAACACTGACTTAGCCTCTTTGGACTAAAAATAAACAGTAAATAGAGTGGCTGGGAAAAAAAATATTGATGACAGCCAGTCCCAGTGTGCTCTATTTTACCACAGTAAGAACGAGCAATATCTGAAGTTTAAAGGGTTTCTCTTCCCACAGCACATTTCCACTGCAATTCCTGGAGCTCTGATTTTGCAGGGCCCTCTGAGAATATAAATATCTCGAAAGCATATGTTGAAGATTGTGAACCCCTTAATCTTGAATAAGTATTTCTGCAAAGCAGCCGAGAGAAGTAATCAGCTGGTTTACTCCATGTAGCTGTGTGAAATGTTGACTGTGACCATTCCAGTTCTGACTGCTGCAGGAGGAAATCCTCACACAGCTCTCTGTATGCTAAAATAATACCCTAAAGTAGCAGCAGCATGATTGCATTGCTACATGCATCTAAGGTCACCTAGGTCTTGCGTCTAGCCTGTTGATCCCTCTGCCACCCAGACACCTGCACTGCATGGGCTTCCCGCACAGGAAGGCTGGGGCGATTCCCCAGCAATGTGCTCACTCAGAATTTGGGAGTGCAACATCCTAAAGTAGATAAATAGATCAAACCCATCAACCCACAAGCTTCCTAACATTCTCCAGAATGGGCAGGGTTTTTTTTTTTCTCCAGAGCATGGAGGTTTTGGTATTAATTTGAACAGGGAGGAAAGCTGGAGTTTGCTATGCAAAAACATCTAGTCAAATAAATACGTCATTAAGCTAACTAGCTACAGGATTGTCTAGCAGATGGATGACATCTTGGTTGCTAGTGGAACACTTTTCTATAGCCTTGTTTGAGGCAGACACATATGGCTCTCCCAAGCATTGATGCAAGCTCCCAGATGGACTAGATCATTGCTGACACCTTATTATAAACCCTAGAGATGAAAGAAGGGAGCACAAATTTTGAATCACAGCATAGGACTCTGAAATATTCAGACTTCCTAAAAATCAAGTTTACAACAGAATATCTTAACTTTTTTCTGTTGAAAGAACCTCCTTCTAACCAGGAACAGAAAATAGGGGAAAATGCTAGATTGAGGATGATTAGAAGAGCCTTGAAGAAACCTAAAGACCGGAAGATCCTCAGTGTAAATGTATATCATAACTACATATATGGAGTTACAACTATTACAGCTCTGAGGATGCAAAAAATTATCTGCTGTGCAGCTGTTACTGACACCAAAGAGCTTCCATCTGGAATTTCTTGATTGGGGTGGAAGTGGAAAGGGAAGAGGAGGAAGCCATTTAGACATTACAGATGCATGATGTCTCTGAAATGTCTGTTATCCTAAAGAACTTAAAAAAAAATCAGAGAGAAAAGTCTAGCTACAGAAGCAACAGGAAAACCAGCAGAAATATGTGGGAGATAACAGAACCAGTTGCATACAGCATTTGGGTTTTGGTAGGTGTCGGAGATGCCTGAGAATGTCTCAAGTACACGAGGGGACTATGGTGTATTTTACACGTCAAGGTCAGAAACAGGAAAAAAAATATTCATTTGACATTTTTAGACTCTGAAAAGAGACTATGCTTAGCATACAGTAAGAATTTTACTCTTCTCCCTTCACCCAAACACAAGACTCAAGACACCAGGAAAATGACTTATTACGTGTTTTCTCTTGCCTCTAATATCTGCTACACCATGTAAACCAAGAAAGTTAGCCCTTGGGGACTATTACAACTCTGTGACAAAACTTTTTGATTTCAAAAACAAATCAACTCCCTGACCTCAGGAATATGTTTGGGATTCTGTACATCCATGAGTCTGGGAGATGTTTAAGCTGATAAAATCTATCTGCCTCTACTGAAGTGGCCATAAACTTAACAAGTATGCAAACATCTTAGAAGCATCAGCTAAATGTACAGCAGCTAATGTATCATAACTCATTTGTCTCTGTTTGCTAAAGGGACACTTGTGCTTTCAGTATCTTCAACCATACAATCATTTCAATTCACTGAAATCAAAATTACTCCCAAGTTTCCATTCACAGCTTTTACTGTATCCTTTATCTTCCTGGCCAATTGAAAGTTCACATTTTTCCTGTAAGGAGAATACAACAATCCTTGAATCATCTTTATAAACTTCTATTTTATAAAAGACATGGTATCCTTTTCCTCTTTAGAAAAATAATACAATCTTTATCTCCATCACATCATGGACCTCAAAAGGAATGTCCAGGAGAAGCCTCCGTTTTGTAAGGGTCACTTAGGAAAGGGCATACGCAGAACAGAATCTCCAGCTGTACATACTGCATCTGTAAGTACTTCAACTGGACAGTTCCTCTTCTCTGCAATACAACTGCTCCCCTGGGAGACAAGTTCAGCTGGACAGAAACAGAAAAAAAGATTACAACTATTTCCCTTCTTCTCGGAACCCTGAAGAATATATGCTTCATGGTTCATCTTAACCTCTCAGAATACAAAACCCTCAGCATATTCTTTCCTTTACATTGTCTTCCTGTGCAAGACATAGAGAAGTGCAACTTGCAACACCTCCATGGTTCAGGGTTGACATGACAAAGGGCAAATTAACTCTTTAAGCAGAAGAGGTTTTGGTTCTCCTGAGGTACTTCTTCAGATGAACTCCGGATTGGGAAGAAATGGGAAGAGAGATACTAATCAGCATCCATGAAAGCATAATGAAACACAGCTCAGACTAGAACTAGTCAGTGTCTGGGCTCCAAGATATTACACAACAGTATTAATTTGTCTCAAAGCAGACAAACCCCAACAAGCTCCCAGTTTCCTACCAACTGAAGGCTTCAGTTTTACAACTGTCAGATAGAATGGATTTTTCTTTCTCAGTTTTAGTCTCCAGAGAACTGACAGTTTCAATACACAGATACAGGGGACCACTGCAATTCCTCAAATCTGAAGTTGGTCCACAGGGATTTCTTCAGTCATTGACTTTGCAGCTGACTTCTCAGCCAGGCTGTCCAAAGAAACCACATGCTCCTAGAAACACAGAATCCCTGCTCACAAAGTGATCCCAAGGGATCCTTGCCAAGGATCAGGATCCTTGGCAGTTTAGCTCCATGCTGAGGACCCTGAGAACACCAGGCCCCTGGCCAAAACCCAGTCCACCAGGAATCAAAGAGAGGTTGTGTCTTATTCTGCTTTCAGTGGAAGTCTATAAAATCTAAAATATTCAGAATGAAACACCTCAAGTTCAACAAACTCCCATTTTCTGACTAAATTATGTTCACTTGAAAGTTTGCAATTAGCTCCATCTAAGATGCCTCTTAATAGGAGCAGCATCATGAAAACTAATCAATAACAAGCAACACGGTGGAAAGTTGAGATAAATCAAGTACAGTATAAAATGCTGAAGTTAAAGCATGGTAAATATCTATGTCAAAAGGCTCTCATTCATACACAGATGGCTCTAGATCGCTGTAATTTAATTTACGTTCTGAATGATGTTCTCCTTCAGATGTAAAATTACCTTTGATTGATTCAAGCTAAATATATAAGGCTGTTCTATATTCAACACAGCATTCACACACAAATTTAACATACTTTAACATATACATCTTGACTCAACACTTCAAGTGATTGGCTTTGGTGTCTCCATATAGATATGATTAAAGGCTTTTATTCCAACCTCTAACAATACCCAGGGGAAAACAAGGAATGGGAAAAGGCAGAGTCTATTGCTGGTTGCATATTCAACTGAAGAGAGAACCCCTCATTTCAAAAGACACTTCCAGAATTTTACACATCTAACTCCCATTCTACAACACATAGATGTCCCCTTTTTCCTCTCCACAATTCTTTTAATTCCCCTCAGTTTGCCATGATTTTAGGTATTTTCAAACAAAATTAAAAAGAAACATGAACCAAACACTTCTTAACTTGTTACCGTGCATTATCTGCACTAACACTCATGAGCACTGTGACACTTCTTTCTTCAAATTTACCTACTTGCCCAGCCACCACCTATAAAAAATGAAGACCAATCTATTGATGTTTTCTGCTGTAAAACCTTTATATTTTCATCAAAAGGTTGTAAAGATCATATAACAGAACAGTGACTTTTCAACTACAGCTGTGAATTAGAATCCTCATCTCTACCCACCGCAGGTGACCTCTTGCAACTGAAGAGATGTTTATCTCCCTAATCCTTGGTACATTAATCCCTACGTAAAAAAGTGGTACCACTGTTGTTACCAATCTAAAAAGGCACTGTAGGAATAAAGATATTTGTAAAATACTTTGATGAGAAAGCTTTGCCATAAGGTGCTAAGTAGAACAGGTCAGATAAAGCACGCATTTGACAAACATTGGCAGTATTTCTGTTCATCAACAGATGGTAGGTTTTTTAAAAAAAAAATTATTACTACATGTTATGTGAAAGTAGGCACCAAAGAGTACCTGTATTCAACATTATGCAAGCTGCTTCGATTGGATAGATGGATCACATGTCAGGCTTCCTGATTAAATAAGGATAACTCATAATTTTAGAGATTTTAAGTGAAAACTGAGTACTCCTAAAAAGTTAATCTCAAACGTACTGTTTCTAAAAACCCACTAGGAAGGTTAATAAAACAGTAAGAGAAATGTGAAAGGGTCACAAACACAGAAAACATCCGTGTTGGAAATATTCACAGAACTTACTTCCTCTCTGACTCCACTACCCATATAAGTTTGCTGAGGAATTATCATCAACACAAACCTTTTGTAAAACAAAACATCTACACATGAACTGCACTGGCCAAATGAAGCTATTAGTCAGCCCAAGTCTAGCTTTTATATGACCAGGTGCAATCTATAATTTAAGAGTAGTCTAAAAATATATGCAGGTGAGATACAAATGTTCCACTCCATTTTGCTTAATACTACTTACGCAAAACCTACAAAATCCATCAAGGTGAAATTGTAAGAGAACACGCACCAAGCTGGTATTCCACAGAAGGCGCCAGTTGGACAGCTACAGGGAGTAAGGTAGGTTATTCATAAGTGTTCGTTACACCTTCTCTCCCACACCTTCTGCTATGCTCCTCAGCACTGACCCATGGGGCAGAAGCCAGGTAACTCACTTTCGTCTTATGAAAATCCCAAGCAAGCCATGGCAAACATCCAGTTGAAACTCTATATAAAACATACCAAAAGACCCTCTACAAATTAGCATCACTAATGGTTAAGCAAAGCAGAAAACAAAGCAATACCTTTAACATCCAATAGTTTAAGGAACACCGCTACATTTAGGCAATTGCATACAGTACATCTCTACTAGATACAGCACTAACATCTTCATTTTTACTCAGAATTCTAAAATAAGAGCTGACTCATCTGCCTCGTATTATCTAGCAAATGCCAGTATAAGACTACCGTGCTTTGCCTTTAATTTCCAGCATCCAGTACTTGTAAGCATCTTCAAACAGCACCCTATTCTTTAAACACAACTTCCACTCTTCTTGACTTCAAAGATTATTAGAAGGAAAATGTGTTATTCTTTTTTAATTACCTTTTTATGCTGTGTAGCTGAGCCTATTATTTTGGCTTCTCACACCTGTATTGTACTTGTTCTTCATTCCATAGCATGAAAGGAGGCAACTGAGATATGAAGCAAACTCTTTAACAACCACCTCCTTCCACCAAGACTTTCGTGAAATTTTTACTGTGTGTTAAGAGTGATCCATTATTACTTTGGACTTATAAACACCTTTAAACATTCCATTAGGTGTTAATGACACATAAAGCAAGAATTAATATGAATTTGTTAGTCCTGTATCTAGTAGGGATGGTTAATTAATGTTCAGTTCAGAATATAACTAAGTTGGCTTAATCACTTTCAACCTTTAGGACTAAACATTTGATTCAACCCAAACCAATATACTGTTTCTACTCTCACTCTAATGGAAAAATACCTCAACTTGGCTCATGACTGATTTTTTTAACAGTTATCTAGCCCATCAGTCCAAAGAACCTATTTAACCTGCACTTTTACTTAACGTGTAGCAAAACCTAAAAGCAGAGGCACCAGGAAGAGCCACACACCACAGGTTTACGCTGAGGAGAAGCATTCTAGCAGCAGTTTATTTACCCCTGCCATGTAACTTTAACAGCCCTTCTGTGTGGATGCTGGCAATCGTTGACTTCCATTGTTCCCTAAATTGTCTAGTAACATTTTCAAATGCTTTTCAGTTTTCGCAGATAATAAAACATAAAATCACTATCATTTCCCAGACTCATTTAGTTCTCTCCTCAAAACCCAACCCCCCTAACTCATAAATCATTTTAATAATAAAACTATATTCTTATGAGCACACAGCTATCTGAACTTGAAGCACCCAGGCTACTGCACCCAGCGAGTTTTCAAAATCCAACGGTAAAGATTTCTCATCAGTTTCTCTGCAAAATGCAGACATTAAAAATAAATTATGGGTGTGGATGTGTCGCCTTCCCGGCCCCTCTTCCCACCACACGCACTTCCACCCCCAGCTTCTTTGCTGGTTTTCATGCAGATTTGTGCCAGACATTCGGCATCCTCATTAAGTGGTGTCTGGCAACCTGCCTAAGTTTTAGTGGGTTCTGGGAATGCCAATATATTAACCAGAGGACTCTTTGCTTACCCTAGAGAGGTTTTATTCTAGAAAAGTCAACCATTTGGCACCACGAAAACTTACTTCAAATCTAGGAAAGTTCTCCATTGGCAGTAAGAATAGAAATTGCATTTAGATTCTTCTTAATTTCTGTCTCCTATCTGGAAGAAAAGTTTGATGTAGAGCAAGATCATTGAAACATAGTTTAAAAGGTCAGAGTGCTGTCTGTAGTAGGATTTTAGGGAAAAGAAAGGCAGATATGAATACGACAGACACAGTGTAACATCAAGAAAATTATTCATTTTCATTCCATTGTCTCTTGTGACCAAAATAATCTTAATCAGGAAGATTACATTTACCCATTATTATGCTCAGTGATAATGAATGGTGATATGGGTACTTGCAAATTTCCATTGCTTAACTAAACAATAAGAAAAAGCATTTAGTAAAATGCATCTACATTTAGCATATTCCAAATATGCTAAATCAAGGCATGCACTACTTAAATGCATATATTAAATAACCATAGAGACATTTTGCCAGCATGAAATACAGAACACACTGTAATGATGTGATCACTCTTATTCACCTGCAAGCATTCTTTCTGCTGCAGTTCCCTTACTATTACTCAACTGACAGCCTCACGAGTAAGCAAATAAAATTCCTCTCTAAAATAAAGAACTTAAATTTCTCTTTCAAACACAAGGTTCAGAGGAACACAATGGAAAAAAAAAGGTCAGTAAACTTTCCTTCACTGGAATATTCTGCCTGTGCAGCATATCGAAAAAGTTAAAGTACACTGCAAAAGTGTGTCATTATTTTGTTCCAAGACCATTTCTGCAGACATATATCCAGAGAATCCCATTCATTTCAAGAAGTTACTCAGGTAATCTGCTGTTATTTAGGTATCGCTATTCATTGTCATTAGAAATTGCTTCAAGCTGATATTTACTTCAAACTCATCATCTTGGTTTGTGCAAAAAATTGCTGACTTCCTGACAGCAGGTCCAAAACGTCACAATCCCTTTATAATGACCAATTAGCAGCAGAAATTTAGCAAGAATCAATTAAAATCAATTCAATTGAAATGTTTTCGTGTACATATTAGACGTCTGGCAAAAACAAGATTATGTTTGGTGGGAAAGAAATTTTTAGCTATCTAGGCTGCCTTTGCTTAGATATCAACCTTCTAGGCAAGACGGCTATCCTTAAAAATAGCTGTCAACTGAGAAAAGAAAATGTATATGTATGAATCACTTCACTACAGGGCTGGAGTCCCAGCAACTGATGCACCACTGTTCTGGCACCAGTGCCTTTAACGAGCAGCTGATACTAGCTTGGTGCCATTGAAGAATTTCACGGTTACCACAGAAGCAATCTGCAGGAAAATTCATCTCTCAACTCCTCGAAGTATTTGTATTCTGTAACCAGCAATTCACTTGCAAGGAGCTGTCTTAAGCTATTAGCAACTCCAGACAGAAAAAAACTTTTCCAAGACCATTCACAAATTAAAGGCAAGACCCGTTCCTGCCAGTGCAAGAGCTGGTCAGCAGGCACTCGCTTTTTAGCACTTCATTTCTCTTTCAGATTTTACTGAGCTAAATTACTTTTAAGATACCTATTATTTCAGTAATAATTTACTTCTTTCTGGCACATCACATGCTGAAAGTATTTTAGCCAGTGTCACTTAAATGCAACCAGTTCTTGGTGGAAGGGCAGCAGCCACCAGACAGAGGACAGCTGTGAAAAAGAGAACTAAATTTCGGTCAAGAAAATCAAAGAGGAAACTTCTTCCCTCATCCTCCCCCCCCCAAAAAAAAAAAAAAAAAAGACACAGTATCTTCACTGCACAGAAAACTAACAGCTCATCTTTCCAAGTCTCACTTTACATGTTCTGTGTGGAGAAAACAGCTTGTTATCTACTTAAAAAGGGACAGGTTAGATCTAAATTCTTAGATTAAATGACTGCTCAATAGCTTCAACCTTACCAAAATTAACACAACTGTGTCTCAATCTGCAATCCCAATTTCTTTCTATAACCACAAGTTTTCTTATAGCAAGTCAAGATGCTGAAGACTGAATTCAAACTTCATCAGTTAAACGCTGCCTAGAGCCTGTAATGTTTCAATTAACATAAATCAATGGTCCGAAATATACTGTCTCACATTGTTAACTCATTCTGCATTACACATTTATCATCATTCAGGCCCGCATATGCATCTGAATTTACTAGAGAATACTGGTATGCCTTACGTGTATGCAACAAAGATCTTTGTGTACCTTAGAGTCAGAATTAAGTACATTGTTACAAACGCTAAAAAAGAGGTATTTTTACTTCTGTACATAACTGCATATAGTTGACGCGCTCCAATTTAAGTTCTCCTCACACTGGTCGCTTTATGTATCACAGCAACTTAATACCTGGTGCTAAAACACCAGTATAGACATAGACGTCCAGAGTACCATCACTATTCCAGCTAATATGGACGAGGGGATGTTGATTACGCTGCTTCCCACCAGTGTGCTGGTTTTCCAGTGAAACTTCCCCGTTTATTTACAGCCACAAAGACCTAATATTTATATTTTCATTAGTGGAACCATATGCATGTGCACCACACGCACAGTTATTCAGCTCTACTCAACGGTGGATCATAAGTTATTGTTAACAATAGAGTTGTTTAACTCACAAAGAGTAGATTTCTCAAAATATTCTCCTAGAAACAATACTGGAAGATAGAGTAAGAGTTTTGCCTCACCAACACACTCAGGGGTTGAAGGATGGAAACCAGAAGATGCTTTCCAAAAAGGAACATCACCGTACTTAGGCAGCATCTATGGGCTTAGCTTATCTACATCTAACAGTAATTGCCCCTCGGGCTTTCTTACCAGCAAAACCTCTCTCCTTTTTTGGCTGGCCTCAGATGTGCAATACTGCACATGTTCCTCCCTTCGTGCTACGTGGTGCACCTTTCCAGTCCAGAAATGTTTTAATGCAGGAGTTTTTGTTTGTAAGAACAGACAAACCTCTTAACGAGTTTTCCTTCCTGACGAGGAGATGCCCACGTCTTACGTCAATACACTCTGATAACACCAAGCACAATTCCACAGGAAATCATTCGCCAGATTTCTGTTCC
The DNA here is from genome assembly GCA_013398125.1 of Aegotheles bennettii. Taxonomy (NCBI): domain Eukaryota; kingdom Metazoa; phylum Chordata; class Aves; order Caprimulgiformes; family Aegothelidae; genus Aegotheles; species Aegotheles bennettii. The sequence goes on from VZRW01002565.1 coordinate 489,306, forward strand.
CATGCCCAGCCAGCACTCGCTGTGCGGGAAAGGCTCTGCCAGCGAGGTCCCACCAACACCTCCATCGCCTGGCTGCTCAGCTGAGATCTCCTGACAAGGCAGAAGTTACTTTTGCCTTCGCACGCTTCCTGTTTATTCTCCAGCGAGCTCACACCCGCGCAGGTCGGTGCGTTCGCCTCCCCAGCCCGTGCCCGGGACCCGCCGGTGGGAGCCCCGGGACGCGCCCGTACCCGGGGCAGGCAGCGCGGGCGGGCGCCGGCACGGGCAGGCAGAGCCAAGCTGCCGAGAATAAACTTTTTCGAGGGGAAAAAAGGCACTCGGCTAACGCCGGTCCCTGCGTGAGGCGGC